>OZ023208.1:63698771-64298423 GCA_963995525.1 Escarpia spicata | reverse complement strand
AGATTGTATCGTCACCATTACGTCATGACTCAGGTGGAAAGCGTGTGGCCACAGTCGTTCTTTCAATGATTCTGTCTGATAGATAATTGAACCACATCCATCGCCGATCTGTCTAGGGCATGTTAAAAAGAACGTCGCTACAGTCAGAAATTGTTGAACTGGAGTAGTCGATCTCAAATGACGCCTCGCACCAGCCGAATGCGTTATCTCATCCTCTGATAATTAACGATGCCAGACGACGCTCGGCTTTACATATCAGATCGCCACGTGTCTGCGACTGTGCGACAGTAGTTAGTTGTGGAAAGTATACAATTACAACGCAAAAAATACTGTTAGTCACACGTATTCATGTTAAATTCACAGTATGTCTAGTACAGCTGCGTTGGTTTTTACGTGTGCACATTATTCGCTGAACCGTCGACGTACAATAAAGACTACTGTCAAATGGGATTTAGTTATAACATTCATCATCGTGTGGGCACTTGCTGTTTGCAATTAATGCAACGCACACATGTGCATTTTCGCAAATATAACCTATACAAATAGTGCATACGTTAATAAAAGGGAATCTATTGTAGTATAACTTTTCGTTTTCGATACAGGCTGTTGTAATTATAACGTCGTTTCCCATTCTAACAATAATTGTTAGAATGGGATACGACGTTACTGACTGTGGCATGTACTACTTATTTATAATAATCATCATTATAGTATTATACCAATACTCGACCGATCATAAGCAAGCTGCAGACCTGTTGCATTGGTTATTCTATGTTGTATGTCTAATTTAGAAAATGAGATTTGCTTGACTGAAGACGTGAAGAGTTGAAGAGCAAGGACCAATTTGTACAACCAACAAGTCGGCTCCAATCTTTTCCATCAAGTCCTTTATTTGTAGTCTTACTTCCGGATACAAAAAGAAAGAAACCTAAACAAAGTAAATAGTTTGTTAATACAGTTCTAACAATATCAATATACGTAAATACAATAATACAAGATTACGATGCGTGGACACATGTCACACAGCACGCATGCGCAATACAATTAATCCAGTGTAATGTAAAGTAATCTAAAGATATATAATTGTCATACAAGTTATCCCAAGAATACGATTGTATGTAGATCAACAAGACAAGTATATGCATCTAACAGATGCAATAATTACATAATCTACCATGACTGTAATGACCATGCTCACCCCAACACTGCTCTGAAGGCTCATTAATTAATCTCACATCATTCATTCGAGGCCTGGCTCCCTCCTGCAATGGCATGGTGCAACATGTCATTTATAGCAGAACATAGATAATTATTTAAACAAGTATTGTAATTCCATATACCTATACTACTTTTTTGTGTTACCATATTCAGTTCCAATTTACTACACAGTATACGTAGTCTATGACTTGTTAAATGACTGAACCAAACACTTGGCCAGTGTTTACAATCTAGCTACACTATCCAGGGTGGCTCCCAACTTGTTTTCAAGGGAATATGCCTCATACCTCACAAAACTAAACTTTAAAATGTATAGCCATATGTACCTAGTGAAAAAGGAACATGATAGTACCATAGGTGAGATTTCGTATGTTTTTATATTCCAACAAAAACGATACCAATCTTCTTATCATCTAAAAATGCTATCAGACATTTAAATAGCATTTAGAAGTGCGAAAGGTGCTTTGTTACATTCGTTGAAGAGCAACTGTAAACAACTAATTAGGCCTACGCGGATCCAACAATAATTGTTCGTTGTTTGGTTGACCGTGAGGAACAAGGCGCAAAAACATGTGTAGTTCGTTGGCTAAGTACTAGTTTTGACAGAAACTGTACCTTTTTGAAAAAGAAACTTTCCCTTTTGAAGTATAATGTTTTTATAAAAACGGAATTTACCTTTTTCCTTAGTGAATTTGGAGACGGAAAATTAGTAGCAACAAATATTGGTTTGACGTTGTTGGGAAGTCGCGCCTTACTTTGTTGTAAATTAAGCATTGGGCAAACACCATCGAGTAAGCATATAACTCTTCATAGTGGATTTTTCACCAGAATTGCGCCGAGTACCGACGACTGTCGGTCGGTGTGTGCTGGTTGGTGTGTGCTAGTTGTAGTCGGCGCTAGTTGGCGGAACTAATTGCCATTTAGCCCCGACTACTTTTTACGCCAACTAGAACCCCAAATCGGCGTTAGTTGGTTGTTGCGCGCCTGACATACACCGACTGACAACGACTGCGTCAGACTCGAAGCCTGCGTAACGTCATAATCAAGTAAACTTGAAAACTTCCGACTACGTCAGACTGACAACGACTAGCCCCGATTACAATCGAAATGTTCATACTCTGGCCGACTGACGCCGACCTGACTAAGCCAACACCGACTGGTAAGGTCTGGTCTGGCGAAAAAAGTCAGTGTATCCCAGCCTTTAAACACGTATATAGTCATGCACTTGTCTTGTTTAGATGTTTAATAAAGTACACTTTATTACAATGGTAAATTTGTTGTAGATTGTAAACGTTTAGATAGTATTTTCTGGGCAAACAGCCACCCACTATCCGTACCCGGTCAGCTCAGTTTCGTCAATGGCTGGACATACGTATGTCGAACGTGTTGACTTACCAATATAACAATTGGTAATGACGTAATCTTTTACTTGTTATGCTTGTCGTTACACGACCAATGGAGCGTTGCGGCCTCGTTGTACAAGCTGCAGCCATTCCCGGGTGACAAGCACAGTTGTAGGTGCACAGTTGATGCCGAAATGGATGGACGTATTGTGTTGTTGTCATATCGTCAGTAGGCCTATGATGCGGCGGTGATTTCGAGATATTACATTGCACGGCGTCCAGCAAAAACGATTGATCGCGGATATTATAGTGAAACAGAGGAAGGCGCGCGATGTCCCGTGATGCTAAGTTATGGGATGTTAAAATTAAAACAAGTTGGCATTTTCACCTCAGTCGTCCTTGGATGAATTGAAGCAACAACTGCACATTCACTCAGCACGTGGTATTGAACGTTGTTTGTAGGCCTACATCAGCGGGGACACCTCACCTGCTGAAGGCCTGCATCTCCAGAGAGTAGGTGGTCAGGGTGTAACGTTATGTTAAAACTTTCTTTTCCCGACCAGTTGTACCCAAACGAGCTTACGAAAACACCAGCTAGGAGACTGATTGGTCACTTGCCTCGTGCGGTGACCAGCGAGTTGCAATCACCTCCTTGTTGCACTGTCGGAACTTGTTGTAGGTCGAGATACCATTGGACGTTGGTCATATATGGTCCTGCCATCTGACATAAAGCTCGCGCCGTTGAAGATGGGTGCAACACCCATCGATCCCCTCTTCGAAGTTGCTGGTGTATGGTGACGCCTGGTCAGTACAGCGGGATGTTTTGACAAACGCTTTGCTGTAAACGGCCACACTGATCACGATTAAGAGCCGTCTTCCAAACCGCCCCTAGTCTGCAGGCAGTCCAGGCAAGGATCCAGGCTTCGGGTTTCCTGAGTACAATATCATCATTCAGTCAGGGGAGAATGATCCAAGGCATTTCAATTCCTTTACTTTTTCCAGTAGGGGAAGGTGGGGCAAGTCAACGATGTTAAGGCTTTTTTTAGAGCTGAACGTCAATATTGCATTTTTTTATTACAATTCCTACACCAAATTAAACTTCGTTATCTTAGACATCAACGATCATAATATAAAAGTTTCAATGTTTATTTTAGCTATTGAAAAATAAAAAATAAAAATGGTCTGCAAATTCGCCACCTTGTCCCACCCCTGGGGCAAGTTGACAACCACCATGGGGCAAATTGACCAGGTGGACAGCATACAAAAGATTACATTATCCACATTACATTTATAATCTGAACGACAAGAAAACTATACATTTGACTGCACGTTTGGATAAAATCTGTAATATCGGCTGTATCTGATGGTGTTGCGCTGGTGACTGCGACTGGCGTGGTTGTTGTGGCTGCGCTGATTGCCCTGGCTGCTCTGTCTGTTGTTTCTGCACTGGCTGTTGTTGCTGCGTTAGCTGTTGTGGCTGCGCTGGCTGTTGTGGCTGCGTTAGCTGTTGTGGCTGCGCTGGCTGTTGTGGCTGCGTTAGATGCTCTGGCGGTTGTGGCAGCGTTGGTTGTTGTGGCTGCACTGGCTGCTGTGGTTTCTCTGGCTGCAGTGACTGCTGTGGCTGTTGTGGCTGCACTGGTTGCACTAGCTGCGTTGGCTGCTGTAGTTGCGCTGGTTGATGTGGCTGCTGTAGCTGCTCTGGTTGCTGTGGCTGCTCTGGCTGCGCGGGCTGTTGTGGCTGCCCTGGCTGCGCGGGCTGCTGTGGCTGCTGCAGTGGGGATGGAAGGTTGCGATCCGTAGTTGCAGCAGGCGCAAAATCTGCATCCGAAAATGTCATGGAGTTGTATGGCTCAATACCACTGGCTTTAAAGCCTCTGACAGCGTTTCGTATGGTGGCTGCTTTCAGATAAGCTGCACCTAACAAAGCCCCGACCTCTCTATCCGTGATCGCCTTGCCAGGATGTGACACCATGTAGTTATCACATGCTTGACTGTAATAGGTTTTGAGAGGACCGAAGAAAGCGACATCTAAGGGTTGTAGTCTATACGTCGTATGAGGCGGGAAACCCATCATGATGACTCCATTTTCCCTACAGTAATTTATGCTGGCTAGGGAAATGTGTGATGCATGGTTATCTACGAGCAAAAACACTTTGTTGTCACGAGAACACTTGACATGTTCCACAAAATGTTCGAGGTAGAGGACGAAGGTGTCAGTCGTCATTCATCCTGTCTGTTGTGCTACACCTTTGGTCCCTGGCGGACATCCGTTCATCAATTCCGGTCTCATCCTCACTCTTGGGAAGATTAAGAATGGTGGAACGTATACACCACCAGCATTGATGCCACAGACCAACGTGATGTTCTTTCCTCTTTCAGCAGACACTATTTTTGCCATACGTTTCGCCCCGCTGGGTGACAACACTCTTGGTAACTTTGTTGGCACTTTGGTTAGACCAGATTCGTCAACATTGAATATCTGATGAGCAGTAAAGTTGTTGTCCTCTCTAACCTTTCGTAAGATGTTAAAGAATTTACTCACTTCAACCTTGTTGAATCCCATCGCTCGACTAATTGATGTGGCTTCTGGAGCCCTGAGACTAATGTTGTATTTATTCCTGAACGCAACCAATCCATTCCAACCATTTTTGTGTGCTTGTTGAAGCTGTGCGGCAGGTGATTTTGCTCTGCGAAGTCGTAGACGAGCCTTCTGCATTGGGTGGTGTTAAGACCGAAACTTCTGTCACTAATTTCGGTGATATAATCTCTCAACTGGTTCAGCTTCTCTACGGCAAAGACACTCCGAAAACGACCCCCGTGAACTGGCAGATCCTACAAAAGAATAAACACATTACTGCGGCTACTAACACAATGGGGCAGGGGGGGGGGCAGGAATATAAAATAACACATAAAGGTCCCCCAAGCCACAAAAACTGACAGTTCACGAAAATTAAGCGCCCCTGAATTCAGCTTAGGCCCTAGCTAAGTATTAAAACTCCAATATAAAGTTATACCTATTGTATTGTATGTGCAATTATAATTCAGTTTTGCTCACCTCTGCCTTTGCTTTCAAGTAACGACGCAGCGTGGGCTCTGGAATGCCATAATTCGCTGCCGCCATGTTGCACGACATATTTTCTTCACGAACGGCATGCGTTGAAGCAATCATCCCATCTTCAGACCATGACCTCCTGTTTGTTTTTCGCTGGTAATGTCGTACCATCTGAAAATATAGGTTAGAATAAACATTAAAATCATGTTATTATTTACCAAGATAAATAAAATTGATCAGCAATGGACCCGGGAGGGGAGGGGTGTTCTTCGGGGGTCTCCTTACCCTGTGGCTAATATTATGGTGGTCGAAGGACAAAATAGGGCGCATAGCTACTATAGGTTCTATATATATCCCCCCCTCAATAAAACTACCGATTTATACTATCTGACAACACACCTAGATCCGCTCCTGTTCATACATTCATAGTTTGGGACGGAGTGGGGCAAGATGACGAATTCGCCAACTTGCCTTGGTCATCTTGCCCCGCACTGCCATTTTTATAACACCCCCTCCACGCCCGTTCAGATGTTTGGGAATGTCGACTAATTACTCTAGGGTGGTGCGTTACAATATACCGCAGTAATACAACACGTCTGAGAAACGCTTACTACACGATCATCAGTTGTAGAGTCTTATTAACTAATTTATAATTCTTAGTACAAAAGTCAAAAAAATGAATTTACCTCTCTAAAATTGTCCGTATCATGCCGATCACGTTCAAACTTGCAGACAAGTTGCGCGCGCACTTGGTGACGTCAATGGGGACATCAGTGCTACAATCTAGTGTACAATTTTAAACTAATGCAAATTCTTCATCTTGCCCGCTTCGCCAACTTGCCCCGCCTTCCCCTACTTGCCGATGTTTACAGTTGTATATGTTATGAATGTGCGACATAGTTGTCGCTCTGTTGGCAGCGAGATAAAGCCCACATGTTTATAAAATTGCAGTTTGTGGACAACATTGAAAAACGTTAAGTTTGATTGTTCCTGGAAAATATAAATTGATCCGTCTCCACTATGCAACGATACTACATCTCTCTCAGCAGGAAACCAACAGCGCTATCCAAATACGGAAGTATAGTTACACAGACAATGCATGTGAATCTTAACACGTGCATTTAAGGTAGAAGAATGTACAACTACAAAAATCATCGTGTTTTTTTGCGGTGAAACAATCCACCTATAGTCCACCAACTGATGTACACAATTAATGTGGGTAGAATCTTGGCAATAGTGCAGCTTTCAATTAGCTGATTATTGTTGCGAACAAGAGAACGATTGTTTCCATTTTCTGCGATGTTTTAGTATGATTTTGAGGGGAAATGTGATATCATCGACTTACAAATAACTGTTTAATATTTAAAAATGTGCATGTGACATACTCTCTACACACATATTTATTGTGTAAAACATGGCAAATTTATTTATCAAATAAGAAAGACTATATCAAGTGGGTAAAACTACTGACTGGCCTACGTACACACATGCGTGACTCAATAACAACATTATTCTCCTGCTCGTGATCATCGTCTGGACATGGCTAAAAATACTGTCTTTTTGACGTGACACGCTCCACCGGTCGACTGGTATTTGTTTCAGTGCGGGGGCCACGCCGGGTGGTTCAGTTTTACACGTGTGTCATCTTGATTTAATACCAGGGCCAAGTTTGGTTGGATTTTTATTACTTATGTGAGTCAACTGATTAGACTGCCCATACCTCCTGTAACGACTTCGCTGTAGCAATTGAAATGCAGTTATCTACTGTTTGATGCACTTGATGAAAAAGTTATTCTTTAGTGAAACTGGAATGAAATAAATAAGTATAAATGAGTGATGTAACTAATTATACCAATACTTTAGTTATGCGTTTCGTTATATTTATGTGAAAATTAACATTAAAATACAGTAAGTTGCTGACCATAGCTTAACTTACTGAGCCTGCTGTTTACATCTTAGAAGTATACAATTCTTAAAAACAACCTTCCAAGTTGACATGTGTCTAAAGACTACGTGGTTAGTTCTTATTTGCTACATCCCCGGCTGCCCCAAGCTCAAGATAGTCACACCATCTAGCAGTTCATGGGCCTATATACTTGCTTTATCACTTCATTTACCCGTAATTTTACTGTACACAGGTTATTTATATATACTAGGATTTTGCTTGCTAACTTTTTTTTTCATATGTTTTTCTCTTAAATGCGATTTATGTTACTTAGATATTTGCCGGTCTTGTAAACACCCTCGAACAGGGCATTTGTCACAGATTTTATTGTGTGTAAATAACGTTTATTATCATTATTATATGTTATGTAATAACACAATATTCAAAAATCCTGATATTTTCAACACTCATACCATACTGCGAAAAATTATTTATTTGATGGACTATTTAAATTAACCTGTGTTGTTTTCAATTGTATAAATAGCCACATATGGGCCCGAGGGGTAGTGTAGCCTGTCGGTGTCGCGAACGATAAGATCACATATATCATTCAGACGGAATGAATGAACTATCGAAGCTTCAATATCGTTCGTGCGTCATTGTTTGCCTATCTAAATGCGCATAAATATATCACAATTAAATTAGCATATAGTGTGGCTACTACCTGTATATTTCTATGCCGAATGCTGGCATAGTTTCCATAAATGAGGCAAGCACAACGAGAAGGTTAGAACAACATAGGTCTAAGGTGTGCTACCCAGCATGACATTTCCGTGTCAATGAATCACAGATGGGTAAAACCACCCGATGAAAGATGGCGAATCTGTATGAGTAATAAATAATTTGCTCGCTCGTGAAGCCAGACATTACATCTCATTAAAGTGTGAGTGTGCACTGCGCGCGCAAATAAACGGAGAGGTTATGAACGACGCGGCATAAATGAGACGTTGTACGTATGACCCAATGCTTTCCTTGGGACGATATTTACATGTAAACGATGGTAGCCGAGGCGACAAGTACCAATCAATCACATTCATAACAACCATAGTCGCCATGTGTGGAGGCGCTCGCGTACTCGTGTTAGTCATGACGCGGGCTGACGTAAAGCACAGCTGCATTGATTGGAATCAGCCACGCGTGTCGAGTGCTACTGGCGGCTGCGGTAGCGCAGGTGGACAAAGCGACTAGCAGTCATTGCCGTGTGAGTACATATGTGAGTCGTCGCTGGCTCAGGCCGTCGACCCGAATTACATAAAACTACCCAGTGGCTGTCAGACTGGACACAGTGAGGTATACAGACGGCGGCTATAGTGGTTTTTGAAGCCGCTCCGCTCCGTCGGTACGTGTACGGTTTATTGTTGACACCAACAGTGGGTGGAACGGCGTCCATATTGAGCTACAAGACGAGTGAGTCACGGTGATATTTGAAGTGCGACTGTTACGCTGCCGGCGACCGACGTGAGGACACATCGCAGACAAAAACGACGCGACATGGCGATGTTACCGAGTGGGAACGTCGTATCTAGCAAGCCATGCAGGCGGCGTGTAAGGATATCATTACCTTACCTTATGGCGGCGGCCGTCGTGCTGGTGGTAGCGGCAGTGCCGCCGACACGGGCCGTGTGTCCTGCCATCGACGAGCACTGCTACTGCCGCCGCAAGTTTAGCTTGTTCAACTACTTGTATTGCGAGCACCTCGGCAATGTCTCCAAGGTGCCGGAGTTTCGCGAGTCGACGACTGTTTACGACACGCTGCAGATACGTTTCGAAACGGTGCTCCTGACTCTACAGGCATACGCCTTCAAAGGCGTCCAAGCCGATAAGATTATACTGCAGGTACGTACATCAGATCAATATTATCATTATAGTATAGCCAAGCAGTACACCACAAACTTTTAAACACGACATACGATATTTACAGTAATAATAATAATCACGTTTTATTCAAAATAATCAATCAATACGTCCGTGTAAGATAATTAACTAATAAATAAAACAATATATATATATGTATATAACACGGTACACTATTTACTGCAGTTAACGTGTCAATCTGGTCTCGTTTACTGATCGTACACCTCCATAAATGACAACAGTCATCGTCAGCTTACAACACCGTCGAGTTTTTAGATGGGAGAACTGGCATTATATAACGGAAGTTCCCGGGCATGATATACACCTCGATGCCAATTAGACCGCAGTTCCACCCACGGGAATCGCTAAAGCGTGAATTCGCAATAAAGACTCTTGGGTCATGTCCGCTAATCGTAGCAAGTTTGGTCGTCGAACTTATAGTCTTGGTTATAACAAAGAGGGGTCTCATCTCGCGAATAAATGCGACATTATAAACTATGTAATCATACCTCCAAGCATTGTCATACATTACTTATAAATGTCTTTTTTGGTTGAAAATAAAACAATTATTCATTCACGAAAGTAGTTGATTGACTAGTCAACGAAGACCTTTATGTGTCAAACGTGGGAGCTTTGTAATGCATTTGTGCTATGATTGTGCACACTGCACAGCACAATGCCAGCACTGTCTATCGGCAACAACTCCTTTGTAACACGTGTAGACGCGGGTGACCCCGATACAGTAACTTGTTTTGTGGGTAGCAGACCTGTTTTCAAAGCGATCTGTGGTTCGGCAAATGCAACAAACGTAGGCTACAATTACATATGTGTCGGTCTTTGCAGTGGGCCACGTAAAAGGAAACTCTTAAATTGTTTTGATTTAATTTAGGTGGTCTTCTCTGGAGTTCAATGTAGTAAGTTTGTGCAGCCGTGTTTGACGGCGGCGTGGCGCCCGCTGTATTGTTTTACTTTAAAGTGACATTTGAGTCTTTTGTCATCAGGCGTAGTGTTTGTTGCTACTGTTACATCAACAGCTACTTTTGTAAATGCTATTAATAGTAAGTGGCGCTACCACCAATGGAAGGAAATGCAATGTTACGAGTATCAGCATACTTGCATAACGTGCATATACATGCAGGAATACACACGCATGCGCGCACGATACACGCATGTAAACATAACGCGCGCACACACACACGCACGAATGCATGCACGGCGCGGGCACACACGTACGTGTATACACTCCATAACTTTATTATTATTATTTTTCATTTACAAGTTTTATATTTACGATTATGTAACTATGTTAACTGCACCAGCAACAGTAGCCGCAGCCAGTGTCTATGACATCACCTTACATATTAGTAATGACCGAGTGTTGTTCTCTGACAGGGCATAGGTGTGACGACGATCGAGGCGAACGCCTTCGCCGGTCTCGAGCAGAGTGTCCAGGAGCTGCACCTCGACGACAACAACATCGCCTCTCTGCCCGAGCGCCTCTTCGCCAACCTGCAGCGTCTCAACTTCCTCGGTCTGCAGAACAACCACCTCACCATACTACAGCCAGACACGTTCTACGGCATGTCGAGTCTGCGCTACCTGTACCTCTTCAACAATTTCATCGAGCACCTGCCGGAGGGGTGCTTCGCCAACATGACGCAGTTAGCGGGCCTGTCGCTGCGACATAACGAGATCTCTGTCATCCCGGCCGAGACGTTCCGGTCACTCACCACACTCACCGAGCTCTACATCGACAGCAACAATATCGAGATGATCCCCACCGACGCCTTCCGGGCGCTCTCGCAGGTTCGCACGGGTCTCCTGGTGGGGGTAGTTGAAATACGCGTTGGGGTTGGTCATAGCAAAAAAAGATAGAATTCCATAGATTTTTTTGTAGAATTCTATAAAAAAATTCTATAGAATTATATACAATGTTTACGGCCAGTTCCATTTTCTGTAATAATAATAATAAGATAACTTCTATTGCGTATAAATCCTTGGAAACCAAGCTCAGAAGCGCATCAAAACAAAAGGATTGGTCAATCTCAAAATCCATAAGCAGTATTCCAGTTGTCAACAGATGGGTCAAGGCGCTAGGCAGCTACGGTGGATAAGAAAGGTTGTGAAGATAAATCTTTAAATGACGACGGAATTTTGTAATATTTTCAACTTCAATTTCAAATTTTATAGCCACTTTACGTATATGTAATTCTATAGAATACAGTATTCCATAACATTATATAGAATGTTGCGCAAAAATCTTGTTATATTTACCATAGCATATTTTCTATAGAATTCTATATATTTTTTGCTAAGGGGCAACATAAGCTCTCGTTGGCCAATGAGTTGTGATGGACAATTGATCTGGTAGAGTGTGCATAAAAATGTTGATAACTTAATCTGCATATTTAGATTATAGCGATGTAGAATACCCTGGATAAACCGCTTCCCTGCTTCGAAGCTGCATGTCTCACTGCGCATGTCTTTTCGCCGTTGTGCACCGAATACTTCCGGTTAGACGTGGATACACGTAAACAATAGCACATCCGATGATCCGCATAGTAATTAACTTGTGAGCCGTGTCAAATGAAGAATAATGCTCAAAAGTTTCATAGTTATCGCGCAATTTCAGAAAAAGGAACAAGATGGGCACACGATGAGGGGAACCTTCAGATATTGGCTATAGAACAGTCTAATCAGCCGGGCTGTTATGAAGTGGCCGAGACCGAGTTTCGAAGACGATTGACAATTTGAAATCAGTGACAGTGAAATACGAACTAACACTTTTTTTTCAAAGACTACGCCGTGGATGCATTCTTCAAAATGCTATTTAAAAATGTTGTTTTGCGATCACGTTGGACGGTAACTGATAATTAATCCAACCCAGCACACAAGAATGTCAAATGAAACGTCTGTCAGTTGGATACTCCGACTGCTAAGTAAGCGCCTAGTCCTAGGCTAGGATAGGCAATATGTCAATAATAGTTACCCATTTTTTACATAATTGTCGAGATGGTGTTCGATTGAACAGGTCTGCCTGGGAGAAAAGCGGTTTGAGCAGTCCCGAGGACTGAATACTGCGCTACATAAGAATTTATCTTTTTTAGTTCCTGTAGTATATTATGCATACTTTTAAATTCTTAAACATGTTTCCCGGCATAACCACGTGTAAGTTTTGGACTCTGTGAGACTGCACCCTTTCCCGTGAACAAGTCCCATGTGGATTACAAGCATTTTCCACATGAACACTTATCTGGAATTAAAACAGTTGTCAAAGAACTAACAAACAATAACATTATATTTACTTATACGATTTATTAAAAGAACTGTAGCTGCTTAAAATTATGTTGTTTATTGTAGATAATTTTGTATTTGTAGTCTGCATTTGTGATGTAGAAAATGTATCATAATATATGGGTTAAACAACCTGCTCATAGGCACTAACAACATAAAATTAAGTATATTTCATACAATTAGTCAAGTTAAAAATATAATGTGTCTAAAAGAAAATTAAACACGTTAAATTAATATGTTAAATAAATCAATTATTTACATTTAAACCAACAAATTTAAATGGCAATTCTACTATATAACAACATCAAACAAAATCACTATATTAAAATGTGATTATTACGTTAGTGGTGGTTTATTGTATTATTACATAGGTATATTGATTCTATCATTATTTGCACACAATTACAGTTCTACACTAGTTAACACGTGTATTAGACTACCTGTATATATATATGTGTGGTGTGTGTGTGTGTGTGTGTGTGTGTGTGTGTGTGTGTGTGTGTGTGTGTGTGTGTGTGTGTGTGTGTGTGTGTGTGTGTGTGTGTGTGTGTGTGTGTGTGTTGTGTGTGTGTGTAGAGAGAGAGATGGGGGGAGGGAGGGAAGGGAGGGAGAGAGAGAGAGAGAGAGGAGAGAGAGAGAGAGAGAGAGAGAGGAGAGAGAGAGAGAGAGAGAGAGAGAGAGAGAGAGAGAGAAGAGAGAGAGAGAGAGAGAGAGAGAGAGAGAGAGAGAGAGAGAGAGAGAGAGAGAGAGAGAGAGAGAGAGGAGAGAGAGAGAGAGAGAGAGAGAGAGAGAGAGAGAGAGAGAGAGAGAGAGAGGAGAGAGAGAGAGAGAGAGAGAGAGAGAGAGAGAGAGAGAGAGAGAGAGAGAGAGAGAGAGAGAGAGAGAGAGAGAGAGAGAGAGAGAGAGAGAGAGAGAGAGAGAGAGAGAGAGAGAGAGAGAGAGAGAGAGAGAGAGAGAGGGAGGAGGAGGAGGGAGGGAGGAGGAGGGAGGGGGAAGAGAGAGGGAGGGGGAGGGAGAGAGAGAGAGAGAAGAGAGAGAGAGAGAGAGAGAGAGAGAGAGAGAGAGAGAGAGAGAGAGAGAGAGAGAGAGAGAGAGAGAGAGAGAGAGAGAGAGGGAGAGAGAGAGAGAGAGAGAGAGAGAGAGAGAGAGAGAGAGAGAGAGTGTGAGAGGAGAGAGAGAGGAGAGAGAGAGACACTGCTATGTCAAAATAACTTTTACATGAATAGGAGTTAAAAGAGATCTCGAAAGGTTCCCACTGATTATAGCAGGAACAAAAATGAGTAACTATTGCTGACATTTCTTTTGTGCTGGGTTGGATTAATTATCAGTTACCGTCCAAAGTTACCAGCATATTAAAATAGCATTCTGAAGAATTCATCACGGCGTAGTCTTTGAAAACAGTGTTTGTTCCGTATTTCACTGTCACTGACTTCAACTTGTCAATCGTCTTCGACCCAATTCTGGTCAACAATGTGCGATTTATATCTTAACAAGTGCTTAAAGTACATATATTGTGACGACTACGCGTACAGTGTACATCAATTACATCGTTAAGTTGTTGTTGTATCGATTTTTGTATATTCAGATATACGAACTAACATAGCCAAAATGTACTTAATAAAGCAGATAATAAAACAGTTATTTTGACTCTCTCCATGTTTATAGAACTTAAAAAGAATCATGACGTCACGTTCTCTATAGGTATCACCATCATCATTATAAAGTTCAGCACAACAAAGAATAACCGAATCGCTCCTACTGAACTCGTCGTTGACCTTTGTAGCTGACCTACCTGTACATGGGAGGCAACGTCGTGGCAGACATCCCGGAAGGTACCTTCGACGCCCTCGTCCGCCTTCGGCGACTCGACCTCTCCAACAACAAGATGGAGACGGTGCGGCGGACGGCCTTCTCCAAACTCACCAAACTCCAGGTGTGTAGCACCCCATGCCATCGTCTTCCCTAGACACCTTGTAGGGTCCACGTCACTCGGCAGTATATTCTGTCATCTTTATTATTTCTTTCTATCGTCCTCAGTCTTCTGCGATGGTCTTCCATCTTTACGCTGTCTATCCATCTTAATTCTGGTCTTCCTCTTCTCTTTCTTTTACCACCGTCGTCTGTTTCCCGCGCTTCTCTTGTCAGTCCCTCCTCATTCATTCTCTCTCCATGTTCTGCCATTTCAGTGTGACACCACCTGTTTTCATTTTCGGGTGTTTCTGCATGGCAATCTCTTCTCTCAATTCTTCCATCTGTACTGTACAGTTGTACGTGGAGGGGTAGAACGAGTCTCCCTACGTCTTACACAGCGCCGGCGTCCGTCCCAAGAAAGTGGCACTCGGACAGTTAATTCCAGTGTCAGAGCCATTTTTGTAGCAGCTACTGCAGGGCCCATGCGGGTTTCTGGGACGTGGGATGAACGAAACTACCCAAATTTCGAAACGACACTTAATGAACTCAAACCGCGGTCATCTCGAGTGATGGTGCGGCGTTCTACCGCCGAATTACCGACCACCACACGCTACTCTAGAGTCTAATTGATATTTATGTCGATCCGTTGCACTCGTTGAATGTTCATTCGAACAGTCTCGATCATTGGAAATATTCAGTTACTCCTGAAATGTTCCTAAATGATGCACACCAAATAACTTCATCACTATTCATTTGTACAACTCTGTATGGAAATCATGTCCTCAGTTCGTCTAGTTAGATAGGGCCTATTTTAGTTGACAGAACACCTGTAAGTATACTGTCCGACTCATCGTATATACAGTTATTTGGAATGTTATACAATAGTTGGCGAAGTTTTTTCCTGGTGTATTTGACCCCATTTGTTAAATTCAACATGAAATTGCCAAAAGTGGCGGACAGATTGTTTGTAAAGACGACAGGAGATATGTGTGGGGTTAGTTGAGTGAATGCCTGTACAAAACTTCACCAATGTTTATGTTCAGCGCTCACGGACGACGCATACAATGACTGAAGTAAGGGCATTTATGCTATGTGTCGCTCCACTGACTGAGCACATACATGTTTGGTTCGATAACTTATTTAGCTGTTTTTTTTCTTCTGAAAAACTACTTTCGTCTGGGTTGTTGAATAGTTTAGGTTGAAAACGTAATAGTTTTTAATCGCAGAATAAGAACACATCTTCTCTTAGTTGATACAGTTTGATAGGGGTAGAAACTCGGGAGACTTGGATTGTAGGTCATATCTCAATGACAATGTGATGGAGTACTACTCCAGTGCCCCTTTCGCTGACTTGTCCCGCTCTTTCGCGTACTAAAACCTTGTGATATGCACATCCTCTTCTGTGTTGCCTAGTGCCGTTTGCACAACCGATGCGGTGTGTTACTGGCCATTACAAGTATACTCTAGAGATCTGTTATCAGAAATGCCAATTTGCTATATTACCACGAGTAGAAATGCACTAAATAGCCACGTATGTCTACTATTTCGTTGATAACCTGGTCCGTGAAATACAGAAGATAACTACTAAGCAAATCACCGTAAATGTTATCATCGTACCAAATGGGGAGCGGCAAATTCCGTGCGCAACTGTGATTTTAAAAAAACGACCGTGTTGCTGTTGTTTATTTTGCTGAGCGAGTTCTAACTTACAACATTATAATTTCTGTTACACAGGCGCTGCTGCTGAACAGCAACAAGATCATGTCGATCGACGACGGTTCGTTCGACTCGCTGACCGCCCTTACGAGTCTCGCTCTCTTTGACAACCGTCTCGTCGACCTCCCAACCAACGTCTTCCACTCGCTAGGGGCGCTGCAGGTAGGGCCTAATGTGTTTTTTAAAAGCCTACACTAAATAATTATTATTTTGTCTGATGTTTTTCCTATCTTAAGTTTTCATTGACTTTTATCCGTGTGAAGAAGTGTTGTAAAGTGTTAATTTCATTAGTTTAATTAATTAGGCTGCAGCTACTACGGTAGTAATCGAATGTGGTCTTGGTAGCTGTCTCCCTGACCCATTCACATGTTTTCCAGACCGCAGTTACCAAACCTAATTGTTACTCCATAGCGCATAAATGCTAAGGAATCGGATTTTCGTCTATTGCTACAATTAGTACAAATCTTGCTTTACTAATGTCATGGTAAGCATATATGTAATTGGACATTTTTTTATGAAATACGTTGTTTAAATTGCTGTGACAATGCTGTACCGTGTTGTGCACCATGCAGTATCACTTGGTGGTAACATAACCGCTTCGTACTGCGCAGATGCTGCACCTGTATAACAACGACCTGGCGTTCGTGGAGCGCGCTCTCTTTCGCGGGCTCTCATCCCTCAACGACCTCAACCTGCAGGAGAACGCAATCGAAGACCTGCCCGCCGACTGCTTCGACGACATCGTCAATGTCGCCACCCTCGAGCTGTCGGACAACGCCATCGAGCATATCAAACCGGGCACCTTCAGCCGCCTCAAGCACCTCGTCGACGTCAAGCTCCGCCGTAACAAGATCGGGGCACTTCCTGCCGGCGTGTTCGCCGATCTCGCCACCCTGTCAACCCTATACCTGGACGAGAACAACATCGAGTCGATGAGTGCGGACGCTTTCAAGAACCTGTCGTCGCTCACCTATCTCCACCTCGGCAAGAACCGCATACAGACGCTGCCGACCAACGCTTTCAGCGACCTGCCCGCCATCTCGAACCTGATGCTCGACGGCAACCAGCTGACGACCGTGCCGGTGACAGCCTTCACCATGATCCAAAGTCTTCGCTCGCTCGACATGGGGGACAACAGCCTCTCTCATGTCGATGATAACAGCTTTCGCAGCATGCAACTGGAGCGTCTGAGCTTGGCCAGGAACAAGATCAGTTCGCTGGGAAAGGACAGTTTTGCCGGACTCACCAGGCTGAGGATGTTGGAACTGCAGGAGAACGTTATCGCGTCTATCCCAGACCGAACTTTCGATAAGAATCTCGCTAAACTGGACACGCTCAATCTGAGCCGCAACTCGCTGGAGCAGATAAACTCAGAAACGTTGAGGGGTCTGGCTACGGTTGGCACGATGGATCTGTCATATAACAAACTCACCAGATTGCCGGACAACTCTTTCTCACAACTGACGTCACTGCTCGACTTGAACCTCGAATGGAACACGATATCGCAATTCGACCAGGGCACCTTTGTTGGGGTGGTCACTCTGAAGAAACTGTCGCTCGGCGGCAATGGGCTGGATAATAATTCGCTGCTGTATTTGTCGAGCCTGGGACAGATGGCGACGTTAAATCTCAACCACAACGGGCTGATGAGTTTGCCTGGCAAGACGTTTGTGGGTCTGGGAAATTTGACGTCGCTGAATCTGCGAGGAAACGAGTTGGCGACTTTCGGCGAAACTTTAGTTGGCCGCTTGCCGAATCTCACGTACTTGGACTTTGGCGATAATATGATACAATACGACTCACTAAAGAACCTCCAGTCGCTAAAGCTGCTGGAGACATTGAAACTTGACGGCAACGCGCTCTCAACGCTGCCGCAGACGTTTTTCCATAACCAGAGCATCCACTACCATCTGAAGCATCTCGATCTGTCCAACAACAAGTTTAATCATACAGTATTCCAACTGCTCACGGTGCTGCCGTCTGGTGTCTTGACGTCACTGAGGCTGGACAGCAACGGTATCTCGCAGTTGCCGGCCGACTCCATAGCCCGGCTGCCGGGATCAATCACCGTGTTGTCGCTGCGGAAGAAGCGGCTGCCGTCGAGCGAGCTGCTCGCTTTGAAGGTTCTCACGAAGCTCAAAGAGCTGGCGCTGGACGATAACGGCTTGACCGACCTACCGTCCGGCCTGTTCGCAGCCATGTTCAACATGCGTCATTTTACGGCATCGGGGAACCGCATCAGCAGCATCTCGAAGGCTTCGTTCATGGGACTCGGTCGTTCGCTCGAGTACCTCAACCTTGCCCACAACGAGCTGGCGCACGTCACAGACGCAGACACGTTCGCCGCCATCTACCGACTACGGCACCTCAACTTATCTTATAACCGCTTACAGACCATCACCTTACCGGTGAGCATGCCGTACATGCGTGAGCTTCTGCTCAACCACAACCGTCTGACGGCGTTCCCGCTCGGACTGCGCCACTTCTCCTTCATCGACTACCTTGACCTGTCCAACAATGAGATTGTCGAGCTGCCACAGCTCACACTGTTCAGCTCGTCGCCCGTGCAGAAGGTCGATCTGTCCGCCAACCGCCTAGAGCGGCTGAACGGGATCGTGTACATGGGCGAGATCAGTGAGATCATCGTCAGCGGCAACCGCATCAGTGAGATAGACGGCGGCGTCTTCGAGCGGATCTCGAAGCTGAGCGTGCTTGACCTGTCGGGAAACTCCCTGACGAGCATCCCCCGCGAGATCCAGCAGGCGTCGGCCAGCGTCGGGTCGGTCGTGTTGGCCGGCAACGTCATCTCCGCCGTCGACGTGTGGACAGACACGTCTCGCCGCCGCACGGCCGTCGAGAGATTGGATCTGAGCAGCAACGCCATCGGCGCCATCGCTGACAGAGCATTCGATATGCTCAACCAGTCGCTGCTGGAGCTCGACCTCAGCTACAACCGTCGAGTGACCTGCCCAACCTGCAGGCGCTGCGCCTCGAAGGAAACCCGCTCGTGTGCGACTGCAGCCTCGCCTGGCTGCGCTCGCTACCGGCACGTATCGAGCTCGACTGGCCCGTCTGCTCGAGTCCGCCAGACATCATTGACCAGCTACTCGTCTGCTTCGACGTCTCCCCGTGCGGCTTGTCGACCGACGCACACCCGAGGTGCTCGCAACCCCGCCCCACCACCACTACAACGACCACCACGTCTACGGTGACTGTGCCTACCACGACAACGCCAACAACGACTACATCGTCGACTAAGTCAACAACTACAACGACTATACCACCAACGACCACGACACCACCACCTACAACGATTACTACACCAACAACGACTACTACACCAACAACAACGACTACTACACCAACAACAACTAGTACTCCAACAACAAGTACTACACCAACAACAACAACTACTACACCAACAGCTATTACACAAACAACAATGACTACTACACCAACGACAACAACTACAACACCAACAACAACAGTCACTACCACAACGCCATTAAAGACAACTGCAACAACGACGCCCACGACGACAACTACACTAATACCACTAATTACTACTAATGCTACTACACCAACGACGACAACGACACCAGCGATGACTACTGAACCAACGTCGACTACTACAACAACGACGACCGCTACACTAACGACATCTACACCAACGACGACAACTACACCAACTGCGATAACTACTCCAACGACGACAACTACACCAACGACGACAACGATTACAACTAAGCCAACGACTAGTACAACTACTAAGTCAACGACGACACCTGTACCAACTACAAGCATTACAACAACGACTACGACACCAACAACAACTACACTACCAACAACACTACCTACCACGCACCTACCTATATCATCATCTGAGTCTGACGCACCGGCAATCGAGTCTTCTCCGAGCGTGCACTCGACGACTACTACCGGAAGTTCGCCATCCGCCGGCAAGTCGAACGCGGGCGACCAGGACAAGACGGTTATGATTGTCATCATCGTCATTGCGGTCATTGTTGTCGTCGTCATCATCATTGTTGTCGCTGCCGTGATGGTGACCAGGTGGCGGAAGGCCCAGAAGGAAGAGTACAGCATGATGTACGAGAATCGATCGGACAACAATTCGGTCACCGCCTTCAAGAACGGGTCAGACAACGGCGCCTTCAACGGCTCCAGGAACGGCTCACAGTTCAACCTGGCGGATGACGTCGGACAGACGCACGTGTGAGCGGCGGCAGACAGACACAACAGTGTACATCACCCGGCTACATACATATGATTGCCCGGCTACAGACATGTGATCACCCGCATGCACTCACACACACTCACACACACACACACACACACACACACACACACACACACACACACACACACACACACACACACACACACACACACACACACACACACACACACACACACACACACACACACACACACACACATTCTCGTGTGGTCATAGACTTTGCGCCGGCGCAATGTTATGACGTCAAAGACATGGATTGTTTTTCAGTGCTTGTGGGTACTGCAGTCGACTGCAGGTTCAGCATAGTTAAATGGATTAGGTTTTATGATAATCCGCCTTTATTATGTTGTGTTGGCCACATACTGCATTAATCTGCATTGCTTCAGAAATCGCATACGCTGCTTGGGAAACATACGGTACGATCACGGTGCGAGAAATATCGCTGTTTGTTCGTAAATGCTGTCGCACAACAGAATGTGTGGTATTATTGTATATCGCAATTTATAAAACGCTGAAAATAACGGCTCAGAAAATGTAAATAAGGTTATTTGTTAACAAGAGCGTCGGTGCTTGCATTTGGCGTCAACGCATTTTATGTGAGGTTTACTTGTTATTTTATATGTACACATTTTATATACGCTGCAGTTCCTTCAACACCAGAACTGCTCGAGTTTCTGCACGGACCATTGTAATCTTAGCCATGCAACTGGCTTATTTTGATGGCATGTGCGTTGTTTTGTATTGTTTATGGTAATTTTGAGGCATTTAAATATTGCGCTTGCTTTTAAGTGCCGCTTTTGTTTACTAACAACTGTTTATGTTATGTTTACTTTTTATAACATACTATTGTAATGAACGAGGATAATTTTATGTTCTCGCTTTATCTGATTCGTGTCGACCTAATCAAGTTGCTATTTAGATCGCTGATCTGTTAATGCATGTGCGCGATGCTGCAGCTCGTTCGCGGATTATTTGCCAGTTAGTAGGTTGGCTATGTGCAGGTCAGAATCAGTGAAAACGATTAAGACGAAGACCAAGTGTGAGATGGAATGACAGCATGAGACGAGACTTTAAGAGGGCAGACGTAAACAGCCAAGAGTAGAAAATCATTGCGGACGACAGAGAGAGAGGAAGTGACTTGACAAGAAAAGCGGAGGAGGCCACGGATTAAATTGGACACACGTCCCGCAAGGCGTACATATAAGTAGTGTCCAGTGCAAATAGGAATATATTTCAGAAGTCAAAACGTTAATATATTTATCTAATGTTACATGATCATTTAACTGCCTTTGTCATATGTGTCTAATAATAGACCAGATTCAAAGAAGCGTGACGATGGAAGTCCGGTGTTCAATGATAAATCGTGAGTAACTCATCTTTGTCGAACCCGTTGACTCAACCGGAAGTTGTGCAATGCATGCTTATATTGTTATCTTTGCGTCAATGTTGTTCTTATTAATGCACAAATGGGATGCTTTTAAATGCACCTTGTTTTCCTTTTGTAAGATACTGTGTAGCTATGATGTAAACGAAGAACATCTTTCTCGGTGTTGCGATGACGTCAAAGCATCTTATTTGTATTTATTACTAGACGTTCAAAACGTGTCGCCTGGGTCAGGTGACGTTGTGGTTAATTGGTGCCATTTCACCTATTTGTATCTCAATGTGTTGTATACATATTTTACGTTATCTAGTGTGTCGGCACAAGTAGAAGACGGTATTCGTATAGAGCAGAACGTTACCGCGGCGCCGGGCAAATATAAGCTTGGCGGGCTGACACTAACTGTGTCGGTGAAGTTATTTGTGTTATACAACGAACTGCTTGAATTGTTACATACTGGTACGTCTGCCTTGTTGAATGTTATCTTTTAAGATGTGGGTCAACATTCTTCGCCCTTGACCCACGTTTCTTCTTAATTAACTTCGGTCTGACGATGCATATTTTACATTCCTGTCAGAGTTGGTAGTCTAATAAATACCAGAAATGCTGGCCATTTTCAGTTAATTTTGGTATGAACTTGTTATGTTGGGGAACAGTTTCTGTGCGCTGAGAATACGTGTTTGCGTGACTCATGCTTGGCGGGTAAATGATGTGTGACCACCGAGGTCGACGTTGTTTCATATACAGCGTCGAGAGTTTCCTTTGCTCATTGCCACCAGTGATCGCAGACAGGTTCACGTGACACCACCGTTTAGTGTTGCCATTTATGCATACCTGTCAACACTGTCTATTATACATAATTTATCGTTATGCTTCATCTGCGAGAAAAAACCGCGATCGTTCAAAGAGGCTTTGGTCCGCACATACAAGCAAAACACCTTCCGAATATTTTTTACACATGTACCGTTATCGGGTTGCATGCATACATGCACCAACACGCACGCACTATATACTTACATTCACTACGCACGCACATAGCTTGAACAACCAGGAGCACACAACGTTTGCTTTAGTGTAATAAATGTCTTTGCGACCGCCGCACAACATTTCGGCGTCTGGCAGTTCTCCTAAATGATGTTTTATTCCAAGTGGTTAGTGCGTGAGACGTTGAGCGCTTGTGTAGCAAACCGTGACAGAGAGACAGGAATCCAGTTTGTTCCGAAAACTGGTTGTATGTGGGTATTCTGTGACCGCCTACGTCGACATCGTCTCTTTTCATGTACCCTGTGGTGCGATAAGGCGGAGTCAGCCATGCATGACCGCGCCTATAATAACCCCGCTAACAAAGCAGGCGACACAGTGTGTTCATGACGTGACTCAGAGACGGGTGTGTATTAGCATTATAACATCGTATAGTCGTCGGTGAACAAGTTCGTTCATAACTCCAATAACCAATAACTGAAGTATGCGCTACATTTACTGGTGATAATTAACTTTCATTTGTCTTGATAACAAAATAATTGTGGCGACATTATACTATTACCCACGTATGAATAACCCAACCGACAGGGTCATAGACACAGTATTTTTGCAGACACATGTAAACAGTTTGTAAACAGTAATCCAAAGCGTGTCGTGCTGGATCAACGCGAACTTAGGAACTTGAGACTTCTACCATTTTGAGATGTGTCAGTAGACATATCATTTTCCGTAAGACTCAGCTACCGTCATAATGAATGGTAGTTGAACGAGGTTTCGGGTGTTTCGTTCAACGTGGCGTCTTAAGTACATAATTGGTGCCACATATGCATCACCTTGTGTCGCTGGGCCATCTAACCGGCCGTGGCAACCACGTGCATGCTATCACATCGGTCCCAATCAAATATCTCTCCTCGAATCACACTTTGAGCAATCACTCTTTCGTTATAATATAAAGACGACATGCTGGCACAAATATATATTGTATCAAGTCGTTCATCTGTCCCCAGTTCCCTCGTCGACAGATCAATGTTTTGTGAAATAGCAATAAAAAAATGGGCGAATACGGAATAATAGTCCAGATATTAATCTCTCCCCGATTGCTACATCACCACTGATCGTTTCTCAGAACCGTTTGATACGCAAAGTTGAAATAGGTACACGGTTCCTTTCATACAACCGGCTCTTGTTGGGCTTTCTTTTGTTTAATGTGTCTATGACAAAGAACTGCGACAGTCTGTATACCCGATACATGCACGAACAGTTGGATGTCCCCCAAAGCCTTTGCCAACGTCCTACCACATAAAATTCAATAATGTTAAGTGTTGTTTGTTGTTAGACATGTTGCTTTGTGCCAACGCATCGTCGCCCCGCAGGACAGCGGCACTTTCACAATGTTATCGGCAGCAGGGTGAATCATCAGGCTCAGACGCGTGATCACAGCTTTGTCCGAGAGAAACATGAGTTTCCGCAACTACTGTCCCCATCTATGCTGACCAATCAGAACATGTATGGATAGAACTGACAGCTTTGTAAAGTACTATTCAGGGCACACCGAGGTCGTTCCACTATATTTACGGGCGGCGGGCGACGGCTTTGATGAACCTGATGTAGGGCCATTGAACTAAGCTAGCGAGATGTCTGTCTACGGCCACCAGCTAACAACGTTCACATCGTATCTGTTGTCTCGTTGCATCCCGTTGTTTAATTAATGTAGGTTTACTACGGGCGCAGTGTGCCAAGACGCCAGCATCGCGTACTGATATTGGCTAACTACGGGCGAATTGTTGGCCTATATACAGCAAGCTAGCATGTAGAGGTTACGTTATTTTTGTTGTGACGTAATTTCATTGCTGCGTCAGTAACGTCACCAAGTTACGTGTCGCTATTATTGTACGTAGAGTTAGGTCGGTCCATACACACACGCACACACGCACACACGCACACAAGCACACACGCACACACACAACGTAATGTGCACGATGTAGATGTCAGTTATGCACCGTGGTGTAGTGACAAGAAATGTAACACTCACCTACGGACCACCTTTATATATGGGCATCGACACTCGGCTACAGTATTCCGACATTGACGGGTCCACGATCTTTCAATGTGATATATGAACATAATGGGATATGCTATATGCACTCATTATTAAAGAACACCTATATTGTTTTAGCATTGCCATAAAATTCAAATGTGATGGTGTGAATAGTGAAACACCTTCAAAGGGCAGGCACGGACAGTGGAAATCACATAGAGGGCAAACGGCCGGGTGATGTGGAACTCACCTTGCAAGGAATGTAAGAGAAGAAGACCTCTGCGCATTACCGTTTCTCTTTTCCAAACACCCCATGTGAGAAATACGAGACAGAAGTTGCCTTGGATTAATCTCACTTAGCCCCGCCAGACTGAAGTCACAAGGGCGTGAACATGAAGTCAAGTAAGAACTTATACATTTATGATTATGTCGCTGTAAATAATTAATGTAGTTTATCAGATTATTTAGGTTCACCGTATAAAACATGTTATTAATAAGAGTTAATCTACAATTTCAGGAACACTACTAGTGCGAATGCGAATTAATGAATGTCTGTCAAAATAAATGGGGTGACGTTAGAGCACTTTATTTACCGGAATGATGTGGCTTTGTGATTCAGTCATTCCAGCCTATTCATCGAGCATGCCGGCGACGATTTCCGGTTTGAGGTGCCGATTTCAGCGTGCTGCTTTTGACAAACGAATCACGCCACATGGTTAACCGGTTAAACAACTTCCGGTGGAAATTGTTTTTTCCAGTAGATTCGCCTCTGTCACCAATGCCTTTGTGAAAGTGAGACCGGTATTCGCCTGTTACACGAGATTCTTAGAAAAACACCTTAGACTTAGTAAATGGCACTACGAGACAAAAACTACTAAAATATTCCATTATACTACGGCAGTACGTCGGTAATTCGAACTGCTAAAACTTGACTACCTGTTATAACGACACAAGTGTTCAGCAGTTAACCTATACACAGCAGTTTTGGTTAATTAAAATATCAAAATTCTCTTAATTTGACTACGCCTAGGTATATATAAATTAACAATGTTATTCTTCATGACTTTTATTATTTCAATAGACTGAGGCCTATTTTTACTGTCAGAAATTGTACAAACTAGAAGTTGACAGAGTAAGAATCCATCTGTTGAACGCATGTTATTTGGCCTACAAATGCCAAGATTTATTGGCATGACGTGCAACATCGAATACCGTGTATGGGAGGACCGGGACGGGTCGGCGCGTGTCACGGTTGTAATTTGCCATCCTGATGTGAATCCACCAAGTTAAGAGCTATAGCGTTACGTATAACCCCTGAAAACTACAGACGTAACAACAAAACAACACAAATATTATCACGGTGTGTCGTTTTTTCACCCCAACTCGTTTTTTGAATGCCAAAAAGGTTCTTTCGAATACAGCATCTTTCGAAATAGCATGACATTACCCGAGAAGCCGAGGTGGGAACCTCGAGGACAACCTTTATCCCATGGATAGCGACAGGGTCGAAGGAGGTCATAACAAGAAGCAGCAAACCAAAAAGTTGTTCCTCAAAGCAGTAGACCTCGACGGTTGAGGCCTCGCAGTCATTGCAGAAGAACATGGTTGAACTTACAAACAAATTCAGGAACTCAATCGGCGAGTACGGTGTAGTAATGACTTCAGATGTCCACGCTTAGAGTTCGACGCTGCGAATAATCCAGCAACATGGCCGGCGGTATCAACAAGTTGTGCAATGTAAGAAGAAGAAGCATTCACGTTCTATGCCAACAGCTACATGACAGTCGCATCGGCGCATCGCCCAGACTGGAGAGAAGATAACACCCGGAAGGTCGGTGAGGCGGCAGTCACAGACGCTAAACGTGGGCACCAAACCTTGATTTCAAAGCTGTGTGTCGTGCGTCTATGTTTCACGTGCAGTACATGCGGCCAACTCGCATCCACGGGGTGCTGTTCAAGTTAGCAGTTTCTGGCATCGATACCACGGTGGGACATATTCAACCTGCTCTATTCAAAGGCAAAGTAGATCCGGCGCTATGAGATTTTCACCCCTACCTACATCGACTTGAACAACGATGAGACTATGGCTATAGCTGGATGTTGGTGAAGAATGACAATGAACCGAATCTAGGCATACACGTCGTGGTCAACGTGGTAATAAGGAAGGATAATTTTGACAAACTTGTACGCCCTGTTGGGCCGCTTCTTGGGATTTGGCGTGTTAGGTGGATTTGTTTCAATGTGTTTAGTAGTTCATAAGGCACCTCACTCATGATCGTTCTCAGGTTCGACTTGATCTGCTTTATGCATCTGCATTTTGTCTGATGTCGATAAATATGTCCTTCCCAAGAGGAACGTCGTTGCAAGCCTGTATCATTCACTACATCATCCCTCGATCAAGACAGTTTGTGTGGTAAATCAATGAAAATGCAGAATGTAATAAGTGGCATCGTGAAGACTCGTGGCCTATCCCACCGGCAGTTCGAACATGTGAATGTGACGGTTAATAATATATGTGAACCGCAATAAGTAAGTTATATTTCAATTGATAGAGTCTAGGAACTAGACATATACCTAGCATAATCTAAATAACATCCCAGTTCCCACGAGGATTAGGCTATCGATTATCAATATTCAATAATAAATGGGTGGCCCGCTGATCTGGTCCAAATCACCTGTTTGGCCTTCCATTCAAAAATATTGCCTCTGCACCGTCATACCTTGTGGGCCGGGGGTTACCACGGCTAGGAGTAGGAGGTTAATTAGATTGCGTCACTGCACAAGGTGATAAATAAAACTGAATAACATGTCAACTTACCACGTAGATAGAAACGTTGCACATCGTTCCAAATTCCTTGAATGTTTTCCTCTGCTGCCCGCTGCAATGTGCAATCTTATTCCGGGTTAATCCAAAAAGATTCCCTTTTGCACTGGCCGAAGTAGGCAGTAACGGTGCTTGCGACAGTGACGTCACTTCCGTAGTAACAAGTTCCTTGCAGACCGCCGCGTGTCGCTGCTGTTTGTCACGCCATGCGCCATTCAACGACCGGTGCAGTTGTAATAGTCCACGAACAAGACTCGCGGTCGTGTTTTTGTTTTAAAATGTATAACTATCATTAGATACTAATTCATAAGAATATAAAGACATATAGCTATATTATCTCTTTTCCTCGTTAAGCATAATTTTATTTCTCCCAGAAACCGAGGTCAGATCCATCCTGCTGACAAACCCCTTGAGGAGAACCCCTAGTCAGGGAGCTTGAGCCGAGTCGACATAGGCCACGGTGAGAAGCAGAAAGACGCAGATGTGTCATCCAGACCAGATTTTGACGAGGCCAGAGAACAACAGGAACGAACCTCGGATCAAATTTTGGGAAATTGGGGTCCACTTTCCCATCTCTCAGTTCCACACGATATATTCATCGAATGCGGAAGCCCCGTTCTGTTGAAAAGGGAAACAGTTCCCCATCTACAAGCAACGGCCAGCAGCAATAACCCTGACACGATCTGCAGCTCGACAGGTGTTTGACGCCGAATGGCCCGTATGACTGACCCGTGGGTTTAACACACTTCTCAGCGTATAATTTGTCTGATCCTAGCAAGTCATACTGTCGTGGATTTTGGTTATGAAGACTATCAACAGTTGTCATCTTCCTTATCGCTCGCGTTTTGGCCAGCTCCTAATCTGTCGGTTGGTTTCCGTATCTCTACAAGTCACTCAAAGGGGGCGGCACCTGCCGGTACTCAGCAATAACAGTGATGGCATCTGTTAGGATTTCTAGAATTATAACCTATTACCAAATTGCTTTCCATTGCCTACTTTCCAAATCACGGATTATTTCGTTGACATATCCTGCGCATAGCGAAATTACATATCCACAATTTGTGTAGAAATAATTAGCTTTCACTATAATTCAAACTGTGTCTACGGCTCCATGCTATAAACATTTGCAAAACAAACTAAAAATGCCACTGACACATTGACTCCTTGCTGTGTTAACCCAGCACTTTTTTGTTATTGTCTATGTGTACTTTGCTTAATAAAAAACTACATTAAAGTGCAACACTATAAAAAATCATTTCTCATTGTCATTATGCTTCCTTTTGGGTTATTCTACCAAGAAAGCACAACAGAACTTTGTCATATTTATATTTTTATATATAAAACATCAGACATTTAATTGTAAAACACCATTTTCTCAGTCCTGTTCAAACATTTTGTTTTTGAACACTGAAAATGCTGCAGTCTTACAATAATATTATGAAAATGCGAGATGAAAAGTCATACATGACAACATTGAAACCTATCCAGTTACCATTGCATTTCTATATAACATTCTGTTTTGTAAGTCAATTCAGATTGTCACATGACTTATGCCCGGATCAACAGTGTCACATATCAGCCAGTGTGAGCCGTCAAGGAATGTCACATGATAAATGTGAACCCAGACAACAATCAATAATGGCTGTCTTTTTCACACATTCTCTTGCAATTGTTACAGCCAAGGACACAGCACAGATGATCAATTCATACAATGCATATGTTACATGAATTCCCTGCATTTCCTTGACAGAAACTCTAGAATAGGTGGCTCGATATTTTTTTTACATTCAACGTGTGACATGGCCATTCCATAAAATTATAAATGTTGTCAGCCGAAGGAAATCCAGTGTTGTCTTCAATCAGCAGCATTGTAGATGTGTCCATCACATCCAGCGATACCAGGAATAGAAACACACACCAATCTATCAACTGACAGATTTCCCCGGACACAGACAGTGAGAAGACTACATGAACGCGGGCAAGCTGCTTCACCAGTGAAGGAACTGTTTATTTAGTTCGTTCAGCCACTGTACTAGTCATCACTGTCTTCAGCCTCCTCAACCTCCGCTTCATCTTCATCATCACTCTCATCCATCAGTTTTGCCTTCTTCTTCTTCACCTCTGTATCAGAGTCAGAATCCTGCAAGAGGAAATATAAATGCTGCAGTGTTTCATGACAAATTATGACGGTACATAAAAAGTTCACATAATTAATTTTATTATATTCATAGGACAAATAACACTGTGCATGAAGCTATTGTGTTTACATATTTGAAGCTTTCGCGAGTAAATATCTGAAGATTTACGTGCTTTTAGATTTACATATCTGAAAGACTGAAACCTTTACGTTTACGTATCTAAAGGTTCTAACTTTACATACATTTATGAAGCTTTAAGTTTTGCTGGGTTGAGAGTAGGTTCCTGTATCCACTCTATGCATCCTACACCCACCAGACACCCCATGACCACCCATGGATGATGAACGTAGACGAACCTCATCATCACTGTCTTCCAGTTTCTTTGCCTTCATCAGTCTTTTGGCCTTCCTCTCCTCATCACTCATAGACTCGTCCTCACTGTCGGAGCTGTAAATGTTGGGGCGCGGCTCTACAACATCACCAACATATCTCATTAGGATGGCGTCTTAACAGATTCATGCTGCATGCTTACTGCAATATTACTCTCTTCTTCCTTCTCTCACTACACTAATGTCCCTCCCTTCCTCTAACACCCACATTTCTTCTAACACCCTCCCTTCCTCTAACACCCTCCATTCCTCTAATGCCCTCCCTTCCCCTAACACCCTCCCTTCCTCTAACACCCTCCCTCCCTCTAATGCCCTCCCTTCCTCTAACGCCCTCCCTTCCTCTAACGCCCACCCTTCCTCTAACGCCCTCTCTTCATCTAACACCCTCCCTTCCTCTAATGCCCTCCCTTCCTCTAACGCCCACCCTTCCTCTAATGCCCTCTCTATCTCTAACTCCCTCTCTTCATCTAACGCCCTCCCTTCTTCTAATGCCCTCTAATGCCCACTTCCCTCTTCCAACTAAAGACCCCCACTCATTGCTCTTCCAACCCTCACTACTGTCACCCCTTCTCCCTCCGCACCACTTACGTTTGAGACTGGTCTTGTACTGTTTCTTGATGGCCATGAGAGAGACCCCAGCCCCCTCCTCATCATCGTCCTCCCCGCCTCCCTCCAGATAGGAGGAGCTGAGTCCCCGTGCCAGCGCCTTCTCCTTCATCCGCCGCTGCTGGTTCTCCCGCCGCACTGATGCACGGAGACGTTCCTCCTCTTTCTACCAACACAACCCAAACATACACCTCGTGTAACATCGGTGCTTGGACCAGCCATTAGAAGAAAAACATAAAAGGATAACCGTTATCATCCTTACAACATTTTGATCTTAATCTCGTCCCCACTGACCACATAATCTCGTCCCCACTGACCACATAATCTCTTCCCCACTGACCACATAATCTCGTCCCCACTGACCACATAATGTCTGCTGTCGTCGCAATTGCATGCAGCAGACATTCATTTTCCCAGGGAATGGCTGACCAGTTAAGTGGTTGAAAGAAAATGAAAAAAAAACTGTAAATACTATCTTTGTATTTGTTTTAAATACCTCATCAATGCGAGAACAATTGTCGATGGAAGAGAATGAACACGGAAAGAGACGTGTGGATGTCGGCACCGGGGGAGCTGCACTTATTTGTCCAAGTCCCTATAACCCTACCTTGATCATCTCTGTACGGTGCATGTCCGGATCCTGGCCAGCCATTGGCAACACTTTCACCTTCTGTAACTTAGTTGTACGGTCCGCCAGCGATATCATCATCTTTCGGTGTGTGAAGGAGTCGGTTGAATGTGGCCTGAAATTTATACAAATATCAACTTTGGTGTTTCTACTGCAAGCAGATATTGTCCATTGTTCAACATCACCAAAACAATTATATATGTTTAAATATCAAAGTTTCAGAGACCATAACAGTTATGTTAACAATAACCAACCACCTTTACAGAGTGCAGTCTATTTACAAGGTCTAATTTTACAATGTGTATCTGTAACCTGCCTGGGTATTAAGCAGTAAAATTTAGAAACATAGTTTAGTGCCAGTTTTATTCCACTTACACTCTTTAAAATGGGACCTCTTTCGTTAAAATATCTTTGGTAGTTTTTTATTTATTGATACCAACCATACATTTAGTATTGCATTAGTTTTGGATTATTTGTTGAGGAAAATAAACTGGCTATTGAAAGATAAAATTACAAGGTGCATATTTCTGCCAAAATCACAAAACTGACGGGACATAACTTACACAGCTATTTCTGGCTCACAAGCAGAACAGACCAGTGCCACTTCACACCTGGCTTCATACCTGGCTTCATACCTGGCTTCATACCTGACAATGCGGTAATAACATATATGTAACTGTTTCTTGATGTGCAATTCTGTTGGGCACGTAACTGTCACACTAATGTCACACATGCACAGATACGCGCACACACAATGATACACCCAGTCTGAGGCGAAGACACAGTGAGCACCACAAGGTGCCCGTGGCTACCTGAATGTGAGTTTGGTCTTGAAGACGGCCTGGCCGAGGAGACCGGTACCCTGGCGGATGAACAGATGGTTGTAGTCTCCCTGGAGGGGCATCGTGTGGATGTCAAACACCTCGTTGCCCAGGTGCAGGGACATACTGCAAGAGGGAGACAAGTGTCGTGTTTAATGACATCAACACCTGTAGTCACAACATTCACAAAATCGTAGTTCTTCACATTTTTGCATAAAATCTTTCTGGAATCACCTTCCAACAAAGATTGTTTTCTTGAAGGAATCTAAAAGGTGAAATGGTGGTATATTTTTTATGCTGTAACACCACTGAATAAATGTAGGATAATACATCGTAAAACTATCTCATCAGTAGATTTTGCCCATCACATATCAAATTCCGGGATATTCAAATACATAGTATAATGCCGTGAAAAGTTAATGATTGACGATTTTTATAATGTTTATTATAGAAATTATAAATGATACAAGATACTTTATTGAATTTCTCAAAAGAAAACTTTGTCTTGTGGTCTGTTAATACATAAAAAGTACATAAAGCATAAACAGGCAGTCACAATAAAATAAATATAACTCACACTCCCACACATTCATCCCCCTTACTCATACACTGATGATGGCGGATGAATTCACAATATGATAGTTTATTATAGAAACTGTGATACAATGCATACATACAAACATTGTAACAATTCCTATGATGTTTAATGCCTCATACAAGCGGTGCCATCTACTGGATAATTGCATACTATATGTAATTTTAAGTCCATTTGCTACACACTGTGTATTTACAGTATGGCTTTATAGTGGAAGTTTTGAGTTATCTCCGTTTGAAAACATTATCTCACTGAATGTGTACAAGCAATGGTGAAATCAGAGTGCATTTCAGTAGAGCGTCATGGCATGTAAAGGGTTAAGGTCTGAGCCTACCTGCCGTCGGACCAGCGAACCACTCGGGCGTTGCTCTCCCGTACCACGTCCCCAAACACATCCTTTATCTCGTTACCCTCCTCATCCTTCCTTACATGCCACCGAATCGTGTTCTCCACCTGGGGTCAAAGGTCAAGAAGTAATGCCAAATCAAAGGGACTGTATGAGCAGGCACGATGCAATAATAACCAGTCTGACCTGACTAGAACAAAGTATAGTAGATTCTGAACAATAATAATATATTGGAGAATTGTTGGGTATTTCCCTGAATTGTAACAAAAACAACACATCAGCCGCTGGATCACAAGACTGTCTTAGCTGTCGTATTCTAAAGCTGACCTAAGACAACACTAGAGGCATTTGGCCAGCAGAAGAACTTAATCCCACATTTTAGTTCTTGAAGAAGGCAGACCTGTCTACCCCAAAAACTTCCTGTCAGTAATCCATCTTCCCATTTACACTGATTTTCAGGAATATAGGCTTGCTGTCAGTAATAGTTCAGAACCATGTCCGATATTGTCACGAAAAGAACACCACTGTCAGTAATACTTTAATATTGTGGCTATGACGATAGCTGCACCCAAAATATAATTGTCTCTAATAAACTATGAGGTGTTTTGAAGCATTCAGTTAACAAGGTAAGGCAGATGTTCATAACCAGCATTGATGGAAATCAAACGTGAAGAAGCGTAACTGTAATGTAAATGCGTCTATACACATTGTAATTCTGATTTTATGTAAATTTCAAAAACAGCATGCTGACAACAAAAACTTGACAAATTATAACAATGCGTCACGTCATTGTCTATTTGTGGTGTTATTGGGATTAATATTAGTAGCCGGTATACCTAGGGCCAGGCTATAGACTACACAGTATAGTAGCTTGACTAGATCAAAGACAAACACAAAGTCATGCCAGGGGACAGCAAAACCATTACGTTACGACATCGTCTAGTCTACTCAACTCTAGTATATAAGCCTATCCCTGTATTATAGACTGTAAATGATAGACTAAACTCAATAAATACACTAACTTAGTCTTAGTACAGTCAGTTGGCCTGACACTACAACACCCACTACCCTGTCACTAGTACTATTCTAACGACGTAGTCAGTACCTGCAATTATCCCGGACACCAGTGACCATGTAAAATAGGAAAATAATGTTGCATGTCCGGCAGTATGTAAAGCCGACCCCCTTCTTTAAACTTGATAATACGGGCCATGTCTGCGTGCATGCTGTTATAAATGTTTGCACCACACGTTTCTTCTTGGCTGGTAGTGGTGCCGTTTCGATCCCCGTCATCATTTCGTGCCGCGTGAGTCGTGACTTCAATTTGTTTGAGCGCCATAAGCGCGGAAATGCGAATTTTTCGTAACGCTGTTTCCTATTGGTCAGATTACAACCAGAAGCAGCGAATAAAAAAACCATGTCACAACAAGCAGCGTAAATATGCTGCCACCTGTTGAATAAAGTGAAGCTAAATATGAGGAGCGTAATTTGAGGTGTATTTCCGGAATGATTCTGGACAATCTGGAATGGTAGGCAGGTCTGAGAAGGCAACCAAAGTAAACATTGTAAATAAGTAAAAAAGAACAATGATCAATTTTTATTTCATGGCACAAAGTAAACATTGTAAATAAGTAAAAAGAACAATGATCAATTTTTATTTCATGACACAAACGTCATGACAGTTAATATGTTAGTATCTATGCTACATAAAAATTATAATATTAAATGTTGTTGTAAGAGGTCACCTTGAGCTTGAGCCTTGACCGGCCTTCCTCGTCCAAGATGTCATCATCATCAATCTCATCCTCGTAGTTGTTGACATCAAACGGTCTACAAACACGCCACAATCACCAGTCATCAAACCATCTGTTAATGAGCACCGAAGATGTTTAACCATTCCTAAAGTGGCATTTTATTAATCCAGATTCCGGTGATCTGGAAATCTTGGGATCCAAACATCCAATTCACATTAATGGAATTCATAAACATTAAAAAATACTGGTTTGACTTGTTATGTGTGTGATTCATTATCCAGAAAACTATATAGACCGGAGACCATCATGTCCACATTCACGAGGTACACATACAGACGATACTGGTATATGTGCATACATACATATATTATAAGTGCACACGTCACAAAAACCTGCTGAAAATCGAGACATTAATATGGACTTCTAAATTATTAGTGAAAAACTGTTGCTCCAGTAGTCGACAGGATCCTGTCTTCCTACAGTGGAGGACAGATAGAACGGACACTTGACGTGACGTGGCAGACTCAACACATGCACACACACCACATATGCATGCATTCACACACCACACACACACACACAAACAAACACCCACACACACAAACACACACGCATGCATATACACACACCTTGTTTCGACACTGAGGAAGTTGGGCAGTTTCACAAAGTGAATGTGTTTTCCAAGGTTTGTGGAGATCTTGGGAATCTCCACATCAATCGTCGTCTCTGGCACTTCCTCTGGCTCGTCATCTTCAATCATTGGCACCTACAACAAGGACTACCTCATCACGGCTGACTTGGCAAACTGGTTGCAATGATTAAGACACCCTGCAAGTATGTAAGGGGAAACGTTGATTGTGTTGATGACAGAGTGATAAAACAGACATTCGTTGCTCTCCTTCGAATCACATTAGGAATGTGAAATTGACATTAAAAAGGTTTGATAAATTATTTTAAAAAACATAAAAAAATGTACTCTGATCTTAAATGGTGTAACTATTCTAAATCCAAAATTATGTACAAACAATCATTTGCCTGATAACTTTGTCAGTAATGAATTGGCATAAACTGGCTAGCATCAGTCAACATTAACAGCAGTGATTTTTGGCTAAATTATTCTCAAGTGAAACCAAAAAAAATTAATTGAATTAAGAGTTAAACCAGTTTTCTCATCGAGCAAGGAATGACCTCAATTACCTGCTCCCCTCCCTCACCCTCTTCCCGTCCTCCTTCCTTCTCTTTGGCCTTCTCGCCATCCGAATCAGATGCACTGATGTCGTCCGCATCACCAAACAGGTCTGTCGCATCTGAAGAATCAAAGTCAATACTTACGTCTATAGTTGGCATGTTTATGACAGAAAAACACAGCTAAAACAAAATAAAATACTGTTCGACCAAAACAGCATAATCTGGAAGAAACCCATAAGATATGGAAGAAACTGAACAGAAATGGAACTAAAAAATTAAATAGTGATGATACGATTCACTCACTGTGTTTCTACTTGCAACATTTCTGTAGTGTTTGTTAATACGGTGTCTCTGTTTTGACGACATTAACAACATCAACTTTCATAACTCATCAAAAAAAGAAACTGAAAGATTCAAACCACAAAGGGAACAGTGTACCTAACAGCAAACAAATACCCAACAGTACCGATCATGTGTTAGCAGTATTGTACCACACAGTATTTACTGACCAGCACCCCTTCCTTCTGCATCTGACTTCTCTTCATCATCGCTGTCAACTGTGCTCTTCTTTGGCCGTTCCACGTCACTTTCGTGTCCTGTGAGTAGACAAACTATGTGAACACACACGTTTTTTGACAGGAAAAGTGGCACTGTTGCTTGTTACCATCTCAAGTCAAAATCATGTTGTCCTACTATTAGTAATGTCATTAGTAAATATGCCCATCCTTTGGAAGGCGCTACATACACACAGGATGATTTCCCAGAGTATTCGTAAATGAAGTTTGCTACGATCACAATCAATCAAAATACTTGATTGTCCCTTGTGAGGGAAATTCATTTGGAGTGTAGAGCAGCATATTAAGACATATAAAACAAATGTACATGCAATATACACAATGTAAAAATAAAAAGACTAAATATATATTTGACCAGTTTTTTCATTAACACAAGTTACATAATACATCCCAAAACTGATCCGTGTTCCTCAGAACAGTCGCAGAAAATATGTGTAGCACTAAGAATGATCAATTAAAATTCAGTTTAGTAAAAAAAAAAAAAACATATGGTACAAACCCTGAAACCAGTAAGAACCATGAATCAATAGGACACTTTTTAAAATAAGGCTACTTTTTTCTGAATGGTCGTTAACATGCTTCCATTCTAAACATGCCTCCACTCTAAACGGCCCCATACAAACACACTATCTTAATTATAATCAAGACTTGTCATGCTGGTTAGTTATCCTCCCCAATATTTACATACATTTTATTATAATTGTATTTAGCAGTGTTTCACAAATACTATCATTTACATGTATTATATTATCATTATTAATATCTTATCACACACTCTGGTATCATCAATTCTATTCAGACTAGAACAAATATAACTATCTACTATATTAATGAAACGTTGTTACTGTACCTTTAGCACTTCCAATTGGGCTGCCCATTGGGCTGCCTATTGGGCTTCCTGGACCACTCTTTACTGGGCTTCCAGATTTACTCCTTGAACGACTGCTGCCAGCATGACTTGCAGGAGAACCACTTTGGGATCTGGCACTATGTGGGCTGCCCGACCTACTTCCAGAATGGGCACTTCCAACAGGAGTCCCAGACCGGCTCCTTGAATGACCAGAGCCCGCAGGACTGCCCGACCTACTTCTTGACTGAGCACTTCCAGCTGGGCTGCCCGTCCTACTTCGTGACTGAGCACTTCCAGCTGGGCTTCCTGACCTACTTCTCGACTGAGCACTTCCAACTGGGCTGCCCGACCTACTTCTCGACTGAGCACTTCCAGCTGGGCTGCCCGACCTAACCGAATGTGCACTGCCAGCTGGGCTGGCCGACCTAACCGAATGTGCACTTCCAGCTGGGCTGCCCGACCTACTTCCTGACTGTGCACTTCCACCTGGACTGCCCGACCTACTTCTGGATTGTGCACTTCCAGCTGGGCTGCCAGACCTACTTGACTGTGCACTGCCCGCAGGACTACCTGACCAACTTTTTGAATGCCCACTTCCAGCTGGGCTGCCCGACCTACTTCTCATTTGGGTACTTCCTGCTGGACTAGACGAGCGACTTCGCCCACTTCCTGTTAACAAATTAAAACAAATAGTATTGAATAGTTATTACTCCGACACTATGGACATATATTTATATGAACTGATGGTTGATGTCACTGTGCTGCTGGGTTTAAGTGGGTGGTCGATCCTACTGAATATATGTGTGGCTGGAAACATGACGAAGGACTGATGTTTACTATGCAATGGTGAAATTTGTAGAATTTGATTAATTAGAATCGTGACGTGGGTTCCTTTTCGGCAGTCGCTGAATACAAATATAATGGATATATAATTTATTAATTGTATATATATTGTATAGTAATATATAGTAATTATATATGTGAAAACAAATTGTGATGTCTGGATAAATAAAATTTAGAAACATTGTTATATATAATTACCATATTTTCATTTTTGTGGCCAATAAATAATTACTACAAAAATAAAAAAATATTTACAAACATAGTATACAAAATTATTTGGTTTATATTACTTTGTAAAAACATAAACAAAAAAGCGTAAAGAAAATCAATGGTTTGGTGTCAGGATTGAACCGGTGTCACCCGATTGCAAAATAAATGACATGAAACCAACGCGTTTACCAACTGAGCTAGCGGCACCGACAGAAATTCACTGACTGATTTAAGTTGTTATGATAAATTGTACAACTCCTCCTTCATACATCGATATTCTAGTGATATTATGAGATTATACATGTTACTTTCTGTAGCTGGGTACAATATATGTTTGCTATGTATGTATATTGGTGTAGATTATCTCCCGTTGGTTGCATTCGATAAAATTATTCTGAAAACGAGCCCAAGTTCGGCGAAACCTAGTTGACTTGTAGGCTCATTTCGCATTCATTGTTTTGAATCAAATTTGATTCTTGTGGAACCGTAAGATAACTGCGTGGTCCTCTATGATGACTAGTGTTTGTATATTACATCGGAATATTGCACAATAACTCATTCTGATGCTCGTATCGACCCAAAAGCTATCCTTGTAAACATGCTCTGAATGCATGGAAAGGATCGGCCTGAAAATCCACTGATGTGAGTGTGGATACCACCTGATCGCTTAGCTCATTAAATTTTTATTTTCCACGGGAATCACTACACTGACAGGTTTAAAATCGAATTTATGCTACAAAAGCATTTTTCGGTATTTTTTAATGTTCTCAAATGTTACATACAATGTTAAACTTTGTGTACACATGGAAAACACATTTTAGCTAATGCTTTGTTTTTATTTCCTTTAAAACTTCAAAAATTACCTTCCATAATCCATTATAGCTTGTATAAAAAAATTTATACACACATTTTAATTGTATATAAAAATTGGGATTGCACATTAAATATGTTAGCTAATTTGTTATTTGTGGCGTTTAAATGTGTTCAAATGAAAAAATTTACATGTGCTATATTGTAAGTGGCATTAAAATGTGAATCACATGCTTTGGACACAAAAATACATACACAATGTTTCCGCCAGCAGGGTAAAATTACGTACCCAAAAATAATTCTAGGGTACATATACGTACCCAAAATAAATAGACTAATTTTTTTTTTTTTATTCTGTGCAATGAAACTCATACTTGATGACGTTTTTAAAGGTGAAGAATGAGCCCGTGCCAACACGTTTATCCTAGCTATTCTGTGATTGGCTAAACGTGGTATTCACTGCGGGATTGAAGTCTTCACCTCAGGATAGAACATGGCGTACCGGTATATTGGTAGGCTTAGTGTAAAGAATACGGTGTGCTGTCATGGCTGTACTTTTTTCACAATGTTTTCGAGGATTCAATGTTTCTTGTTGTAGAAAAATAACCCAACAAGATACCATACTACAGTTTACAATTTTCCTGCTGACTGTTACATTTATTATTCATTCACCTACAAAATTATCAACATGAGCCGGGCAGGATTTTCAACTCGAAATGCTGGGAAATCACTTCTCTAAGCATCTAGAAATCCAATTTTCCACACCCCCCGCCCATCAGGGCACCTATGGCGTCCGTGGTAGGCTTAGCTTCGCGGTCTCACAATTGACTAACTCCATACCCTAATTATTTTTTCTGGCGGAAACCCTGATACAAATTTTGAATTCTCATTCAGTATGGCCATCATTTTGTAATATGCTAATTATGTGACAATTTATGTAAATTTGTAGCAGTAAAATCAGCTCTAATTAAACATTGTATGTTACAGTTTGTAGAACACTTATACATTAAACAATTAATGACATGTCTCTTATAACTTTCTAGAATCCAATATGGCTCACATATTATACTAAGTAGGTCATTAAATATGCAAATTACACTGACAAAAATACAAAAAAAATAATCTGCTTGTTAAATCATAGCTACCATATTTGAAGTAATTAGCTCAAATGGTGAATTAGCTGTTGTGAAAACAATGATAAAAACGGTAAAATAGGGGTACATCAGGTGAACAGAATGATCCTATTCTTTCTGTGTTAATTTCCAAGCATGCCATTCCAACAACAACGCATTGGGCAGGTATATTTACAACTTAATAACTTTGTCATTAATTGTCAAATGTTCATGAAATAAAAACATTTACTTCAGCAGAAATGAAATAAAAACATTTACTTCAAAAGAAGTAGCTGCTTATAGCCATAAGAACAAATGTTTAAGTAATGCAGATTTTTATTTTCATGTGGTAATGCTACTAAATCATGCATACAATTACAAAACCTTCCTTTAAATAGATCCTAAAACTGGAAAAAATATAGTTACTATATACACATGCTTCCTTCTATATTTTATAGCTAACCAGTGGTAACCACAGTGGAGTTAAAACTGTTCTCCTGTATTTCTGACTGTGACATTAACATGCAATGTCTTGTACCTGACTGACTGTCAGCACTCCCATGCTGAGACCCTGTTGGACTGCCTGAGCGGCTGGCACTCCCTGGAGACATTGGCCCACTTCCCCCTGGGGTGCCTGGAGATCCACTCCCGGAGTCGTAAGGATCATTCTGTATGCCTGCAAGCAATAGTCAATATAGTGAATACACAGCACAAAAAACACATTTATACAAGACAAGTGGAGACAAGTGCATAGACATTCAGTCACATACAGCCCAAGTCATAAAAAACACTATACAAAATTGGCGTCATTCATGTAATAATCCGAGCAATGTATGTATATATATTTATAGTATATATATGTGTGTGTGTGTGTGTGTGTGTGTGTGTGTGTGTGTGTGTGTGTGTGTGTGTGTGTGTGTATATGTACAGTAGGTATTTGCGGAACAAAATAAATTAGAACGAGGGAATTGCCCATTTATCGCTCACCGGTTATTATAATGGGATCCCATCCAAACATATTTAACTTCAGGCTTCACACAAAATGTATCAACTGGCAGCTAATACAATTTACTCATGATCATGTAATATATTCATATCCACGGCAACAATATGTCATCGCTTAACTAGATTGAAAACGCGTTACCTTCCCCGCCTTCAACGTCGCTTTCTTCGTCGGCCATTTTTGAAATAGCCTCGATCTTATGTATTTTCTTATTCGGTCTTCTGTTAACTTTTGGGCATCGTACATATATGATATTTGCTGTTAAATAATTTGAAGAATATGTGTTATAACATGTATTTTGTTACAAATGTCTAACAAGTGAAATGACAAATTACAAACACAAAACCAGATTTAAAGGCTATTTAGTTTAACTAATGCAGTCGGACCCACATCCGCCCCCAACAACTCGCAACTTCATGACACTGAAGAAATTGTGCAGCAATTAAAGTGCATCCATATGCTCCTTAATACATGTAAATACCATTATCACTTCATATTTTCTAAACGCTTCAATTTATGTTTCATATGGGTATTAATTAAGTATTTTATCACTTCAGATTTTATAAATGCTTCAATTTATGTTTCATATGGATATTAATTAAGTCTTCACCAAAGTCTTCATCATTTCAAACTAATTTGGATTGATTGAAAAACTATTTCACAAAGGTGACCATGTCAGGTTTTTAGTGTGATTTTAAATGAGCTATCAGTGATTGAGGTCAGAAAATCAGACACAGGATTATATTACACAGTCGTACCTAGTTAATGTGGACACTAATCAACCCATATTATATGTTCAGATTATTATCATTAATAAGTTATCTGGATAAAAGAGTTATGCACGAAAGATGTAAATTGGCATTTGGAAATCGCATTCTCATGAAATGATGTTCAGGTACCGATGTTCCTGGATTAATTAACAATGTTCGACTGTCTGATTTTCGAACCTTCAGTCAAGGTTTTGTAAACCAATTGAAGTTCAACAAGATGCCGATCCAATTCAAGTCTCATACCATGGGTATCACCTTTATTTGCCTCAAAGCAAACAAAATGCAAACCTATGGATACACAGTGTGATAATTATAATTAAATGTTCATATTTAACTATGTTTATATGTCAAGTGAATTAGTCTGTACTACTGGTCCTTAGCAAAAAGACAATAGAACGTGCAGTAGAATTTTTACAAATGGTTTCCTATCGAATAGCTGAACTATAGAATTATATGACATTTCTGTAGAATTCTATAACAAAATTGTCTTGGTCATAAACATTTCATAGAATGCTATAAAATTCGATAAAATGACCATGATAATGATATCATAGACTGCTATAGAATTGTATAGAAACTTAAAGGGAGCACAACAATTATATATTATTATTATTTATTTAAATTTATACAGATTCCTAAAGAATGTTATATTTGTTCCTAGGTTAATGGGTATTATTTTGGTCCATTTCAAACTGAAATAGGACTAAATCCGTATTAATGTAAGTTTTTTATAATTACGCCCACATAATTTTATCTTAAGATGTTTCTATACAGATATATAATTTGTTTTAAAAAAAAAAAAAAAAAATTTTTAATCATAGGTTAATAAAAAAGTTAAGTCTGTACCCATATAAATAGAACACGCTAGTTAAACTATTAGTCTATAGAGGAATCCTTAATGGTGTAACTGTATGGTACCACTTTGATGGTACCCAATATAATATCTATAGTGGCGGTATCAAGCGTCAACGTTGTAACAACACTAGTCGCGACATCTGGTGTATTTGTATGAATTTGAATTGCGTCTGCGCTGTCACTTTTGGAAGTGGGGTGTTTGCAATCCACTGCAAATGCATTTAGCTACTTTATTTCGGATGAAAGCGAATGCCGTTTGTTTCTTCGACGGTTGAATTTTAGCAGGTGTTTTGAATGAGACATAATTTGGCTGAACAGTTGCACGAATAGGCGTTGTGTTAAAATCACTACATTCAGCTGGTAAGCGTTGTCGTTGACGTTGGTTATTTATAATATATTATGTAAAACGAGCCGTATCTATAAATAGATTGTCTAGGCCAGGTCATTCGGAAAGGACGATTATATTCGCACAGCCGGACTCTTAAGACGTGCCTTATTCGTAGAGCCGATCGGGCCTTGCAGTAAGTAGAGGATATCGTAATGTTAATTCGTATTGTTTTTAACTTTAGAAATAAATATTATCAAATGTTCACATTGTGGAATTTCATTTAAGTTATTTTTCTGGTACCATTTGAGACGTTAAATACTAACATTATAATGTACGCTTGTGTAAAATTGTATTACACTACAGTTTATGTAATCAAGCAACATGTTCAAACAGTCATCCTCTATGTGACTTCTGAGAAAAAAGTAACATGGAATTCCAGGATTCTTTTGATGCTTACATAAATTACTTCCAGAAAATAGGAATTTATTTTTAAAATACAAGTTTTATACCAAGGTTATACGTGTACTGTCACAATACAACTGCTATGTGTGGGATTTTCTTCAATTCACATCACTGGTGGGAACAGAGAACTTGTAATGTATTTATTTTAGAGCCACTTCAAACAAATTAATGACAACATTTACCAACACTTAGAACTTGATTTTAGACTAGTTGATCAGAAAAAATTTATGTGACATAAGATTAGGAATTCATAATTCTAGTCCTAATAGCTTGAATCTATTCTGTTAACTCTCACAATGACTGCTTCTTTCACTACTACCAGGCTCATAATAACATTTTCCATCACAATTTTCCAGTGTAGTTTTTATCATAGCTTCTTCCACACCTCGAATAGCTGTTTCTTAAAAGACATGTCACCAGACTTGGGTTCAATTCTTAATTGAACTGAATTGATTAACAAAATGCATGAAATTGAAGTGGAACTGAATAAAACCAAACCAGATTGAACTAGAATTGAATTGGAATTGAATCCGGCAAAATAAAATGAATTTATCGAAACAGAAAATAAATTTACAATGTTTTTCAATATAAATTGACACGCATGAACTACAAAATATACGTTAAATTGTAACGTTTTCGGATGTGTCTTTTTGGTGAAAGACCAAAATAAAACATCTAACTACCAGTATTTATATGCATGAAAGTATTTGTCACCAGACCTACATGGGCTACAATTCTTTGTCTAGCAATTCTCTGTTGTCTCAGTCCCTTTGTACCCCAGTTTTACTTTATACGACCTCTGTATTGCGCAGGAAGTGGATTAGTGCAATATATACACTATAATATACTTTTTATTTTTACTTTTTTACTATGGACATAGTGCATATTACATGTATGCTTTTTTGTCTGAAATAAAGATTGATTGATTGATTGATTGATTGACTAGCAGTATAGAACAGAGCTGCTAAGTGTTAATTGGAATCACCACTAATTGACTACCAGAAACCAAAATTACTGTTTGCTGAGGGGGTGTATTAGCATTTGCCAATGTCCACAGTGCAGCATCCACTTTGTTCTTTAGCCAGGCTGCAAGGTGGTACCATACTATACTGATGCAGGTTGTCAGATTTGAGTCAACTTAACCCTTCAGAACACTCAGATTGCAGTACTTGGCACAAGACCTGCTTCGCACTGTCTCTTCGGAGAACAGGGCAGGTATTCTATTATGGCCTTCCTAGCTTTTGCTTAATTAAAGAAATTAAAGAGCTAAAGTTGGGTCAGTAGATTTTCACTGCAGCTTTATTGCCCATCAATGTGCAGAAACTTAAGTCTCAACAAAACAGCTAAGCACTTTGTTAAGTCCTTTTTAAGTACGATTAAACAGGATTTATATGGAAATGCTGATTTATTAGATCATGAGAATCAGTCAACCACCTAACACTATAAAGTTACATTTAAACATGTTTCAATTTAGGGCAGCAAATTAAGAAGCAAAATCTTTTGAGGTTGATTCCTTATTTGTTCTATTGATTCAAGTGTTTTCTTTAAATTACTGCACATGTTAAAACGAACAGACTACCAGTACCTTTGTGATTCTTTTGTTGCAGATTTGTTACATCAGATGAAACTTGATCAGACACGTGTTGCAGATGAGGGATGTTTTAGCACACTCTTAATTTAGGGGTCATTTCCATATCAGTGTAATTCTTGTAACAAGTTGTGAAGACTTCACTGGTGGCCAGATGATGTCCAGTGAACAACCTGCAGATGCAGACTCGGGGCAGAACAACAACACAGACACATCTGACCAGCGTCCAGACTTAGATGACCACGGTCAAGACATTGGTTATGTGCGTCTGACAGTTTGTGACCCAGCCCAGGCTGGCTGCAGTAAACATGGTGCAGGAGCCCCCCTGTTAGACTCGTTAAAGTCAACAACGGGTGTAGAAAGTCCAGCAACTGGTGGACAGGAGTGTTCCAACAATGTAGTGACCATGTGGAGTACGGAGAATGTGACATATTCAGCAGAGGAAAGCAGCATGGCAGAGCATGAGACAAGCTGTTGGACAGGACTGTGGAGGGACAGGCATGTGGTGTTTGATGAGCTTGCAGTTGACACGAGTGATGAAAGTCACAGGCCTCATAGCAGTCACAATGAGAGTCAAGTCCCAGCGTCTGGCAATACGAACTTACAGTCAGTTTGTTCAACGGACGGTGATGACGTAAGCCAGGGAACCTTGGGCGAGGACCGCGCTGCCGCCCTGTTGGAGGCAGTCGAGACTAACAACATTGACAGAGTGTGTGCGTTGCTGCTGCAAGGAGCGAGTGTGAATCGAGCTTACAACTCGCGCAGTCCTCTGTGTGTGGCTGCACAGGCCGGCCACTCGTCTCTGGTGGACATGCTGCTAGCAACCAACACCTGTATCCTTGACCAGCCAGACCTCTCTGACAGTGTGTGGCACCGTCATGCAGTGCACTATGCGGCAGTCCGTGGCCATGTCGGCATAGTGCAGAAGCTGATCATGACAGGCGTGGATGTGAACACGAGGGATGGAGACAACCGGACACCACTCCACTGGGCAGCGACTAGCGGCTGGGTGAACGTGGCAGAGTTTCTCATTACGAATGGTGCATCAGTGAACATCGTGCAGAAGGACGGCTTCTCAGCTCTCCACGCTGCCACATGCCTCGGACACATGCACATGTGCAGATATCTGCTGGCAGAGGGCGCTGAAGTCAACCGCACAGACCGTGACGGCTGGTCGCCGCTGCACATGGCGACGTGCTATGGCCACCCTGAGGTCGTCCGTCTGTTTCTCTCGTCCGGTGCCAAGGTGAACCAGAGAACTCGCGATGAGGAGACAGCATTACACATCGCTGTCGACCCCGCGAACCTCGACATCATTGGCGAACTGATCGGTGCTGGTGCTAGACTGGAGGAGCGAAACATCAATGGATTCACTCCATTCTTCGACGCCGTGTGGCGCAATAAATACATCGTGTGTAAGTATCTCATTGACATGGGTGCCGATGTCAACGTGAAGAACAATGCAGGACACTCGGCCATGTACATTGCGACTGTACGTGCGGCAATGCGCTTCATGAAGCTGATCGTGGCGGCTGGCTGTGATCTGCAGTCTGAGGCTTGGATTCGACTGGGACAAGTGCCTGTTGCCTTGACTGAACACAAGGAGCTGTGTGATTGGCTGTACAACTACACCTCTCAGCCTCACATGCTGCAGACCATGGCATGCTTTGCCATCAGGAAGTGTCTGCGCTCTAACATCACAGCCAAGGCTATACATCTGCCAGTGCCGGACAGACTCAAGAACTTTGTAGCACTACGATACTTGTGAACAATGAACATGCATCTCATATTCAGACCCTGAATGTACACCGACACTCTCTTCCTTTATCCATTATTGTTTGGTGCTGTTGCCAGAAGTATTACAAGCTTTTATTTTAAGTATAGGTGTACGTAACAGATTTGAAGGCAAATAGTGGGTGTGCTTTAGATACATATACAATGCACTCTGAATGATTTGAACCTCCAGGGCCCCACTTCTAGTTATCAGAAGTTCCACATATCAAGACCTATGTCTGTATGGTATGATGCAAGGAAAAACGTAGCAAAAATTGACTTAAATGTGAGTTATCTGGAGTGCACTGTATATATGTATATATCTTCTTCGTCACCTTGCACCTTGTGGGGTGGGGTCCACATCACTTGGTAGCTTCCTCTACTTTTCTTATATATCTTGTATATATATATATATACATACGATTATAGTGCACTGGACTCTCGCTACAAGGAATTACTTGGGATTTGGTCGAACTGTTCCATATATACAGCTTTCATATATCTGTCAGTATATATATATAAGGTAAATTCTTATATAATGCAGTATCCAGTCCTTAGGACTGCTCAGAGCGCTTTACACTTTATTCCCTAGCAGACCTGTTCAAACGAACACCATCTCGATTTCTCTGGCAACATAAATATTCGTGCAGTTGAATGAACTGGCACAACGTAGAGTGAACGAACTTGCCCAAGGTTTGACACAGTAGCACAGGATTCGTACCTGGGTTCTCTCGATTGAGAGTGCGATGCTCTATCCACTGTGCCACCACACTCCATTTTACTCTGCACTGTATATCACAGTGCAGACTGGAATGGGGATTTCATCTTTGTTCGTTCTAAATAGATGTACCTTATAACTGGAGTCTTTACAACGAGAATTCACTGTGATATGTATTTTGTAGCAATGGATTGTTTGGGCATGCCCCATAACTTAGAACTTGCAGATGATACAACTCATTTATGACTGAAACCAAAACAGATTTCAAATTGCTACTGTTGTTTTGAATATATTTAATACATTGTTCTGTTGTAGCCAGTTAACACACTATTTTGTAAAAGGCAAGCATGAAGTTTATGTAAAAACGGTTGCTTCATTTAAGAGCTTTTTGATAAGTGTGGAACAATATATGCCAGGATGAATTAATGTTAATATTTGTCTTTTTAAAAACTGTTGACATTTCCAGTTCTTGAAAACTTGAAATTTTCTAGCAGGCCACAGGAGATGTGTAAGCTGTGTCAGTACAGTAAACCAGTCATATAGGCCCAGTCGTACATTGCATCTAAACATCGTTGTTTTGTCAATTTAATGTAAAATATTAACTTTTTGCAGTGTTTTTATCTCTTAATGTGCAAAACAAAATATCTATGCCAAGAAGAATTCTAGTAAATTGGTCTCAAGTCAAGACTTGGTAAACGTAATATTGGTCACAACTTTCTCTTACTAGCCCAGGGTAAAGGCACACCCTTAGCCAGAGACTTGTCCCGTTATTGGAATGGGTTTTTTGAAAATTGCAACAGATTTGTCAAATAACGAATCTTTTGGTCTTTGGATAACAGGATTTCTATTTACCGTGATCTTATGTTGGTTCAATACAAGTTTTTATTTTTCTAAGAACAAGGCACAAACAGTGTCATAAACATGTATTGTGTTTAGTGAGAAAGCCAGTGCAGGAGTGTCATGTGAAGTTTGAGTATGTTGCAAGCCTCGACGGGGGTGCTATTGGAGGTTTTCAGAGAGTCCTCCGATGGAGGATGTAGTTGGAGGTTTTCAGAGAGTCCTTGGGGGTGCAGCAGGGTTATTACCGGGAATCACCCTGTTCAGTCAGCAGGGATAATTATTAACAGGAATTACCCTGTTCAGTCAGCAGAGGTAATTATTAACAGGAATCACCCTGTTCAGTCAGCAGGGGTAATTATTACCAGGAATCACCCTGTTCAGTCATCAGGGGTAATTATTACCAGGAATCACCCTGTTCAGTCATCAGGGGTAATTATTACCAGGAATCACCCTGTTCACTCATCAGGGGTAATTATTACCAGGAATCACCCTGTTCAGTCATCAGGGATAATTATTACCACGAATCACCCTGTTCAGTCATCAGGGGTAATTATTACCACGAATCACCCTGTTCAGTCATCAGGGGTAATTATTACCACGAATCACCCTGTTCAGTCAGCAGGGGTAATTATTACCAAGAATCACCTTCTTCAGTCAGCAGGGGTAATTAATACCAAGAATCACCCTGTTCTGTCAGCTGGGGTGATTATTAGCAGGAAGTTTGTTGAATGAGTTAGAGACTTGTAACAGAACTCTGTCAGACCCACAACCCACTGATTCACTACTCCTGCTCAAAACGATCTGTATAAAAATTGTAGAAGATTGTCGGCATGCATACAGCTAAAATATTTTGTGAGATTCGCCCTTTTATTCACATTATATTCGACAAGTGCACGTGATATCAGATACAACAAGCTGTGTACAGTATGCACAGAACTGTAATGAATGTCTTCGAAACCTGTGAGACTTACATTTCAAGAAGTCTACTTACAAGTAAACCTTAAGAGTTGACACCCAGGACAGAATGAAAACATAAAAAGCACTGTTAAACCCGACATCCCTCCAAGTCTGAGAGATAAGAGAAACAGATACATCTGTCATTGTGCTTGATGATTAGATTATGTGACGCGGAGGTTGGATGGTTGCTGTGAAAATATAGCTTGCTATTTCGTATTTAGATTGTTTTCAACACAGGGAAGGTCAGCTATGAAAGTGATACTGATGTTGCAACAACATAAGTGTGGACAATTTTTCAGCAGCTCCAACAACCAACAGATATACATTGGCTTCCCAACCTTTCTTCTTCTTTCTATAGCTGCCCACCATCATTAGGTTGATTATTCTGGCATGTAAGTAAGGTTTTTAGTCGTTTGGGCCAAAGGTCCAACGGACTATTGCCATCACTCTGCGTCCGCCGCGTAATTGTTCACATTTTGCCTATTTTTTTCAAAAACTGTTAAACAACTTTTTCTCTAATTTTGCATAAACATTTCATGTGGTAGTGTCACTGTACACAAGAAATCTGTATTTTATTGAATCATTCTAAGGGCACCTAATGACCCCCCAAAAAGGACCCAAAAACAGGTCAATTTTCACATTTTGCCTATTTTTTCAAAAACTTAAGTAACTTTTTCTCTAATTTTGCGTAGACATTTCATGTGGTAGTGCCACTACACACAAGAAATCTGTATTTGATCGAATCATTCTAAGGGCACCAAAGGTCCCCTAAAATGCTAAATTTGCTAACTAAATTGTATACGCCAGCAGTAGGCTGGCTGGCTTACAGTCCTTCCCTCAACTAATCCCTTTTCCTATAACATCTGTCACATGCAGAGTCTGTGTCTTACATGGATAAGAGGTTGTCTTTTCTGCTATTTCAAAAACAATTCAGTAACTTTTTCTCAAATTTTGCACAGCCGTCTCTTAGGGTAGTGTCATTGTACAAAAGAAATTTGCGTTTGATTGAATCATTCTAAGGGCACCTCAGGGCCTCCAAAAAGCTAAATGTTCACATTGTGTCTGTTGCTGCCTGGACTAGGTTGGCAGAGTGCCAAGTGACCCACCCTACCCCCACCTCACTGTGGAGGAAGGGTTTCTGTTTGCTATGACTAATCTGTAATTGGTCACTGGCAGAAGCTTGTGTCAACAGACAGCACCCACTAAACCCCTGGATAGTTGTATGCACATTCTAAGCTGTGTCAAATAGTGGGCTGTAACTAATGTGTAATGGGAATCCAATACTGCGCATGTAGAACCTGACAGCTTTAAATCAGCAGTAGACATAATTATCAATGCAATATAAAGATATGACCTAGAATTAAAATAAAATAACTGAGGTATAAACTAATATATAAAGTAAAATAACAGATATACTCGAACAGGTTAAAGCATATTTAGCCAAAAATTATAAGGAACCGAACATTACATTGGACGATGTTACATGACTTTTTAGTGACTTTTTAGTCCTTTGGCCGAAGGTCCAAGGGACTATTGCCATCACTCTGCGTCCGCTGTCCGCCGTCTGCCGTTAGCTGCCATATCTCAGAAACTGTTCAGCAACTTTTTCTCTAATTTTGCATAGAAATATCTTAGGGCACTGCCACTATGCACGATAAATCTGTATTTTATTGAATCATTCTAAGGGTTCCCTGGGGCCTCCAAGGACCCCAAAACTGGTAAAAATGTAAAATTGTGCCTACTTTTTCAAAAACTATTCAGCAACTTTTTCTCAAATTTTGCATATACATTTCCTGTGGTAGTGTCACTGTACACAAGAAATCTGTATTTGATTGAATTATTCTAAGGGCACCTAATGACCCCCCAAAAAGGACCCAAAAACTGGTAAATTTTCATAGTTTGCCTATTTTTTCAAAAACTCTTAAGTAACTTTTTCTCTAATTTTGCATAGACATTTCATATGGTAGTGCCACTATACACAATAAATCTGTATTTGATTCAATCATTCTAAGGGCTCCAAAGGTCCCGTAAAATGCTAAATTGGTTAACTAAATGGTCTACTGTAGCAGCAGATCTAGCAGGCTTCCAGTCCTTTTGTTCAACTAATCCCTTTCCCACAACATCTGTCACACCTCAGTGTGGCTGGCTGGTTAAAGTGTGACTAATCTGTAATTGGTCACTGGCAGAGGCTTGGGTCACTGTGGCTGGTGGTTGAAAGTGTGACTAATCTGTAATTGATCACTGGCAGAGGCTTGGGTCAACAAACACAGCACCTTGTACCAGAAACAGAACACTATTCCCCTTCCCAAAACATCTGTCACATGCAGAGTCTGTGTCTTGTATGGATATATATTTTATGCAGTTGTTTTATATAAGCAGAAAGTTAATTGAAATTATTTATTCCTAGGCCACAGAAAAGTAATTCCCGGTTTCTCATCGATGCATGTATTTAAAAATATGTGCCACAACATTTTATTTTCTGTTATAATTATTCCTCTAAATGCAAGACGTGGTGCAATAAGTGAAGAGTAAACATGTAAACATTTTACTTCCATCATAACCCTTAATGATCTGTAACTATGATTCACCAAAAACATTTGATTAATAATTACCTACGGGTTTGTTTGATTTATGCCGGGCAGAAACTGTTGATAGGCAAACGTGTTCTTTTTATAGAAAATGTTAGTTTCTTTCTGTACCTGTCTACGTGTGATAACCATTTGTCCGCCCACATGAATGATAAAAGGAAGATCACTGCCACTTAACTTGTGGATTATTATTATTATAAAACTGTTCTGCTACTGCTTGGTGGACAGTAAGCTGCAACTGTCTGAGTTTGTTTACATTTTGACAAACTACTATTATATAGCACTAATTTTTGAATTGGCACGACTAATGCTAATATATCCCACAAAATGACAGGAAACAACGTTGGTGTAAATTATCATCCCATTATTCTTACTGACAAAGACCTGTAAGTTAGGTGAGTAACACCTTCGAAGTTCTGACAGCAGGATACCGCCTTCGCAGGCTTCGGTGAAGTCGAGACAAAAGTTTGACAAAGGCTTCGAGTTCAAACGGTCTATCACCGTCCAGCTGACACATTTTTTATTTTCTTTAGAGTACCTTTTGCTCTCAAATAATATGTCCTCTTAATTTTATACATAAAGACATAATCTGGCATAACTTTATACATTTTTGTAGCAGCACATTTGTACTTCCAGTGTATCATATATTTATCACTTGATGTGTATTACACCCAGCAGTGGAGCTAAGATTATCTGCCTGCTATTGTTTTCGACGGAAACTGTGACTAATCTGTAATTGGTCACTGGCAGTAGCTTGTGTCGACAGACAGCATTAAGCCACTAGACCCCTGTTAAACTGGACAGTTGCCTGTAGGTGTCAAACAGTGAGTCTACCTTTTGCTCTCAAATAATCTGTCCTGTTAGTTTTACACATAAAGACATAATCTGGCATAACTTGATAAGTCTTTGTAGCAGCACATTTGTATCATTGCAACACAACATATATATTACATACTGTGTGCCACATTTGAATGTTGTGCATGTAATATATCCATGCAATCCATTTGCATATATAATGTAAAACTTCAAAAGCCGTTTTCTTCATTTTCACTTTTTGACCCCTACTATGTTCAATGCTCCATAGCTTCGGCAATTTTTGAAGCAGTCATAACTTTTGAAACCCTGTAAAGCACCCTACCAAACCTTTACAAGGATGTAAGAAAACAAGGTTACAATTTTTCCGACTTATCTATCATTTGGTCAGCCGGGGTCACATATAGACGTATTAGTCCAAAGGACTTCAGGGCCACTTGGCCCATTTTTTTAAACTTATTTATTTATTTGATTAACTGATTTCTTTTAATTGTTTTATAATGATTTTTTGTGAGCGTATTGATTAACTATAAGTTATATAGCGCGCAGAATAAGAACAATTAATAATCATAATAACTTTATATAGACAGTAAAATCCAAAGTAGAATTCTTTTCAGTAGTGTTGACAATTGTCGTTAAAAATTACAAGAAATAAATATTATAATAATAGAAGTAAAACATATATGCATTTTGTGGATCCAGTGTATGTGCAGACCACGTCCACTGCCTCCCCATCTTGGCCTCAACAGGGTGCATTTGGATAACTCAAGGGGGCGCGGTTGGTGGTCTTGTGGTGTAGTTGAAGATCTTTGGTGAGCCTCAAGAAGGTGATCCATTGCAATTGATGCCTTGTCGTGGTGGGATGGATTGTGTGGCTGCATAGATTTACGTTGGCGGGAGGTTAACCATGTCGGACAGGACTAAGGATAGAGTCTAGATAAAGTCTGTCTCCCAGCCCTCCATGCTGAGGGTTGAATATGAGGCCACTTTTCTCATCTCGTAAAGAAAATAATGTTAACGAAACGGAAACAAGAAACTCTATTTCTCGGTGTCCTGCGGCGGTGGAGTAGGTTACTGCAAGTATGATCACTGACAGTGAAAGTCTCCGGGAAGCTGTAACCACGAGATCATCAGCTGTAGACACCAAAACCATGATAAAAATAGGATTCTTGAATATTTGGACTATGTACATACGATACAGGCAAGACCATGCAAATCACAGATTAAATGAGAAGAAATGGAATCCACATCTTAGGAATCAGTGAATGAACAGGCATATATGACCACAAAACACAGAGAGGAGAGACAATGTAATATTTTATGGGAGAAATTAATGACAACCAACACCATTGATTCTGAAGAAAGTATTCCGGAATTCCGTTATGGTAAGGAAACCTGTCGGTGAGAGACTATATGCTAGATTTAAAGGGGAGCTGCAAGTCAACATGAGCATCTTACAATGCAGAAGATGAGAACCAAAGAGACACGAACCAAAAGTGACCACAAGTTTATAATTGGCGAGATGCACATGTCAGAAGAGGAACATATAGTTTCAGCGATCACCACCTTATTGTGGTACAAATCAAACTGAAGTTCAGACGATTCAAATCACTGAAAAGGATGTTGAAACGCTTCAAAGTTCCAAGACTAAACGACACTGAAGTCAGGAAACAGTTTGTTTTGCAGGTGTGCAACCAATTTGCTGCACTGGAGGACACAGCCGAGGACATAAACACAGAGGTCGGAAACAACAAACAAACAGCAAGAAAGAACCGGAAATATGCTGTGCAGATATACACTGAACCCAGTCGTGTGGTACTAGGACAGAGACAGATGCAGCACAAGGAGTGGCTCAGTGAAAACACATAGAAAGCAATCAAGGAGAGAAAGCATGCCAAAGCCCAGTGGATGAAAGCGAAGTCCCAGAGATTGAAAGAAAGGTAGGGACCTCTCTGTGGTGAAGAAAATAAGCTGGTCAGGGGGTCTGTAAGAACACAGACGAGACTGTATCTTGACAACTTAGCAGCAGAGACAGAACGAGCTGTGGCACACAAAGAAAAATACACCACCTTCACGATCACCAAACATGTTTGCGGAGGCCCGTAGACTAACCATACTCATATAAGTGACATCAGACAAAGAGCAAGACAACAGATGGGCGGAAACTTTTGAACGAATGCTAAACAGAGAAGACCGACCCGATCTGCCAGACATTCCAGAAACGCTTGAAAACCGGGATATCAGCTTGAGCGACCCACTAAGAAATAAATAGTTAATGCTACTAAGAAACTCAAAAATGTAACTGATACATGCAGAATTAGTCAAAGCAGTCCCAGAACTAGCAGTCAGACATGTTTACCTTTAGTTGTGAAGAGGTAGAAAGAAAAGAAATTCCCGATGACTGGTACAAATTAAAGTACCGTTGTTAAAATCGCAAGAAAGGTGACCTCACCAACTGTAACAACTGGCGAGGCATTACCTGGTGTTGTCCATCCCCAGCAAGATCGTCTGCACGAGTGTCATCAAGCGACTGTCAATAGCAATAAACGAACTAAAAAGGACACGCAGAAAAAAATATATGCTCAAGCACATCAGTCAAAATTTTGGTCTAAAGACAAACAAAAAGAAATCCAAAATAATTGGGCTAAATCAGAGAAATCCGGTATTAGTCTATCGCTGTCATGAAGAACTACAAACAGCAGACACCTTTACCAATCTGGGAAGCATAGTATGCAGTTTGTTTTGACATTGCATTCCTATCATAATTCCTCACTCGTTATTTGCACTAATGACCACCAACAAGATCTGCAAATCGAGAACAGAACCAATTAACGACGTCATCCTCATTTAAAGGGACAGCTAATGATACTAACGATGACTCATATAGGCACCGGAGCGAAATTAGTATTGGGTGGCCTGAGTCGGAGCTTCAGCACCAGGTACTTCGCTGTCATAACATCGGAAGACGGCGACGTTCAACATTTTAAAATTTCACCAGAAACCTCCTGCTACTCCTCTTAAGGCTCGCCAAAATACTTAAGACTTCCCCTGTGGCCGTCCAAGACCTCGATTTGCACCCCCAGTGAGGCTCGGCAAAACCCAACTTTAGGCTCCCAAATATCTTCGAGTTGCACTATAAAATAGTGACACGTACATCGTGGTTTCGGTGACAGAACTAACTTCTTTATTCTCGTAATTACAAGAGAGTTCCAACATGTTTAAATCACTATAAACTATATGACAGCTGGCAGCATCAGACGGTGTTATGTTCATTACATCTCCCCAAACTTTATACAATTATGTTTTGCAAATAAACAAAATATCGCCTGATATGTTGAAACTATATACAGTACAGTGCTGAAACTACATCACTGTTTACAGAAACTAGGTAGGGTTACACGAAAACCTTCAAACCGTTTGGGTACACTCTTAACCCTAGGTGGACGACTGGGTGGAGCATGCACGGAAGGGGAAAGACTCGTACTAGCCTCAGTTGAGTGCGGAGATCCCACTGGATGACTTACTGGGACTATTGGGGGTACTACAGTAGGAGCTGGGTCAGGTTCGACTGGTCTGTATTGCAACGGCTCAATGTCAGTGCTGACTGTGCGAAAATGACTTGTGTTTCGCGCTTTGACCTCCTGACCTCTTTGTGCTGTTACCATTGTACCTTTCCTGTCTGACCTCGAAAGGCTCATGTTGGAACGTGGGCACTAGTTTCCCTTGTTGTGCCACATTCTTCAACAACACTTTGTCTCCGATACCAATGTCAGACTTGGTTATCTTTCGTCGTGCTTCCGCAGATTCCTTCATCTTGTTCTTTGCCGCCTAATCCTTTTGACGGAGTGTTTCATCCATTTCCTCAGCATGCACCTGTGGAAGCTTCATCTTCAACGGCACACCATTCAAAACCGTTGCTGGTGGTAATCCTGTCGAGGTATGCGGGGTTGCCCTGTAGTTTCTAAGAAACCGGTACAACTCTCGTTTCCAGGGTTTACCTTCTACCTGTGCACATTTGTAGACTTTGCCTATGGTTCTCATGAACCTCTCGGCTACACCATTCGCCTCTGGCCAACATGGTGTTACTCTTTGGTGGAGAAAATCTAGGTTGACAGCAAGCCTCTTAAACTCTTCACTTTGGAAGGGAGTTCCATTGTCTGTTTTCAAGTTGTCAGGAGCACCTCTTGACGAGAATATCTTCTCGAAGACTGGAATAACTGTCTGAGCCGACAGGGATCTTATCACTTCGACTTCAGGGAATCTGGAGTACTCATCCATGACAACAAGGAGGTAGTCACCTGTAGGTAATGGTCCATAAAAATCTGCGGATAGATGAGACCGTTTCCTTGACGGAAGATCAGACATGACCAATGGTTCCCTTGGCTTTGGATCATAAGCCGCTTTGCACGCTACACATTCATCAAATAGCGTCAATTCTGGGAAACCAGACTTTTTCTCTGAGGAGAGACTTGGTCTTGTTTATCCCTTGATGCCCTTCGTGGGCCAGATGGATTACCCTGTGCTGCAGACTCGCTGGAACCGCAATACGGGTTCCTCTCAACACTAATCCATCTCGTGTTACAGTGAGTTCATTTCCAACTCTGGTGTACGATTGCATCGCTTCAAAGTCCACACTTGGATCTTGTCCATACTTTGTTTCAAGCATGTACCATTTTCCAGTTAACAGAAGATCTTTCACAGCACTCAGAGTTGGGTCTGCCAACGTTGCTTCTAAGACTTCTGTACTACTCATTGCTTTTGGGATACTTTCCTCTGTTACGAAGTTCACATACTCTTCTGCCACAAGTTCTTCTCGAGAACTTCTGTCTGACACTTGCGGATGGCGAGATAAGAAAATCCGAGGGATTATCTTTACCCTGACGGTACTCGATAACTGGCTGGTACAGCAGCAGCCTCATACCCCATCTTTCCAGTCTCAGGGGCAGCTTGGCGCCGGGATTTCCATACAACGTTACTAACGGCTTGTGGTCAGTTACCACTTTCACTGGCGCCCCGTAGACATACACATGAAAGTATTCGCAGGCCCAGACAACTGCCAGCGCTTCTCTTTCTAGTTGACTTTTGTACCTCTGCTCAACTGGTGTTAGGGCTCTGCTCCCGTATGCAACTACTTGGGGCTTCTTGTCCTGGTACTGTACTAGCATCGCACCTAGCCCTACAGGGGATGCATCTACAATAATTTATGTTTCCTTCTTCATGTCGAAGTAGGCAACGATTGGACACGTACCAAGGACACCCTTTAGCATCTCAAACGATGACTGTTGTTCAAGCTCCCACTTGAACTCTTGCTTCTTGCATGTGAGCTTCCGCAGTGGTGCTGTTATTGTCGAGTAATTGGGAATAAACCTTGCGAGGTAGTTTGTCATTCCCAACAAACTCTGCACTTCTCCCACATTGACAGGCGGCTCCATTTCTAGGAGTGCTTCTACTTTCTTCAGATCTGGTTCGATTCCGTTCTTTGAGAACATCATACCATAGAATTCCATCTTTGGTTTTCGGAACTCACACTTGGCCAGATTTGCTGTGAGTCCATTCACATCGAGCCTCTTCAGCACTTGATCCAAACTCTTGTCATGTTCGGCATACGTTTCCTCGTCGGTTTTGCCCTTACCGAACACAAAAATGTCGTCGGACATATTGAAAGAACCGTCAATTCCTTCAATGACATTTGCAAAAACATTCTGAAACACTTCGCTCGCACTCGAAATACCAAAAGTAAGGCGTTTGTATCGCCACAAACCGTCATGAGTGGAGAATGTGGTGATATAGCGAGACTCCTCTGCAAGCATCAACTGGTGATAGCCTGATCTTAGATCAATCTTGCTGAACACACGCGTATTGTTCAGTTTCTGAACAATGTCATCAACTGTAGGCGACGGGTGTCGCTCTTTCATGATTGCTTTGTTCGCCTGATATCGACATAGATACGAACCTCACCGGACCTTTTGGGTTTCAGTACCACCACTATTGGGGACACCCAGGGAGTTGGACCCTCTACCCTTTCGATCGCATCATTCCTTTTCAACTCAAGCAGTTCCTTTGTAACCTTTTGACGTTTATGAAAAGGGATTCTTCTGTGGCGCTGAGCAACAGGGGGATAGCTTCATTGATGTGAAGCTTTACCTCAAAGTTCTTTAATCTACCGATACCCTCAAATACCTTCGGGTATTTCTTCATTTCTGGACACTCGGTATTTTCGACATTATGCACCACATGATCTGCAACCTGAATGAGTCCGAGTTTTTGACTCACATTCACACTGAGCAAACATCCACAGTTTCCTGTCACTACATAGAAAACATCACTAGCAGTTTTCTGACCACACACAATAGTACTATGAAACTTTCCTATGGTTACTATACGTGTACCACCATACGCATTCAGTTTGTCATGACATGTTTCAAGACGAACACTCTTGAATTTGTTCTGAAACGTACTCTCATCAATTACACTACACGATGCACCACTATCAGCTGTCATCATCACTGAACACTTTTCAAACTCGATTTTGAACTTCCGCGGGTTTGCTACAAAAGTGCTATTGTAAACACCATGTATACTACTTTCACAAACATCACCCTTAGTGTTTTCGGAAACATCATTTATACTATTTTCACAACCATCACACTCCGTGCTTTCACCATTTACAGTCCCTAGTGTAAATACGTAATCCTCAACCTCATCACTAACTTCACGAACTGATTTCTTCACAAACTGTTTGTTTGTGGTACTTTTCTGACCTTTCCTAGGACAAAAATTAGCAAAATTATTTATTCCATGACACACAAAACACTGTTTACCAAATGCCGGGCAAGTTTCTTTGCCTCCTACACGCGGAAAGCCTTTCCCACAGTATCTACATTTTGTTACACCCTGTTGTGGTTTTCTAAGTTTCAACTGTCCGAACTTGCGACCGATTGTCTTGGCATATTGTTGGATGCCTGTCAAGTCTTTTTCAATGTCCAAACTTTGGGCTTGCGCTAGCTCGTTACTTCGACCCGCTTCGATTATGTCGCCTAGCGTCAACGCATCGTTTGTCAGTCCTTGTTTACGCAGTTTTGAGTCTGTGGTTGTCTTTATCACGAGTGATTTAATTTCACCGTTAATGTCGTTGAACTCGCAACTGGCCGCTGCCTGGCGGAGACGGGTATGGTAAGCGTAATTTTTTCGCCACTCTCTTGACGCATGCGTCTAAACACGGCACGTTCATACTCACGATTAACCTTCGGCTTGAAGTATGCTGTTAGCGCTGTTTTGGCCTGTTCATAAGTTGTCCCTCTGTTCGGCAAGTTGACAAAAATATCGAATATTTTACTGCCAACTGCATGCAACAACAGTGCTCTCTTCTGTCCTTCGTCGTTTACTGCGATGGCGGACAGATAGTTCTAGAACCTTAGTAGCCACTTATCCCATTTGGGACCTAACGAGCCGTCACTATCGGAAAGTTCGCTTTCAAAAGGCTGTACGCACAACACATTTAATGACGTTGCCATGACTGCATCCTGCACAAATCTACTCCATGCAGATAAGTCTACAGTTTACTAGTTATATACAGTAAACAACCGACTTGATACGAATGTCACATGTTCGCAGTATGCGTGGTTCCCGCTCATTTTGCACACGTCACTGTCTGTGGTATGGTTCTCGTGGCTGACAACACGGCCAACGGATTGAAGTTGAACACGTTCATAACGGACTTAACACTAACCGTTTCTTGGTATGCGCATTTTGCACACGTCTCTATGCTCTGTGGTAAACAACACTACTCACACACTTGTCTGTTGGTTCTGTTTCGCGCATCTCTCGTCGCCAAATATAAAATAGTGACACGTACATCAGGCTTCGGTGACAGAACTAACTTCTTTATTCTCGTAATTACAGGAGAGTTCCAACGTGTTTAAAACACTATAAACTATACGACAGGTGGCAGCATCAGACGGTGTTATGTTCATTACATGCACCCTGCCCCGAGGCTTTCCAAAAACACAAATGTGCATCCCCTTGAGGCTCGTCAAAACACCTCCAAACATCAAATTCCATTTAAAAAATGCACCCCTTCACTAACATTTTTATATTTGGGGACTAACCCTATCTCCAACCCTTCATCAAAAGACTGAGAGCCCGATGTTCGAACTATCAAAACTTGACTCCCCAGGGATACATTATTGGACCCCTTTTATTTATCATTTATATAAACAACATAGCCAATGGTACTACATTGTTCAATACAACCATACATGCTGATGACACTACCTTGGCTAGCAATCCAAATCATTTTATTGATATATATGATAGCAACATCAGTTAAAATAAAAACAATGAAATAAGCAAAGTAACAATATGGCTGCAAGTTAATAAGTTATTACTTAATAGTAAGAAACAAAACTATACCCAAGATTAAAATGAATAGTATCAAATTATTTCCGGTTGATGATTTCAATTCTCTAGGCCTTACTATTAACAAACACATGTGTTGGAAAATCATGTAAATAGAATAGCTAACAAAATTTCACAGATTATTGGGGTTTTTAATAAATTAAAACATATTGTACCTTGCAACATTTTATTCAAAATGTAAATGCTTTAATCTTATATCATCTCAACTACGCAATACTAGCATGGGAATGTCAAACAAACCGTTTACAAAAACTTCAGAAGAAATCTCTAAGATCTATAACATCTTTTTAATATAACGCTGATACCAACCCCAATTTCCAGAACATGGGACTTTTAAAGCTGGATGATATTTTAAAACTCCAACAATTAAAATTATATTATGAACTTGTAATTTTTTTTAATTACCAGAATACTTTACTACTATTCCCATTGTACATAATTCAAACATTCGTAATTATCATACCAGAAACAGTAATAATTAATATCTGCATGAACCGAGTAAATCATAATTTTGCCACTAATTGCATTAGACATTCAATTATTCACGCTGTTAACAATGTACCATCTGAATTCAGAAATAAGATTTATACTAATTACCTCCAAAGCTTCTCAGTATATTATAAACAAAATACTTTATAAGGAATTATGAAACTGACTGTTTTATTCCAAACTTTTATATTTGTACTGACTGAAAATAAGATAAACCTAACTTAAGCGGTTTGTAAATTTTGTATGTTTGTTTAGTTATGACTATACAGAACGAATCACCATTACAGTGTTTTGTAACATGAGACAATTGTATTGTACTGTATTTTATACTGTTAGTATTTTTAAAAGATTTTTAGGGTTAAGTATGTTTTTTATATATATTAATATTAGTAGGGCTATTAAACAGTTAATTAGTAATAATTAGTGTTATTGGCTAACTGTTTAGATGTTTTTAAATAAATAATTTAATGACGTTTAACTATTGAATAAATTTCAGTTTAATTTTAACATTAGTGTAATATACATATATTATTATTCTAGTGTCTTATTTTGCTTGTTTGGTGTTAGTTAGTGTTAAACGCTGTAATTAATGCTTATTACTTATAAAATCATATTTAATACAAAAATGACTGTTTTATTACTTTGTATTAAAATTGTACATTTTACAACAGGGTGGCTCTTATGTTAGCGGCATGCATAATGCCTTACTGAGAGTCTCCCTAACCATACATTTCTTTGCTGTAAATAGTATGCATCTTATGGTCGAATAATTGATTCCGATTCTTAACTACTACTCTATGGCGTAGGCGAGTTGTTATGGGCCGAGTTTGTTACGCAGACTTTGATTTGCTGCGAAGAACCCGTAAGGGAATTTGAAAATAAAACACATGTTAACAAATGTATGGTAATGCATACCATTAACGTGTGCAACAGAACATAGAGCAAACCCCGTGTTTCTAAGTATTTATATCGAATGCTGGACTTAGTGCCTGAGTAACAGTCTATAATATTTAGTTTAAATAACATGTCAACTTTGCAAGCGTGCCTCACTGAAGTAAACATCTCACACATGTAAACCAAGATGGCGGGGAAGTATGGCGTTGCTCGCCTGCTTTCTAAGCACCGATCTGCAATAGCTGTTGATTTGGACGTTAGAGCAGTGCTTCCCATATTGATACGCAAGGCAATATTTACGTATGCAGACGAGTGCGAAATTCTGTCGCAACCGGACGCTCGTCAGCGCGCTGAGGTGTTCATAGATATACTTTCCGAGAAGGGGTTCGACGCTTTCAAGGAATTTTGTTTGGCGTTGGAGAATTTCTGTCCGCATTTGATAACAAGTTTTCTCGTGAACAGTCCTGGTAAGTAACTAATACATAGTACGTCTCTGGCGAACGTCTGCAATTGTAATGTTCAGAATAATATAATATGAACCGCCTGTGATGTGTGCTGCTTTAATTATGTTTTGGCACCGACTCCACGCCACGGTCACGCCTCGGTGATTCGCTAATCTGCCACACCCCTCCAACGACGCTGCGTGGTGTTGGGTAGAAAACAAATAGTTCGTTTTGGGTCGTATGCGATGTGAACTTCACTAGATACTACGTGCATCCACAATAACCAGATGTTTAGTGATGCCAACACGTGTTTTTAAAGTAACAATTTGGTTATAGCTGCGTTTGAATTTAGTATTCCTGTTCTGTACTAGGTGGCAGCATACTAAGGTATATTAGTCAGGTGCAGTCGAGGTTCTAACCCACTGCCACTGGCATCTTTCAGTCATCCAAACATATAATTTCTCCATTATAGTTATTATTAGTGTCTTTATGGTATTTCTGATATCATGCATTGGTGCTGTCTTAGTCTGCAAAACATGCCCACATCTATAAATTACATTTACCAAGAAAATATATCAAATCTGTCTCATTCCCAGACAGATCTTAGATAGATAAAAATGTTGTTTTACACTGGATGACAGTCTGGGAGTCAATGATCTGTAAAACATTGTTTGCTGGGATCATGGCCATGTATGACAGAACCAATCCTAGAGAGCAAGTCTCCCATAGTTGCTGAAGATGAAGGCAGTTGATTTTGGAGGCATAGTTGCTGATAACAATTGTTGGTTTTTCTATGGTACTACTTATAATCTATCTTTTCTACACACAGTAGCCTTGCTTTTAAACTGAAAGTGGTCAGAAATGTCTTACATGTTTAATTGGGGTATGACCAACATATTTTTGGCACCATCATGCTATTATTTTGTTATCTTGTCATTCTTGTTATATATTACAGTAACCCTTTCTTGTTGTACAACACCAGATCAATGGTGATAATTGCAATGTTTAAAATATAATATTAATTAAAAAAAATATATATATGTTAAATAAATGTTTTGCTTTATGCAGATATCATTTTTTTAGGCTTCACCTGAAGGCATTTTGTTCACTCTGATCCTAACTATTTTACTTTGTCCCATATACATTTGGTTCTACTGTTTACTGGATATTGTTGTGATGTTGCACTGGAACAATGCGACCTGTCAACAGCGAGTCTGGCAGCCACTTATGTCCTGCCTGATAAGCTGCTTCCCTGGTGTAACTTCTCAGAACTGTCGCTACAATTTGCCCTGTAAGAGTTCTGTGAAACATTTGCTGTTGGTGCTGCGCAAATGTGCATATTCAGGACGCAGGTCAACATACGTCTTCGTGTGGATGTATGGAATATCAGCCATAATGACTAGAAACCTGAGGCGTCTGTGATCCTGTGGGGTCAATGAACATGGTATAGGGTGACAAGATCCAAGGTCCAGAATTAATTAACCGGATGAGGTCGGTGTTGTTGTTTGGTCAACTTCTAGGTATATTATTTTGCTTCATATGGTTGCCATATGTAATATTTCTTAGTTGCTCCAACTTATGTTAGATTACAAAATACATTTATTTGTAATATATTTGCTATTTTTTTATTTAAAGAAATAGTTCCAAGTATAAGAAAAAACGAAAAATCAACATTAGAATTTTCAGCAGACCTTAACGTTTTTAATTACATTTTCTTAGTAAAAACATTCTTAATTTTCTTGATATAAAAACATTTGCACATTTTGTGTGTGGTCCAGGGTAGATGCATGCAGATTGTTATCACATATATACTCATATATATATACTCCTAACAAAACAACAGCATACGTCGACCAAAGTTTTGATCCCTGGTTGCATAGACAATATCTTTAATTTTTTAATTTGAACTGTTAGCGTACGTAGTGTACCCAGACATATAATGATATCAATAATTATTTGCACAAAAAAACATTTTTGGTGATTTTGAGAGACGTTTTCTCTGAGGTTGTATATCCTATCTTTCATAATGGAGTGGTCAACCTATGCTGCCGAAGAAGAGACAAGAGGTCATATAACTACTTGTCATTCTAAGGGAAACTGCTTGTATAATAACACCATAAGATCAAGTATAAAATAAACAATTACCTTTTCAACGGAGCAAAGTTTGTGCGGATACTATCGTGTGTAGTCTTTCTGCTGATGTTTAAAAAAGTATACGCTCGATAACACAGAATGTAATTTTTCTTTAATATTTCTCAAATAGAACGTAATGGTCTTAAAATGGCATTTGCTAATGTTCCTTGGCCTCTGTGAGTGTTCCTCGGTGACAGCTGTATATGTACTAGTTTCCAATCGTTACCACTTGGGTAAAAATGTAGCCCTCCTCTCAATAAAAAGTAGTGTTTACATGTATAGCAATATGTACCAAGGTATGTCTTAAACAACTACCGGGGTAAGTATCATGTCAGTTTTTTTTTAATGTTTAGGAGGATGAAACAGTCTTCTTTTCAGCTAATGGACTCCGTCACGAACTGTTGGGCATCTAATGATAGAAGAAAGTTAATTAGGATGCACTGTGTTTCAATAAAACGTGACATCAGACAAATCTGTTATATTCTTTAATAACTCAGTAACAGGCGGAGATCAAGTGATGTTCTATTCTTAACTAAATAAATTAATTAGGTGTAGTCATCGTGCTACATGCTGCTAATCAGGAGAACAAACAACACTATTCTACTAAAGTGCTTACTGTTTCAGTCATTTCTTACATTAGTAAGCCAGTAACCATGGCAGTCACCTCCTCAGTAAACTAACCTTATCTACTACATGGCTACATTGCCGTATTAGTAGCCCATATTCTATTGTAGCATAAACAACCTAAACTTGTGCTTTGGTCAGCAGTGCGTCTAACATCACCTACACATTATGTGCCTCTTCGATAATTGGCACCATCTGATTATGTTAGTCTATTTTCTCAAATTGTAACAACGGCTATTGCTTGAGTTTGTTTCATGTGGGTCCACCTCTGACAGATCCCAGGGATAATTCTCCACCCCTCACAATGTGGGTGAAATACTTTGCCCACTTCATAGCAACAGTCATGGTAACATGATGTGCCTCTCATCATAAGGGTGTTGCCCACTGGCACAACAGCGGGAGCCTCCTTTAAGCCATTGACTGCATTCGGATTCCAAGAATCCACTTGACTTTGGTATCTGGCTACTTCTTCTTCCAGAACTTCCACGATCTTGAATTTTACCTCAACTCAGCACAGGGCTACGCATAGCTCTGTACGGTTCTTCATGATGTGTCCACTCTTAACCAGGTTGTCGGCCTTCTTCTTTATTGACTCTCCTACACCTCTAGCCAGGCCCAGCTGGCATGCGCACCAAACAACGAGGGGAAATGGCCAACCAACGCACAGATGGAGCAATTTCAGTACAGTGTATTGAGAACTTGGAGACTCAGTCACAAATTGGATGGTGTCAAGTAACGGCATGGTTTGGTGGAGCTCTGACATCATTGCTTCAAGGAAGGTGGACGTCGATTGAAGGCACCGAGTGGGCCATTACACCTGACAGGCCTACGAAACTCAAAACTTTCATATCCCCATCTTCATCTGTGTAGTGCAATACCATGGAGTGGAAGTATCGCGATACTTGTGAAAGTTCGATACCGATACTTCGTGGTATCGCGATACTTCGATATTTTGGTATCGAACGGCCACAGTTCGATACCTTCGAAACCTTCGATATTTCGATACCTTCGATACTTTGTCGATACCTATACTTCGATATCGAGTCCATTCGACATCGATGCGAAGACGTAACATCGTTTTCGAAGACGAAGTTACGGCCGGATGTACGGAAAGTACGGTTACTCCGCTGTGGGCTTCGCTTCCTAACTTGACAGGGTTGACTACGTTGTATGTATTAGGCCGCTTAGGCGTGGTTCTTTAAACAAAAACAATAAAATGTAACATCTCAGTGGTTTTATAAAGCTTTATTGTGGAGTCAGTTTCCAAAAAAGTCTGAATATAAATAATTATTTGAGTGCGATCTCAGCTTAGCCTCGATTATTCAAGCCTCGTTACGACGTTGGGTGGCACTACCATTTGCTTCACCACTTTACCTTGCCCACTCTACAGCGTCCCAAAAACACACAACATTCCAGTAATTTAAAGAGTGTTTATTGCACGCATTAGTATTCATGAATCTAGTTTAATATAAAAATAATAATATAAATAATTATTCAAGCGCGACATACTAGACTCGTTTACCCTGGTTCCGTTTGGTGGCGCTATGTTTTGCTGTTTGATGGCGCCACCGTTTGCCGTACTCGCTCAACCAAGACGAACGACAAAATGTCAAAACGCACATCGTCAATTTGGCAGTTTTTTTTTACAAATACGGAAACACTGTAGAGTGTCTACTATGCCAGAAACGCTCCCCCCAAACTACTGGGGGAAATACATCGAATTTGACGAAACATGTCACTGTCCATCATCCAAGAGACTACTAAAACATGATGATTTAACTTGAGGAAGTCGTGGTAACAGTAACACTAACAACAACGTCAACGAGAACGACGTGTTCCATAAAAATTTTCGGCAGAAACCAAGCAATGGACATTTAGTAGTAGTAACAGTCGAAGTGAATCGCCATCGGTTGCAGAGTCTACTGCGGCGTCAGCGTCAAGAAATGACGTACGCGATGTGACTACCAGTTTTATTTATTTATTATTACTAGGACTAGGTATTCTATTGCTATTGTCTGTAATACTGTATTGTTTTAATGTTACATTACAATTACTTTTACAACATTAATAAATTAGAATTAAACAATTACAATTTACAACTGTTATTTGGTTATTGAAATAAAATGAAAATTGCATATTAATCGTTGTTTGCATAACTATATCAATTAGTATGTATCAATGGTTAAGTTGAAAATTAAATAGGTGTACCGTATAGACTACTATAGTTCCCAATAGACGCTCAGAGCGTGTGCTAAGACTTTGGTGCATGACTATTTGTTTCTCTAAAGTGGTACCAGGCAACACTTTTTCAAACACACATAGTCAGCAGTGCACATCTACCAAACTGACTGATACAACATCAACACATGACAAGAATGCAACATGTTTAACAAGATTTAACAAGATTGCCATCCAGAGAATTAACTCTAGATAGCAGGTGGACAAGGAAGCCCTTTGGCTTATCGAGAGTCCAACCCTTTTATCTACATATATCCAGCCCTTCTGAGGTATGTGTCGATTTTATTTTTAAACATTCACATTACTAGCACCCACACAATCAGGAGATAATCTGTTCCATTCAGCTAAAGGCACACATGCACACTATGAAAGACCTATCAAGCATTTGCAAGGTAGTGCTAGCAACAGTATTGCCATCAGTTGTGTCTAGCATGCATTCACTCATGACAAATCTACTTTTATACATGTTTCCCTTATGAAAAACAGTGTGTGCTTCTATGCCACTAGTTTAGATGGATAGTGTGTTTCTATTGGGATCTATACTGTATATGAATTAGACTTACAACGTAAGTATCGAGTATCGAACAAAATTCTGGTATCGATCGATATCGAAGAATTCTGGTATCGAACCAGCACTAGAGTGGATGCTTATCTGGCCTTGTCATAGTACACAGACCCTGTCTCCTCCATGTATTTGCCAATTCTCTGCATAGGCCATCTGATATGTGGCTTCCATCATAGGTATAAGCTTACCTCCGAGGTGTCTGATTTCCTCATAGTGTGTGCACATTCTGCCACAATGTGGAATTCTGGGAGTTCTCACAAGTGTTTGGCAGAATGTATCAACATTCTCTACCACTTCCTGAGACTGTAGCTTTACTTTCTAGATGAGGGTCCCTTGTATTTCACCTCTTTCTAGATGAGGGTCCCTGGTATTTCACCTCTTTCTAGATGAGGGTCCCTTGCATTTCACCTCTTTCTAGATGAGGGTCCCTTGTATTTTACCTCTTTCTAGATGAGGGTCGCTTGTATTTCACCTCTTTCTTCATCCACTGTTGATACCTGATTGGTCCTGTGTCGTCCAAATTATTCAGTTTCTCCCTTACGTCTTCATCATTCATCAAGGTTAATTTTGACATCTAAAACATGTATACAGCTCAATACTTTGGCAGTACCATAAATTTCCGTGTATAATATGCATTTTTTTCCTTAATTTTTTACTCAAAATTCGGGGTGCGTATTATACATGGTGCTAAGACTAAACAAAATTTTCTCTGACCAATTTATCAATGTTTGCAGACCAGGATAATGCTGCTCAAAAACTAGTAATATTATCAAAATCGGCGTGATGTCACAATCACGTAAACCACTGCAGCAACGCTGACGAAAGGCAAGAATCGCACTCCCGTAACCGCCTCTCTAGCCCTAAACTAGCAGTGAGAAATGACAAAGATGAGAGCGCGGATGTCTGACATCGCGAATAACACCAATGAGCAGGAAAGGTACGAGACCGGGAAGTGCAGTCCGGGAAGCGTCCCGATATGATTATGATTGGCGTTCCTGAATCACATGAATGATGCCCGCGTCACGGGTCGAGTGTCAACAAGTGTGACTACATGTTTAAATTTATGAATGCAAGTGTTGTAAATAAACACGAATGTAGCACGTGTATGCTTCACAGTTGAAAGTACCAGGTTTGCATTTAGCATTTCAGAATAGAACTTGGTGTTAATTTAAAAGTAAAATCAGAACGACACAATATAAGTTCTAGCAAGCACTGATTTAATCAGTTGCGCAATCGTCAGGCTACATCACAGGTTACGTAGTGCTTACACACTAGTCACTAGGGAGCAACAAGCTGGCAGCATTGCCATAACTTGCGTAGGTGACATGTTTACGATTCTGAGATGGGCTCAAGCTAAATATTAGAAGCAGAGAAATCGGGGATTGATGTCAAAAGTCGGGGTGCGTATTATACATGGTGATATAGAAATTCTATCAAAATTTAGCAAAAGTCAGGGTGCATATTATACATGGGGGCATGTTATACACGGAAATTTATGGTACTTTGGAGGCAGTTGCCTTCATGGACGTGTTGGTGTGACACTGGCATAGACACACGTGTCTCTGAGTGTATTAAACAAGCCTGACATTGGACGGTCTCCCCCTGCAGAATGCAGTAAACAACATCTTAAAGTCGCTGTATTCAAAGCAGAATTTCTTGTAGATGTTTTGCATAGTATCTGTCATTGAGAAGGTACCTCTTCCCCTGACTTGGTCCTTCTTTCCAGGTAACTCATTGCTGTTTTCTGATCTCCTCAGAAAGTCAGCTACCAACATCTTCTGTGACTTGGCTATTGTCTTCCTCATGTTTCTTCCTTTCTTCTGGTAAAATATGTAGTCCTTCAACAGGGACACTTTCTTACTGAGGGTCTTTCTGAATCTTGTACGTAGCATTTTCTTTTTAATATTGGGATTTCTGACTGGATCAAACAATGCTTTCTTGCGTGTTGTCCTTGCGGACTTTATACACAACATCGTCCTTGTAAAGGGGATTAGAGCATCTACTCTGTATGGCCTTGGTGTGATGTCAAGTTGCCTGGCCAGCTCCAATGCTGCCATTGTAGGTGAAGACATCTCAGAAACTACTTCTTGGCTGGTGTGAACTGCGGACCGTGTACTTGGTATACTCGTAGAGGCGTTGGAATCAACTGAGTTGATATGCGAGGGCAAAAAAACAGATGACACTCGAGGTCAGTGAAGTTGCAGGAGTAGACATGGGGCTAGTATCATATTTCGGCAACATAGTCTTTAAACGTTTGATTTCGTCCAGTGCTTCACCTATCGTTTTCTTCATTTGTCTCGCATTAGGCTCACATGAGAGGCAGCTGCACCAACCTACAATATGAAACTGATTCACAAACCGTCGTATAATTGTTGTGTTATTATTTTCTGTATGACTGATAGAATATACTACATTTAATACATGTACACATGTCACAATAAACCTATTGCGTTTTTCAAGTGTATAATCTTATAAATACTTAATTTATTATCAGATGTATAAATATCTTCTTATAATAATTTGTTACATCAACATTAAGTATCTTAACAATTTGTAAGGTATTCAATCAGACTTAAATAAAAAGCCGTAATAGCAGTAACAACAACAATACTCACACGCACGCACGCACGCACGCACACACACACACACACACACATACACACACCATAAGGAATCATACAGGATGCCCTGTACCTAGACAACATGGGCTCCTCTTTGTCAACTGTTCGCCTTTTACATGGTGGGAGTGGAGATCTCTCTGGAGCTACACCACGCTTCCTCTTGGAGGACCTGAGCTGTGATGTTCCTTCCTCTTGTGGTGTTCCAGCGTTCTCTAGCTTTGCTGCTACAACAATACAATTAGTGTTAATGATATGTAGGTCCCATATACATTGTAATTAAATTATATTACATAACTTATAAAATCCATATGATCTATGTCGTAGATAAATACAGTATATTATACATGTTGACACTAACAACTTACCTTTCTTTTTTGCCCGGTACTTATTATTTCTCATTTTACGCATTCATTTCTTCAGTCATACTTAACGTTGGCCTACTTCTGTACTCCTGAAAACAAGTTAAAATAAGTGTCTACTAACAAAATAATTAATTAAATAATTAACTAATCGTTACACAATGTACGTTAAGCCTGTGCTAGGATCATTCTGTCTTTTTTTCAGTACGCCCATGACGGTGTGACTTTTGTGCATTTGATGTTTTTTGTGCTGCTGCAGGCACATGTTTGCCGACAATTGTGAACATCTGAAATATAAATGAATATTAAGTGAATTTTTATGAAGCTTATAAACATGGATACTGAGCGTAAAGATACTACATTAATACAATTAATGTATAGGTTCGTCCCTAGAAAATATAAGAAATAATTGATATGCAATTCGTTTAGTGTACTTACAATGAAACCTCCTATTGTGACACATGTATAATTAGTAGAAAAACTTTGCCTATTCCGAATAAACATGCACCTTTAGGCTTTACGATATCAGTAAAAAAAAGGTAAGTTCTTATATAGTGCAGTATCCAGTCCTGAGGACTGCTCACAGCGCAATCAACTACTGATATGATCCTCAAAACAGGCTAATTCTGCGTGCAAGCAAGCATGCAATACCAGGCTTGCACGATTCCAGCGTATAGCTTAACATATAATCCAACCAACATCAGAACATCAAAGAGTTTACAATTATAGTTTGTACAGTACACACATGGATGATCTGGAGACAGTATACAACACACCAAATCTATTGTTCGTCTTAGTTTGATTGAAAAACAGTAAAAAATGTACTTATATACAAGCAAGTCTTCGTCTGCTGTCGACAAACGACGCCTGCCGGGTTGTCTATGTGATGGGCAGTCACTTGCATTGCCGTAAGATGGCAGCAGTACATCATTTTTGAAATCTTTGATTGGCATACCCTCGGTCTCGTGTATATGCTCGGTGTCGTCAGCGGTATAAACGTTATAACAAATAGGAAAAAAATTACTACATTTATAATTTATCATTCTTATGTAGCTTAAGGGATATCTGGTAAATATGTAAAAAAAAGTCTACTAGTATTTAAAATCCTGACCAGAAACAGTATGTCTATGCCATCCGCTAGGTATTGTCAAAAACTACCGTACGTCAAAATATGAATCTATTAAGTGTTACTATAGGTTTACATTTTTTTTAGGCCAATTTCACCAATGGTCGTTTTATCTAAACAGCAGAATGATAAGATATGTACATTTATTAGTTATTTGTTTTATTATTTACCATTGCATATGCTTTGTTGAAATTTTGCACATGCTCAGTATCGGCCAAACTACCCCACCCATTCAACAAAACGCTGAGATTTCTTGAAGATCTATGTTGAACTATACGCCGTTATGTAGGAAATCGAAGCACACGTGTGGTTACTGGTTATTGTATAATTCATGTTAGTATAGTTTTGAAGAAACACAAAAATTGGGTTCCCATGACATCTTTCACCGAGACGGTTGCCTTAAACACCATTACAATATCGTGCTGTATATTTTGTAATGGTTATATCAGACAAACACTTTGTCAACGTTTTGTGATAACTGACCATAATTATATATATATAATTATTATATAGTTACATATAAAACACTGTACCAGTATAATTAAACAAAACTACAGTTGGATTTACCAAGTGTCAAAATATGGTCCCTAGTAGTTTTCTAGGTAGTACAGTATAGTTCCCACTACACAACTATTTGATGTTGACATTAACTAACTGGGGATGGATGACTTCAGTGTTTGGCTTTGCAGTGCCCAAGTTGTTTCACAAGCAGGGGCTCTCAGAGCAAGGCGCTTGATTAAAACAACCTAGGGCTCTTTCTGACATCAAACATACCAACTCTTCCTAACCCGCATGCCTGTGTGTCTGGGGTACACCCTCATTTGTCATCAGACCTGGGGGTGTGTCTATCCAAGGGAGTTGTGGCTGTCACCCTGGTTCCAGGAAGGTCCCATTATATGGGTAGTAAAGTAAAGTAAATAATTGAATTAAAACTGTTCCCCTGTGAGCAGTGCTGGGCAGGCAGCCTTGAAGCAGTAGTGACTGTGCAATGACTGTTCGCTCTTACTCAAGTGTGACCAGGTGCACTCAACCGCAAAGTGGCTCAACTCCAACTGGGTTATAGCTGGTTGGCGAACAAGTAGGTGAGAGGGTGAGTGCCAGTGCGTGTTTGTGGCTGAGTTGTGAGTATACTGTTACTGCTGCGCGTCCTGTTACTGCCACGCTGCGGTGCTACCACCCCAGTCCTGGTTGTGACCCTGACACCTGCCGCGTTTACGCTGTTTTGGATTTGGCTGGGAATTCTTGTGATTGCGCACTGCCTAGCACCAGGTGAATACCAGCGGTCCATCTGTACTCTGGGTTAAAAAGTTGGCGGCAACCTTTCGGACATTACCAGTGAGGCTCTGCCTGGTGTGGCTAGGCTGTTTAGAAGATCTAGTGTTTTCGTAACAAGGTAAGTTATTAGATCACATTTCCATCGCTCTGTACTTGTTAATCAAGAAATAAGAAATTTTAATTTTGACTGGGTTGGGGAAGTGGGAGGGTGTTTATCTGAGTCACTTAGGACATGTCCCCTGAAGCAGTGGGGGTAGGGTAATTCACTCCAATGTTTGTGCTAGTCATTGATTGGTTGCTACACCTCTGACACTGTCCAGTCAAGTTAAGCTGAGTCTATATTTACTAGACCATACATGTACCTGATTGTTTGACCAGACAGTAGCCTAGACTTGTGTTATCATGATTACATTTATTGTGATCTTGTGGCACAAACAGTATAAAGGAATTATGTGTATGATTGTTATTGCACAGTATTTATATAATATTCTCTTTGAAAGCCTTTTCATAGGCAAAACAGCTATATTACGACATATTGTTGTTTGGTATAGACCAGGCCTGTCCAAGAATAAGTGTAACGAATGAATTGGTGAATGCTACTTTTTTCTTCCTAGATTTCCTACAATTGTGTCTAAATGTGGTTAGCAATGATTAAGGAGTGTTTCACCCAGTAAATTTGACACTTGATCACAAATGTTGACATTTAAAACATATATAAAGATCAAAACTTTTAGAGTCAAAATACGTGTTCTTAGGTATTATTTATATAATTTTGTATAGTTAAAATTATAATTAATGTTATTGAAATGTTTATATACAACCACATTATGTTTTTTAATGTAATAGAGATATCCCTCCAGTCAATATCCTTTCATAATTTCAACCACTATTTCTCTAGCAAGTAATTAGGTGACTTTACTATTTACTAACAGTAGATAAAGACTTGCGTCTGTGTCAAGCGTGACCTTTGCCCTGAGGCCTGCCACCAGTAAGTAGCCAGGTCAGAGATGTCAGATACAATGAAGTTATTACACTGCCCTTTGGGAGGCTGCCAGAGATCCATTAGGCCACTTGGATCTATCTCCATGTGATGAAGTTATGTGCCATATATACAATAAATATTTATACACAGTCGTCATCATGAAAGCTTTCTTGGAAGTCACCAGCAGAAGATTAGCTAAAAGATTACTTTGCTGTTAGTTGACCTGCATTGACCTTGTCCTGGTGACTGGCAGCTGATTGTCTGAGTAGTGTCATCTTGCTTGCTTGTCTCTGGCATATATATATATATATTATATATATATATATTATATATATTATATATATATATATATAAGCCTAAGGGCAGCATAGGTCGACCGCTCCATTATGAGAGATAGGATATACAACCTCAGAGAAAACGTATCTCAAAATCAAAAAAAATATTTGTTTGGGTGCAAATAATTATTGATATAATTATACGTCTGGGTATACTACGTGTACTAACAGTAAATTTTTTTAAATAAAAGATATTGTCTACGCAACCAGGGGTCAAAACTTTAAGCAGACCAGCTCTGCTTAAAATCAGCGGTCTGCCAAAGGCGGTCCCTTATGCATATTTGGTCGACGTATGCTGCTATTAATCTGCATAGAGGTCTTTAAAATCCATCTAAGTTTTTCATAGATTAATTAACCCTGTATAGATTAGTGTTCCCATTTTGAACGATTGTCTCCTTCTATTAAGCTATAAATCATGTATCTAGGCCTATATTGATCAAACAAAATATGTTGACTTTTGTTGGAAGTATGTGTGGTATCAAAAGTATTATTTTTAATTTTTGTATTTTAAGCATATCTATATTACAATGGCATATACATATATGGCAGTATCTATTTCTTCAAAAATCCCTGTTGTGGTTGCGTACTAGAAATTTGTGTGATATACCTGTATGTATCACCTGTCTGCATCTTGTGTGACAGTTTGAGTACACATATATTATAAACTAAGAAATAATTAGATAAGTGTAATGTGAATTAACCATAATAGCAACACCTGAAATGTGAAGCCTTTGCAAAGATAATTTTTGTGAATGGAATAAGACAAAATAATTGGGTTTTGAGTTGTTAGAGGTTTGACGCTGTCCAGTGGTAGAGAAACTTGGAAACAGGGGTGGAAATAGGGAGATTGTGGCAGATGGACAGATCTCTGGAAAGAAACGAGGCAGTAAGAGAGAGGCTGAACCTTAGACAGATTGCAGAAGTTGAGTGTGACTCATTGGTTGTACACCTGCTGCAAGGCAGAATACTCAGTCTCAAGTGATTATACTCCAAACAGCCCAGTGTTGGGTGAACATAGAGAGGAACCTTGGTACTAAATACCAGCCACACAGTAATACAGCACTATTTGATTCTGGAAAATGTACAAAAAAGTAACAGAGCAAAAAATAATTGAAAAATAACAGAAAATAAAGTCACAGAAAAAATCACAACCCTAAATAAATAATATATTGTTTGTTTTATTTCTAAAGTTGAAATAAAGTATTATATTCATTTTGGTTAATATTCTTAATCAACAAAATTAAAGATAACACAAAACATTTTGCATATAATTATACAGAGGATCATCTACAAAATCTCCACGCTTGTATTCAAGACAATCCGCCGTGTCTCTCCTACCTACTCGTGCAACCTTGTCAAACAACATGTGCCATCCCATGAAAATCTGCACTCTGCAAACAGGTTACTCCTAGTAGTACTTTAAAGTCATCAGAGGTCAAATACTGTGCTAACGCCGCCATGAATGCCTCTACGGCGGATACTGGTGCTATATAAGTCTTCATTATTATTATTATATTTTAAGATTATGTCAGAGTGTCTTTGGAATATTTGTCTTAATGATTAAACTTTTCTGTGTTCAATTATCATAACTTATCAGTAAAAATGTGCGCAAGACTTTGTACTTTGCATATTCTTCGAATATAACAATATTTTAGCTTTACGTTTGTGACTTTTTCATATGACTTTATTTCCACCCACATATTCTGGAACACTTGACTCTGATGGATTCTTGACTGTAACATTGGCCTGGTCCAGCCCAGGCATAGTACATTAGGTGTGTGTTGGTAAATAGTCCCTAAATACCAGCCTGGGGCAACCTCTTAGTAAGTCCTTCCAGGGCAATTGCCCAAGATCAACATCTTGTTTAGTGAGCCCAGCTGGCTTTGACAAAGGCCAGTTCTCCATGAAGGTAGCTTCAGTTCATTAGTCACATGTATGAGTTGTAATGACTGTGTAGATTAACTAATCTCTGAGGTAGCACTCTGCACCCTCCAACCTTCAACTGCACTCTCTATCTAGTGCACTCACAGGCAGGTCCATCTGATCATGTTGCCAAATCGCTAATCAATCTTAATTGAAAACTTGCCATGAGACTTATGTCCTCACATTCAGGTATTTAACTATGTGTTAACACTGTGTGTGGTGTGCGTGGGTGCATGCGTGCGTGGATGTGTGTGTCTTCGAGCTGGATGGTTTGCATCTCAGGCTCCAACCTTTCAGGGATTAAGCTATGATCTTTCAGAAGAAAAATGACACCTTTTTATAAAAAATCCCCTATTGGTTAAGGATTTATTTTTACAGTTCATACCTTACGATAGACGGACATAGAATGTTACTCGTATTTTCTGCAATTTTGTTCCGAGGTCTGCTTATCATTTACATCATGGCATATGTCATGTAGAATGTACAAATACTTGAGGAAAGTGTCTGTATACTGTCATGTACAAATACTCCAGGAAAGTGTCTGTGTACTGTCATGTACATATACTCCAGGAAAGTGTCTGTGTACTGTCATGTACAAATACTTGAGGAAAGTGTCTGTGTACTGTCATGTACAAATACTTGAGGAAAGTGTCTGTGTACTGTCATGTACAAATACTTGAGGAAAGTGTCTGTGTACTGTCATGCACAAATACTTCAGGAAAGTGTCTGTGTACTGTCATGTACAAATACTCCCGGAAAGTGTCTGTGTACTGTCATGTACAAATACTTCAGGGAAGTGTCTGTGTACTGTCATGTACAAATACTTGAGGAAAGTGTCTGTGTACTGTCATGTACAAATACTTGAGGAAAGTGTCTGTGTACTGTCATGTACAAATTCTCCAGGAAAATGTCTGTGTACTGTCATGTATACATACTTCAGGAAAGTGTCTGTGTACTGTCATGCACAACTACTACAGGAACGTGTCTGTGTACTGTCATGTACAAATACTCCAAGAAAGTGTCTGTGTACTGTCATGTTCAAATACTCCAGGAAAGTGTCTGTGTGCTGTCATGCACAAATACTTCAGGAAAGTGTCTGTGTACTTTCATGCACAAATACTTCAGGAAAGTGTCTGTGTACTGTCATGTACAAATACTTCAGGGAAATGTCTGTGTACTGTCATGTACAAATACTTCAGGAAAGTGTCTGTGTACTGTCATGTACAAATACTTCAGGGAAATGTCTGTGTACTGTCATGTACAAATACTTCAGGAAAGTGTCTGTGTACTGTCATGTTCAAATACTCCAGGAAAGTGTCTGTGTACTGTCATGTTAAAATACTCCAGGAAAGTGTCTGTGTATTGTCATGCAGACATGATGGTCATGTTTGCTAGTACATATAACTTTAGCTGAACATCTCAGTGTGCTTTCTTGAAACATGAATACTACTCGAATATTTATAAGCCAGCAAAGACTGAACATAAATTACAGTAGCCATATGGCATACCGGGTACCTACAGCCATCATGTCAGGCTTGGCTGAACAGTCTCATTCAAAGATTGACTGTACTTACTGCTACACAATCTATCTGCTATTACTGTCCTCTGGGGCCATCTGGCTTATTGAATCCACCATAAGTCCAACTGTGTTTTAAGTATGTTTGGTTGCATAAACAGGGGTGCTATAATTGTGCTGCAGGATCCAACTTGACAATATAACTGTAAATCCAGTAATCAGCGACAGTCAATGTAATTCTCAGAGTTATGCCTTTGGTTGTGCCAGGTTTTACACCTTCACAACCAGTGATAGCCATTAACTGTCTGATTAATTCTGGTTTCAGTGCCAGCTGCCAGCAATAAACCATGCACAGAGCTGTATATAGCACATTTACTTTGATAATGAACATGTTTTAATAGACATTACTAACAGGACTAACACATATTGATCACCCTTTTGTAGTCCAATTGCCACTGGATGGAGAAGGTGTATTTAGAGAGAACAACTGAGGTCCACCACCACTGGAACTGATGTCAGGTCAGGCTGGGTGATGATGGCTACTGAATGGACAGTAGAACAACATCAAAGCTGACCACTGTCTTGAAATGCCCAGCTTCCTTCAAGTGCCAGTGTTTCATCATTGGCTGGCCAATTAGAACTGTCCACCTTTGAGAGCTGGTGGTTTGTCCTGTAACCTGTGGGCTTGTTTACTGCCTGGTTAATCTCCCAGGTGTTATGTGAATGGACAACTTAATGACCAATGGTCAGTTGCCTGGAAGGGCTACTCTAGAAATGCGCCTTGGTCAATGGATTCTTTGTCATGTCTGAATGTGCACTCTGAAGGCCACATGTATCATTGTGGTTAAGTGGAATAATGTGTAAGTGATTTATTCACATGGAGAGCACAGGCTGGTGACAGGGAGTAATAGAGAGCACAGGCTGGTGACAGTGAGTAATAGAGAGCACAGGCTGGTGACAGTGAGTAGTAGAGAGCACAGGCTGGTGACAGGGAGTAGTAGAGAGCACAGGCTGGTGACAGGGAGTAGTAGAGAGCACAGGCTGGTGACAGGGAGTAGTAGAGAGCACAGGCTGGTGACAGGGAGTAGTAGAGAGGAGGTTGGGAGTACTACTTAGTACTACGGATGGGGGAGAAGTAGAAAGAGATAACAGTGAGGGCAGAGAAACAGTACAAGCACCAGGCTTACCCCTTATGAACTCAGTCATGAGAAAGGACATACATGTATTATTACTTAATTCATAATAAATACCAATAATAATAACTGCTCAAACTCTCATACTGTATGTTCTTTTGAGAAAGTTCTTTAAAAGCATTGGTAACTGAAAACGTTACACTGATTGCTATAGACAATTGTTGTAAAGTGTCTAGCTTAATTGCCTTCCTATTGGCTGTGTAACGTACAATTAACAAGAGATCTATAAATCTGGTTTGTTACCGTTCAGTTTCATTCCAGACAATGGAATGTTTAATTATCAAATTTGTTTTTACTGAACATTCCTAGCAAACAAAAACTGTCATGGCTGCTTTTAGTTGGTCCAAAAGGCAGAGCTGGGTGTAACATTTTATCTCTGCATTATTGCCTGCAGACTTCTGTCTGTGTCTGTGAGTAGGGCCATTCTACTTGTATAGACACATCATTCTTTTGTGGCATTCTGTTATCTCTTTATAAAGCTTCTCAATCTGCTGTAATTGTCAGACACACATGTAAAGTATGTGCATTTAAATTAATCTGTAATTGAAAGAAATCCCAACTTAAGGCTGTTATCAATGAGACATGCTTATTAAAGAGACTTAGTTTATGATAACATTAGTTAAATAGTGATCATATTATGCATTGTTTTAAAGTTTGAATCACTTACAATCTTTTCTCAGTCAAGTTTAAATTATCTCTCATTTCTTTTCACTGTTGAAATACAAGACAAAGTTTGAACGTTTTGCTCACTGGCCATGGCAAAAAGGGCACATTAATTTGACACCATTAGCTACTCTATTTGAGACAGTTGTTTAGCTCTAGTCTAGACGAATGTGTCTAGCTAATGCACACAAACATCAAACCCCCAACACTTCTTTGATCAGTGTACACCTATTGATATAACTGTCAGAAATTCCTAAATACAGTGTTTCTCTACTGTTGACGCATTTATGCTGTCAACTACAGGGATGAATTTTATGTGAAATGTCACTTTTTAGGCAGATGTTTCAGCACCCTACCTCGCTGGTTTTTATTCCACTCAGCAGAAATAAGCACCTTAATAATCATGTTTTGTTGCCAAATGTCTACTAATGACCTCATTAGCCATATTGCCGACTATAAATAACTTTGCAGATCACTGATCCACGAAGCCATGATGTGTTTGCGAGACATGGGATATTAACCTTTATCATGTCTGTCTTCTCCATGGGGCAGACCACAATTATTACCATGTGACACATCCAGTAAGCGATACATGATACCTAGATTTTTGCCTTCTTTATCAATGTTTTTCATCCAGGGTAGCAAAAGAAACCATGAGGGATGTGGGATACTGTTTTAGGGTGCAACAATCTGTGAGATGCCAAAGTCAGCAGGTCGCTTACCTTAGACAGTGTTCAACCTCTCTCACCTCCCCCTTCTGTAACGGACTTGGCTTTTGGTTGTTGTCTTTAGTGCCTAACCACTTTCCATTGTACATTTGTCATAAGGCACATGTTTAGCCTGTTTCCTAAATGAATGTCTTCATGACCATGTGACATGATGCACACCGAGCGTATGTGTTTACAAACAGGACACCTGGGAAGTCTATTCCAGTTTTTGCCCTGGAGTGAGGGTGTTCAGTAGGGCCCGTCGTTACCTTTAGAAGTGTAGGGAGTTTCTTTCCGTCATTGTTGTGCATTGAATAAAGCACCCAGTGGAGGAGGCTTCTGTGTGAATGCTCAGAGGAGACGATAGACACAAGCTGTAGTCAGACAGTGTGTCAGTTGTCCTGGATGCTAGACCCAGGGTCTATGCCTCTGACCCACAAACCTGTATTGCTCCTCTTTTTAACAGGGGCCTCTTATTAAAACCCCTTCCGTCAAATGTGGACTCCTTTTTAATATCACTGCTGTGCCCCCAATCTCTCTTTCACCTCCCTCTTGGTAAGAGTCAGTCCACTTGAACTGTTTCCCAACAAAGTCGCTATTATAGCCAAATAATACAGTACAATTGTTGCTTGTTACATTTTGTTAAGTTGCAGTGCTGGAAGGGAATCGTGGAAGGCTGCATTAGCCACCTGGGAAAGTAACTCCTCTGGTTAATTTCCCCATCACACACAAATAAAAAATTCAGTAAACATTTCTGTTGGTGGTGTTTTCAACGTAAACCATAATGAATGGATGAGGACTCGAGAGTGAGAATATGAAGTGAAGGACTGACTTACAGCCAGGCCACTTCCTCATGTCTATATCTCCGTCGTATTCATTCACCCTAGTCATGTAAAAACATGGTCAATAAAACGTTTAGTAACTCTGTCACTGAATGGCAGTGTTTGCACATTACTGGTTCTCAGTGCATTAGATGAATTAGTGGGTAGACTGTAAACATCGCACACAACCGGCTGTGAGGGGTCTGTATTGACTTCCATGGACACCTACCTGGGAAGTCTGGTTTATTGCCTGGAAGCCAAGTGTTAATCTAACACTTGCTCAGTTGATGTACATGCACAAGTAAAACACAACGGTTAGTGATTTTGTTTTGTTATTGAACAGAGCAGTATCAATTGATATCTTGATTTTAAAATAGATTCCATTCCCTATTGCTTTTGTTGGCTAAAGCACAATGTGATTTACTTCGAGAATGTTGTGTAATAAAAGTGGTGAAAAGATCTCAACTTTAAATGTTGAATCTTTCTGTAAATAGACAGTGGAATTCCAAAATGAACAAAATGCAGTGCATTGTTTTTGAGGCGAGCGATTGCTCTCACTCCCTACCACTCTCGCTAATCGCTCATCTAGGGAGCAATTTATCACTCGTGCTAATTGCCGGTATCGCTCCTGTCACTAGACCTGCATGTGATGCTCTCTAGTGACAAAACATACTCCCATTTGTTTGAAAGAAAGTCTGTTCTTGTCACGTAAATTGGTGTTGGTGTGATTTCTGCTCGGGTCATGGATATGCAGTGGTAGCTGGGCGGTGCTGACAGCTAGTGTCTGTCCCTTAAACAAAACAACTTAATCATCAGTGTCACTACACAGCTGTCATTTTCTGTAACATCGTCACTAGCACTTTCTGTCTTAAATATTTTATCAGCATGCAATTTTTCAATCTGTGCCAGTGCTTGATGTCCCGAATTGACCCGATCGAATTCGTCTTGCGTACTGGATACCACTAAGGCATGGCTAGCCTCGATTGCGTTATGGCATGACTGGGCAGTGGCGTTACCAGACGGACAAACAGGAACACCACCTATCGAATAAATACAACTAATAAACTTAAACTTAAATTATTTGGCATATTTAGGTGAGCGATTTATCGTAAATTGCTTAGAAAGATTTGTTTATGTTTCAGCTCCAAAATGAACATTGTAGGAAAACCATGGTCTTTTAATCTACCTGGATACAAACTTTTCTAGGAAACACAAAACAACCTACTGGATTCACAGGTTTCCATAAATTATATTCTTTACAAACCATAAATCAATTTTAATACGATACCAGTACTCGGTTCACAGTGGCTTTTGAAAACAGGTTCTGACTAGAACATGACGGGACAGAACTGGTGATGACTAGAGATTGTGATCTGTGTTCGTGTGTGTGTGTGGTGTATATAAATATACACCATGTCGCACCTGTCGTAGACTGAATGAGATGTTGAGTAACAGTCAAGGTTATGTGGTTTGTGTGTAGCAAGTGGAGTAGATCATGCTCACCGCAGTTGGCTGGTGCTTAAGTGTGCATAGTCCACTGGTCCTCAATAGTGGATTGTGTGAATACGGCACACACCTGCCCAATAAACTTACCTGAGAATGCCGTTAAACAGGTGATCACTGATTGACCTCAGGTCAAGTGATGGCCGCAGATTGTGGAATTAATCCCTGTTTTGTTGTTTGACACATCGGTAGGTTTATGAATGTAGAAGGATCTTTCTGGTTAGAAGTTATCTATTTTATTTCTGGTCACCTCAGAGAGGTGTTCTGAGGATCTTTCTGGAGTTATCTATTTTATATAGATATTGTCTCCCTAGAGTGATGTTTTAAGTAAGTGTAAGGATCTTTCTGATTTGGAGTTATATATATATATATATTATCTCCGGTCTCCATAAATGGTTTTGAACAGTATTATAAATCATGTTATTATATCACAGTGATCCCACTTGTAGAAATATCAATTACTTGTTTGACCACCAAACATCAACCAGTAGTTCACTGGCTGTCGACAGCATTCTCAGTGGGCGTTAGTTGTTCGCGTGCAACTTGATTAAGTCAGAACAAATATTTGAGAGACACACGAGTGTAAGATTTTCTTACACGTACAAGTGCATTAGTACAGTCAGTGTTTGCTAGCGGGTGACCAGTTGTGTTAGTTAATCAAATAAATCATTCACCACCTCTGAGGATCGTGATTATAAAACGTGTGAAGTGTTCTTCTTATGGCACACTCCCTACCACTCTATCTGCACAGTGTGCTCCGATTAAGATAACTTAAAGGTTATGAAGGAGTAAGTGCACTTGACGTTTAAGTACATGTCCCCAGTTTACATGAGGAGAGATTTATGTAGGAGCTGTGTAGGACAATGAGCCACAGGAGGTGTCAGCCTACTAGTTGGATGCTTCCAGTTGGTGACACTTGTACAGGGTTTGTTGAGACCTTGCGATGTTCTGTTAGCATAGGCTCAGTAAGATGATGGAATGGCAGAACACATGGACTAGGGGATGTATTGTGTACATTGATAGAGCAAAGATGTGTTTTGTAAAGTGGTAACATCATTGAGAACCAGGCACCCATCATTTTAAGTAGCCTGTAAGTCAGTGAACCAAGGACTTTGAGGTGAGTAGTACTAAATACCCTTGCGTTTACATATCAACTAGGTAGGGTGTGAAACTGAGTAGAGTACGTTTTTTGCGCAATGATTTCTATGTGTCATGGGCGAGATAGAAAGAAATGTGTGTTTCTTCATAAAGTTGTTGCAGACATGTAGGTTTGCTTGATGCATCTGTTGTTGTCTATGGGACTGTGATGTTTGTCATCTCATTGCTATAACCGCTTGCCTGGGAGTCAGGCAGATGGGGCAGTGGTGCATTAGTGTGTTGCTAATCAGTCAGATGGCACCACTTGTGTGGCATCAGTCTTGCTCTGTGGATACAGCGTGCGTCTGTGACCAGACCAGGACCCATCATCAGAATCATTAGCAAATTTTAATACTACAGCTGACAAAAATGATTCAATCATAAGAAATCAGAATGCATGGATCCACCATCAGGCATTATTGCCAAGAAGACAAGCATAACATAACGCTGCGATAAAACGTGACTGCATCACAGATTACTATTTTGCGTAAACCCTGTAGTAATAACTTCCACTTCCAGGAAAATTAAGATATTTGTGAGTTGCGGCATCACTGCATGATGGACGAAGACTTATATTTCTAGTGACTGGCTAGGAACAGTGGCAGTGACGTTGGCCTGATGGTCAAGCCAAGCTATAGTTGTTTTGGGTGCTACTTGATGGGCTAGTGACAGGGGATTAGCCAGAGACATGTCTGCCCATCTTGAAGACTGGCAGATGACTGGCCAAGACAAGTCATTACAACTGATAAGGCTGGTGGAATGTAGAGGGAGCCAGCTGGCCACTAGATTAACTAATACTTCTAAGTCTCTTGGGGCCACATTGATGACTGTCATTGGCACAACTGATTGTGAAACAAATCTAAGTCTCTTGGGGCCATATTGGTGACTGTCATTGGCACAACTGATTGTGAAACAAATCTAAGTCTCTTGGGGCCATATTGGTGACTGTCATTGGCACAACTGGTAGTGAAACAAATCTAAGTCTCTAGGGGCCACATTGATGACTGTCATTGGCACAACTGATTGTGAAACAAATCTAAGTCTCTTGGGGCCATATTGGTGACTGTCATTGGCACAACTGGTAGTGAAACAAATCTAAGTCTCTAGGGGCCACATTGGTGACTGTCATTGGCACAACTGATTGTGAAACAAATCTAAGTCTCTTGGGGCCACATTGATGACTGTCATTGGCACAACTGGTAGTGAAACAAATCTAAGTCTCTTGGGGCCACATTGATGACTGTCATTGGCACAACTGGTAGTGAAACAAATCTAAGTCTCTTGGGGCCACATTGATGACTGTCATTGACACAACTGGTAGTGAAACAAATCTAAGTCTCTTGGGGCCACATTGATGACTGTCATTGGCACAACTGGTAGTGAAACAAATCTAAGTCTCTTGGGGCCACATTGATGACTGTCATTGGCACAACTGGTAGTGAAACAAATCTAAGTCTCTTGGGGCCACATTGATGACTGTAATTGGCACAACTGGTTGTGAAACAAATCTAAGTCTCTCGGGGCCACATTGGTGAATGTCATTGGCACAATTGGTAGTGAAACAAATCTAAGTCTCTCGGGGCCACATTGATGACTGTCATTGGCACAACTGGTAGTGAAACAAATCTATGTCTCTAGGGGCCACATTGATGACTGTCATTAGCACAACTGATTATGAAACAAATCTAAGTCTCTCGGGGCCACATTGATGACTGTCATTGGCACAACTGGTAGTGAAACAAATCTAAGTATTTTGGGGCCACATTGATGACTGTCATTGGCACAACTGGTAGTGAAACAAATCTAAGTCTCTAGGGGCCACATTGATGACTGTCATTGGCACAACTGGTAGTGAAACAAATCTAAGTCTCTTTGGGGCCACATTGATGACTGTCATTGGCACAACTGGTAGTGAAACAAATCTAAGTCTCTTGGGGCCACATTGATGACTGTCATTGGCACAACTGGTAGTGAAACAAATCTAAGTCTCTAGGGGCCACAGTGACAGCTAGTGGTACACAGTGACAGCTAGTGGTACACAGTGACAGCTAGTGATACACAATGACATCTGGTGGTACACAATGACAGCTGGTGGTACACAGTGACAGCTAGTGGTACACAGTGACAGCTAGTGGTACACAGTGGCAGCTAGTGGTACACAGTGGCAGCTAGTGGTACACAGTGACAGCTAGTGGTACACAGTGACAGCTAGTGGTACACAGTGACAGCTAGTGGTACACAGTGACAGCTAGTGGTACACAGTGACAGCTAGTGATACACAATGACATCTGGTGGTACACAATGACAGCTGGTGGTACACAGTGACAGCTGGTGGTACACAATGACAGCTGGTGGTACACAGTGGCAGCTAGTGGTACACAGTGACAGCTAGTGGTACACAGTGACAGCTAGTGGTACACAGTGACATCTAGTGGTACACAGTGACAGCTAGTGGTACACAGTGACAGCTAGTGGTACACAGTGATAGCTAGTGGTTTGTTGTGTGGAAAAGACAGTACGTCATGAAGACAAAATGTAATTAGGTGTGTGAAACAATGAAGATATAATTCTTAGAAAAATGGTGCATGTACAGGAAGAAATGTGTTTTGAACAAGTTATAATAGAAAAGTATTACTAACTTGTTCATCCCCTAAAGGAATAACGTGATGATAGGCACTTGTACACAACTTACACCATTTCATGTAAACAGTTATAATGCAGAACACTGATATATACATGTGTGGATCATGAATCCTTGGGCACCGTAGCACACTGTGAAAAACTTCAGATTCTCAGTAGACTGGGTTCAAATTGACTAGCGTTCATTTTGAAACTTGAACAATTTTGTTCACTCCACTTTGCATCAGTTCACTCAGTACCAAACTATATACCATGGTGAATATATGTGCCCGAATAGTCTTCACAGTAATTGCAGTGTGGCTGAATACTTCCCAGAAATGTAAAGTTGGTGTTGGAGTGAATAGGTGTACATGTGGTGTGGTGTAAATTGGACTGGGTACTGTGGTATAAGAACACCTTTATATCCATGATGACTAAACGACTACAACCATGCCGATGATGTTGTTGCAGAGATCTCAGAGTGTGACCAGGCGGCGACGCCCGCGCTGCAGCTAGGCCTTGAGTTGGCGCTGCGGGAGCGTGACACGGCCTTGCGCGAGAATGCACACGCCGTCAAGGAGCGCAATGTGGCACAGCAACAGTATGAGGCGATGAGGGTGGCGCGAGACCAGGCCCTCTCAGACTGCAAAGCTAACAAACACGGCAACAGGTGAGAGATGACACTGCTCCATCAGTTATGTTTAGATTCGTAACAATTGGTGGCAAGAAATTATATTATATTTAGAGCATAGTGTGTAGAAAGTTGTTATAGAATGTAGATTTTTGTTGTTGCAGGTTTTTTAGGGTTTCCTAGGGAGCATTGACCCCCACCTGTGTCAAAGTTTCATTATGTGTATTGTAATCTTTTGTACAGTGGACCCTCACTATTAAGGTCATCCCTGGGACCAGGCCAAAGTGACCTTAATAGCCAGGTGGCTGTACTAGTGGGAATAGCTTCCTGTCAGTTACTGTTATGGAAATCATTTTGGACTGTCTTACTTAGGGTGATCACTATTGCAAGATGGCTGTATTAGCAAGGTGACTGTATTAGGAAGGTGACTGTATTAGCAAGGTGACTTTAAAGCAAGGTTTGACTAAAGAAGAACTCTAAAACAATAGCACCCCCACACCATTAAGACTATTTCACCATGAACAACCTACCACAAGCATCATCAACATGTATTCTAGTCTCATCAAAGACAACTCTTTGTGAATGGCAATTAAAACGACACAACTTTTATGGGAAGTCTTGATGTATGTGATGGTAATGTGCGATTAGAGCAAGAAACATTGCCCTTTCTTCCAACAAACATGACTTGACCTGGTCAGCAAGGTGAGATGCCAGGCGCAGGAATGCACTCTGGCCGTAGCCTAGTAGTCCAGGGTGATTTGTAGGACCAGCTGCTGGTACTTGTCTTCTCTCAATTAACACACACTTCTCTGTTGACTTCCTAAATGGCCACATGTCATGGCTGATATATGCTTCTAACAGCAAACTCTGTCCTGTCTATCTGTTAGGGTCAGCCTAAGTAGGTCAGCGATTGAACTCCAGCCAAATGTCAGCATCAACAATGTGAATGTCTGTACAAAGAATGGTGAACTCAGTTAAGTAAACAATGTATGTATTCATAAGTAAAAAAAAGTAATGGCATCACTAACCAGAGCTTGTGTTATCTGACTTCTCACTGTGTAGTTGTTAGAAATACAGGAATGAACCTAGATATATCCTGCCGTGAACAGCCAAGGTTGTTTTAAAGCCTTGGTTTTAATAATTTAAAGTAGCCTGCCGTTTCTTATTGTTTTTTGTAACTTGTGACTCAACATTCTTTAGTTCATTGGGTTGAGACCGGATTAGGTATACCTCTGGTTTTGGTATATTTAATAGTTTGATGTTTAAAAATAAATAAAAGACGTCAAACTGTGAAAACTTTGGTGTCGAAGTAGCTGACCTTCCATTCCTGGTGATTAATCAACCTTTTTAGAAATGACTCGACAATGCTTCAACTCCAACCAGACCATTGGGATGTTTCAAAGTCAATATGACCAATATAAAACAAACACGTATTTGTACAATGAATAATAATAATAAACTTCTATAGTGCCACATATAATATATATATATATATATAATGAATACAAATTGTAGAAGATTGTGGATAGATAATATCTCCATATATACAAGATACAGTATATAATGTCTCCATATAAGTATGTGAGGAGTGATAGTGATGTGAGGAGGCAGGTGTGGAGAGGATGCACCTGTCCGTCACTCATCCGGGGCCTCTGTGAGATGGATGGCAGACAGGAGGCAGACAAGGAGGATGCTCTATGTAAATATAGCTGTGTTTTTGTTGGCTCGGCTCTCTGTGAGGGGCAGGTGGTGTGGGGGAGGGGGTGGGGGTTGCTGGTGCCACTTCTTTGGTATGCCAGGTATGTGACTCCAGTGCACACCCTTCCATAGCTCACTGCCAGAGCTGTCAAACTTTTTCTATTGGGAAGTAATGAAAAGGTCACATTGTGTCTGGATCTTCTCCTTCCCTCCTGCCTCTCGTCTCTTTCCCCTGCTATTTCTCACTCCCAGTTTTCTCTCCTTCTCTCTCTCTCCCCTTCTGTCCCTATCTCTTTCTCCCTCTACCTGTCTTTCCCTTGCTCCTCTCCCTCCATCACTCTCCCTTCATCACTCTCCCTCCATCACTCTCCCTCCATCACTCTCCCTCCATCACTCTCCCTCCATCACTCCCCCTCCATCACTCTCCCTCCATCACTCTTCCTCCATCACTCTCCCCCTATCTCTCTCCCTCCATCACTCTCCCTCCATCACTCTTCCTCCATCACTCTCCCCCTATCTCTCTCCCTCCGTCACTCTCCCTCCGTCACTCTCCCTCCGTCACTCTCCCTCCGTCACTCTCCCTCCGTCACTCTCCCTCCGTCACTCTCCCTCCGTTACTCTCCCTCCGTCACTCTCCATCCGTCACTCTCCCTCCGTCACTGTCCCTCCGTCACTCTCCCCCATCACTCCCCCCATCATTCTCCCTCCATCACTCTCCCTCCATCACTCTCCCCCCATCACTCTCCCCCATCACTCTCCCCCCATCACTGTCCCCCCATCACTCTCCCCCCATCACTCTCCCTCCATCACTCTCCCTCCATCACTCTCCCCCATCACTCTCCCTCCATCACTCACCCCCATCTCTCTCTCCATCACTCTCCCTCCATCACTCTCCCCCATCACTCTCCCTCCATCACTCGCCATCCATCACTCTCCCTCCATCACTCTCCCTCCATCACTCTCCCTCCATCACTCTCCCTCCATCACTCTCCCTCCATCACTCTCCCCCCATCTCTCCCCCTTCTCACTCTGACTACGCCTCTCTATGTCACTCCCTCTCCTCTTCATCCTCACTCCCTCTTTGTCACATCTCATCCCTCTATCTCCAACTCCCTCTGACCTCCCTCATTGTCTCCCATTCCCTCCCCCTTGTCCTCTCAACTTCACCAACTTCCCTTCCACCCAGATCAGACAGGACCATAGATATAAATAGAACACGCTAGTTGAACAAGATCGCTAAGCCGCTATCAGTTGACACATGATACAGTGAGGCTGCATGGGCCAGTGACAGCCATGCTGCCGTATGGCAACAAGTCACTGCACTCCCAATGCCTATACAGCACAGCACCAAGTTTTCATAATAATATTATATCATGCTAACTATTAACTGACTTCAGTTAGTCAGTGTTATTAATGTACATTGGGTTCAGAGAGTTGCCTCACTAATATGCCAGTGTATGTGACATCTCAATAGGCCTGTAATTGGTACAGAGTCACTCACTGTCTGAGGGATGAGTCTTGTTAGATTACCGAGTAGTAGTGGAGAGTGAGTGCAAACTGCTTGATTTGTTGGTTGTAATTTCTATTCCTTGTCGATCCTCGGCTGTTGGAGAGTTGGTTACGAAAGATGTGTTGGGCCATCCCACCAAAGTTATTTCGTAGCAGTGCCAGCTCATCTTCTTCAAGTAGCTTCTGTTCTCCAATGGATTTGAGAAGGTCTCATTTTGTTTATCTTTTGCTGCTTCCGCCTAAAAACTTCTGAGTCAAGGTCTTTATTTTCCTCTTTAATTTTGGCGTTTTCTGAACCATCTTTGAAGATAATGGCTGGTCTCGCGAGATGTAACTGTGTTCTATATTTAATCTCCTAGCTACTTTGGTTGGACTTGGAACAACTGATCTTCCACAACAGTACTCATGTGACTACTGCCTCCAGAAGCTTGAGCAGGGTGCTTTATAGCCTTTCTGGGTTGGGTACGCTTAGGTTGCAGGTGGAAAGGGAAATTGGAAAAGGAGGAACTGCCGAATCATGGAGGCTTCTTCCGATCTTGTTGGGATGAACCACAAAACAGTTCACTTCAAAATTATCGCTACAAAGGAAGCTGTTCGTTGCTGGTGTCCAGTCTTTTCTCCTGATTGCTTCAACCCACGCAGCTTGGCATTCTCGCCTTTTCCTTTCGACTGGGATTCTGCAGGGGGTAGTATCCATTATCAGTAATTATTAGTCGTAATATATTATCCCATTAGGCCTTTAGATTAATACAAAACGTGTCGACCATGCTAGGATTCTGCACAATAATATTAGTAAATAACGTTTTGGTATATACGGTAATTCAACCAACTTAAGTTATATATTGTAAATTTGCACATGATTGTAATGTTTTTAAAACTGTTAATGTTCTAAATTAATGACAATGAGGCATGTTTGTGCAGACTATTATCTAAGCTATATTGTATAATTGAGGATTCTCACATGTGGAAAGAGATGCCAGATCCTGTCTTCTGTCGGTTGGTACAGTTGTAAGCTACACAGGAAATAACCATATTTGCTGTTTCACAATAATTATTGTAACCAGCAAGCCTACAAATGTTGTCGAGAGTTAAAAACAGAAACACGTTGCTCACGGCAGTGTGAGTCACTCAACAGTCCACCGTTTAGGATCATATAACTGGGATTTTGACCTCAGGTTAAACTCATTTCCAGGTCACAACCCTTCTCCAAATGAATAAGCAGTAAGCAGGAGGCTACAGCCTACCCCATTAATTAATCATCAGTCATTTTGTCAAGGAAGCACTATGACAAATCTCCAGATCACTACCCCCAACCAACCCAAATCGCTAAGCTGGTGGCTGCGCTGGCCTACCCCATTAATTAGTCATGATATATCTTATCTAGGGAGCACTGTAACACATATCCAAGTTAAAATTTCCTATGCCAGACATTTATTACATGTTATATACATTGTCAAACAATGCTATGCTGTACGCCATGCCAGTGGATGCAACAGTTCCTGCCGTACAGTTGGATGGCAGCCAGCGGTCCACGGCAGCATCACTGCAGCGAGCCAGCTTATCGCTCTAGTCTATAGGGAAATGATTAATGATGTAACTCTATGGACAGGACCCAGTTATAGCACCCACTGTCAGACCGGTAGATTTACTGCTGTCTCCTGCATTCTCTACACTGTCAGTCTGTGTACGCACACTGATGGATTTTCCTGACTTTATATAACCTTTATTCACAATGTAATCTATCAAATCAACCCAGACACTTTGCAGATGTTTTCATTTTTTGAGCACCACTACTTCCCCACAATCATGAACCTCGTAGTTCCATAAAAACCATCAGTCATTCGAGTAGACATGACTTCAGGTATGTCACCTGAGCTGTGAGTTTCACCTCCTGCTCCTAATGTGTCAAGACAGCTATCACAGCGACCACCAGGTGAGTGATATGTCAGAGTTGTATGACACTACATCACATACTCACAGACATGGGTAATATACCAGTGGAGCCCTGCTGCCAGACACAAAGCCAGCAGTACCTGCTGTCATTCACAGGTCTTTGTTTGACAATGTAAAGCCGTATCTCTGTGCTTTGTCGTTCATCTTGCACACACAAAGTGGATGTTTCTGCTGTTACGGGCGCCACCGACACCACAGAAGATTTTTGCAGCAAAATGTCAGGTAAATACATGTCCCTGCTCTGAGCACTTGTCATTCAGAGCAAACCCTTGTGTTTTTAAGTGCTGCTTTCATGTGTATTTCAGATGTGTGTTGATGTGCGTCAGGTAGTTAATTTCTTTGATTTCCTGCTAATACAAATTCAATTAAGGATGATTAAATGGGATTTTTTTACCCGAGCATACTGGCCTATGGTAGCACATTGGTTGGAAGCATGCTGGCCTATGGGAGCATATCGATTTGTAGCTTGCGCGCATTTCAGTTCCGTTATATCATTGTGAAAACTTTATTTTGCTGGTTTTGGCACCTATTGCTGCATGCGAATGTTACTGGGATCATGTGACATATGTGATTCATCATATTCTGGTGACAGGTAACGTAAATCAGGGGCAAAATGCTAGCAGGCAAAATGTCACTTGGGAAAAAACGGTCTAAAATGCCCGAGGATTTCCGGGTGTTCAGTTGCTTTGCAAAAAGTCATATTCTTTCTACCTGGCAGGCAAATTGTACAGCAGGTAAATGACTTGACTGGGCTTCTTTTTGGAAACACCACATCTCGATGTCTTTGCAATGCATCCTAAACACACTGTCATTTTGCATGCTGGCATGTTCAATTGTATATTTTTTTAGACAGCATACTATAATTATGGGTTGGCTTTTCTATGTCATACTTCATTGTTTTGCTAAATTTAAATATTATGTTACTCACACATTATGAACATTGCTGTATTTACATGTCACATTGTGTGTAGGCTGTAGTCCTTCTGCAGGTTTTATTGACTGCATTAAGCTTTATACCTTCAATTGTATACTGACAATGTCATCAACTGACAATGTCATCAACTGACAATGTCATCAACTGACAATGTCATCAACTGACATAACCACAGCATTCGGTTTGATTGGTGTGGTATTTATTTGACATGCGCAAATACTTGAGTGTACTTTGATTGACATAGCCACAGCCATTTGTTAGATTGATGTGACATTTATATGTCATGTGCAAATACTAGACCGTGATGTTTAGAATATTAGTCCGTATTGTCTGAATAACAAAATGGGCTGTTATTGATCATCTTGAGAGATTGTATAAATTAGGATCCCTCACATTCGCTCCTTGTAGTTTCTTCAGAATGTAATTGTTATTATTTACATGGCTTGAACTTAATTTATGTACATACTTATAACACAGTGGAAGCTACTACTGAGGACTGTCCCAGGGTGATTGTACCTGTGAGGTGGCTGTATTATGGAAGTGACTGTAACTGTGAGGTTGCTGTATTACAGAGGTGACTGTAATTTTGAGGTGGCTGTATTACGGAGGTGACTGTAAATGTGAGGTGGCTGTATTATGGAGGTGACTGTAACTTTGAGGTGGCTGTTTTATGGAGGTGACTATAATGGTAAGGTGGCTGTATTACAGAGGTGACTCTAACTGTGAGGTGGCTGTATTACAGAGGTGACTATAACTGTGAGGTGGCTGTATTATGGAGGTGACTAACTGTGAGGTGGCTGTATTACATAGGTGACTGTAACTGAGGTGGCTGTATTACGGAGGTGACTGTAACTGTGAGGTGGCTGTATTATGGAGGTGACTGTAACTGTGAGATGGCTGTATTACGGAGGTGACTGTAACTGTGAGGTGGCTGTATTATGGAGGTGGTAGCAAGGTGATGTGCCAATCTAGTATGATTGTCATATTTTACGCAACAATTGAGAGTTTACATCCAGTCGAGCACGTCATGGGTCATTTGGCAAACACATTTGGTTGAGTTACCGGTAAGTATACATTGGCCCAATGTTATGGAAAAATGACAATAAAATTGGGTTTATTTTTTCCAACATTGGCTCAGGCTAGTGTCTTGTAATTGCTTGACTTCTGTTTGCCGACTACGGAATGTTGCAACTCTTTGTTGATAAAAGTAATGCTTTAACAAGGAGTACTTTATGAACGTGAACCTTGTTCCGTGTATGTTATCTAAACAGTACTCACGTGAAGTTTGGATATTGACCCACATATGGTTCTAGAAGGTCTGATCCCTGCGATTTATGGATGACAGTTACATAACATCGTCAGTTTGTGCCAAGTAAAGTCAGACATGGTGAAGACTGTTAAGAATGAGATATGTGACTTGAGAAGTAAAATGGACTTGACAAGTCAAGTCACACACAAATCATACACTGCTTCACTGAGATCAGCTGTATACAACAAATGTCAGTGCTCAGAAGCGGTTTTTAATTTGGATGTGCTTAATTTTGAGGATTTATACAAATGTTTTTTATTCATAATGGGGGGCTAAGATACACCAATTTCAGTGAAGTCTTCTTGTTCATGTATTGTGATATAAAAGATGTGAAAGAAAAAATGTGCAAATAAAAGAGAGTATAAGAAAATAATTTTTCAATATTTTAAACATTTATCATTATTAACTATAATTAATTGCTAGACAAAATCAACTCTTTCATTGAGAGCAATATCCCAGAAAGCTAGTTAAGGCAACCAATAAATCTTAAATGAAAAAAACACATGTAGCCCTGTACTGGGTTAACACTCAGGTGCACGTGTACTCTAAATTGGATTTGAATGTTTCTTATCTAGGACATGAGATGGAGGACTTGTAGCCCCTACACTGTGTGAACTTATCTAGGACATGAGATGGAGGACTTGTAGCCCCTACACTGTGTGAACTTATCTAGGACATGAGATGGAGGACTTGTAGCCCCTACACTGTGTGAACTTATCTAGGACATGAGATGGAGGACTTGTAGCCCCTATACTGTGTGAACTTATCTAGGACATGAGATGGAGGACTTGTAGCCCCTACACTGTGTGAACTTATCTAGGACATGAGATGGAGGACTTGTAGCCCCTACACTGTGTGAACTTATCTAGGACATGAGATGGAGGACTTGTAGCCCCTACACTGTGTGAACTTATCTAGGACATGAGATGGAGGACTTGTAGCCCCTACACTGTGTGAACTTATCTAGGACATGAGATGGAGGACTTGTAGCCCCTACACTGTGTGAACTTATCTAGAAACACACTTTGTACCCGCAATAGTAGCGTGTAAGGGCAGCGTCAAAGTGATCCCCAAATTACTCTCTTACACAAATTCACCTTTCAAGTTTTACGCTGGTTGATGCATTTGACTTTTTTATCAGCAAAACTTCTTTGTTTTGCTAACGCATGTTTTTGTTCTTTTCTTATAAAATCTTGGTTTACTGTTTATGTGTTTTTAAAGCAATATAATAGCATACAGCTGCTGACAGGGAATGCATTTTAATGTTCCAAAAAGGCTGTATATTATATACTTTGTTTTTTACAGCCTATGTCTATATTCTGTATAAAGAACATGTTTTCTCAGTTCAGTCATTGTCCACAATAAATATGATGATTTACTCTTGTTAATTGTCTAACAAACAGTAGGAAACATGAAGCATCATATACTATAATTATTGCCACATTAAGTGTTCCTTATTGACAATGGTTCATAATAACATTTGTGGGCCTCGGTTCAAGAAAATAATTAAGCGTATGGTGTGTTATATGGACTGTAGTTGATGATTAAGTTTATGGCCTCGTGATGTAGTTTGTCGACAATGGTTCATAATTACATTTGTGGACTGTGGTTCGTGATTAAGTTTGTTTTGGTAACTCGGTAGATCATCACATGACTGTGTTTACTTGCTGCAGAGAGCTGGAGCTTACTCACAACAACAACATGGATAACTCACTGTACGACTACAAGAACAACCTGTCGTCAGCCTACTACAAGCCGTGGGGCAAGGCGAGACCCTACGACATCGAAGTCGAACACGACCAGGTCAGTGGCACTTGTTTACTGCTCAGTAAAAACAATGTGGATGAGATCTTAAGTTACTTAGTTTGAAATCAGATTTTATTGCATTTGCAAAATGTTGTATCTCTGCAGATGTACACATGTGTATACAAATTGAGATTGTTATGTACAACTGCAGAAAGGTATTTGGTCTATAAGACTGTTCAAAGCTCTTTTCACATCATCCATCCCTCCCTGACAGACCTGTTCACTCTATTCCATCTTTACTTGTGTAAAGCATCCAGCCATGCGGCAGGTATTGCTTGGTTAGTGTTCATTCACACATGTCTACCACTGCCTATAGCCAGGTACTCATTTACAGCTGAGTGTTCTCAAGCAATGTGAATTCAGTGAAATTGCTCAACATTTGAGATGGCAACAAAAAGACAATTCAGAACTTGGATTCTCAGTTGAGGGTCGGTGTCCTCACTATGGCTAATGTGGGGATGTTTTTACAGATGTATGACACAACACACTCTATTAGTTCACTTCTGTGTGTGGGATCTTTTTTAAAAATAACTCCATGGCATAGACACCAGTTAGTAGGGACTAGGGGCTGGTTTCATGAAGCGGCTAAGACCATTCTTAACACTATGAAGACTGTCTTAGTAAATGACATTATTTTTTTAATATAAGCGAACATTGGAGTTTATGCAAACACGTGACGCTAAGTAATTATGTAACTTAAGTGCGCTTCTTGAAACCGGCCGCAGCAGCTGCCTTTACTGCCTCTTTCGAAAAACACCAGCAAAGTCGGGTGAATGAAATTGCCAAAGTTTCAAAACAACAACCATGGTTCTCTCAGTTGACAGTCAACCAATCAGCTGTCACGTTCTACCAGTAAGTCAGCTTAGTTTTGAAACTAAATTTTATTGCAACTGAAAATTGCTGTGCATGTGTGCTTGTGTGCATGCAAGACTCGGGGACAACTCCCTGTAGTAGAGATAGGGTGAAGATAATGTCTTCCATGGGGTGAATATAATGGTGATTGAGATAATGGGGTAAACCAGATAATGTGCCCCTTTGACAGATGACAAGTTGTGTGGGTGCTGGTAATTGCTTCAAATGTGCCATTGATCCACTAGGTGATTGGTGTAGTTACAATAACATTAATGTTGAAAGGACGTCTATTTGTGTAGCTAATGTTAACAGTTATGCTGCCATGTCATTCAATATATAATGTAGGTATTTAGATGACACATTATACCTGGTACAAGGTCTGGGATGTCTGCAAGTTGCATGCAACACACTGATACCATCTTAGCAGGGTAGTGTGGAAGTACATGCCAACTCCAGTGCATGACATATCCGTTTACACTTTGTTATCCTGCGCCCTTGCACATGTACACTTGAAGACTTCCGTAACAATGTTGTATGTCGTAAATAAACTGTGTATACTACAGCAAATAAATAAAATACAAACAATTATTTTAAGTTTTAACATAAAACTCTTGATAGTTTGATGGTAAGTAGTTAATGAGCACAATGTTTCAAGCCCATAATTATGGTAAATTGGGTATATTATCAATACTATTTGACAGAAATACATTAACACTTACATTAGTTTAGGGTTTCTCAATATTTACAGATTTAATGTGCTTAAATTGATTAAAAATCTGAAAACTGCACCATATTGTGTGATCTAGTTTTGTATAGCTTTAGAATGAGATCCACCAATCATTGAACTCATCAACCTCCAGATAGACCATAGACAGTTATGTTGGTTCCCGACAGTGGTGTTGCTGACAGACATCGATGTACCCAGGATGCACTAAGTGCACTGGTTCCTCTTGCACAATCTACCTGGTCCCTGGATGTTTCACTTAGTTGCTAGCTGTGGGATCCCTGAGTACTGTTTCCTTGAATTGGAAGCAACAGTTTTATCTGTGAGACGCAGGAACGAGGGGACGTGTTATTGTTGCTGTTGTGTGAGGAACTCCCCAGATATCATACCTGGAGTCCTGCCAGACCTGGCCAACTGTTTCTATAAACTGCTCATATTTCTCCACCTGCCTGCCGCACTGCTTAAGCTGTTTACCTACGCTGACTGAAATAGCCACAGTCTCAAGGAGCCTGGATAGCGGGTCTCGTCAAGAATACCTGGTCCGAGGGTTTCTTAATTGGATGCTTAACAATATATATGTGATATTATTGTAAGAAACTCTGGACATGAGATTGTTGTCTTCATTGGTCTTTTGTCAATGCAGTTGGATGCTCCAGCAGAGGCAATATATGCACTTAATTAGGATGGCTGATTTAAGTTAGTGTTATGCTACAAATGTGTAAAGAAAAATTGGAACTAAAACCCATGGGTTATGTTTTGGTTCAGCCAGTGTTGGATATATAACAAAGATATAATTATGCACTGGAAATAGTTGTATCTAGTGCAGTGTGGGTGCAAAACAACCTGAGGGTAGCCGGATGTTACGACCTGGGAAATATTATCGACAGGTGTTCGTTATAGTAAGTTGCTGCATGTGTCCAGTAATCATTGTTTGCCTGTAATGACCACTGCACCATACAACTTCTACTGAACTATTTAAGGCAGAAATAGAAAAACCTAATTCACCCATTTCGAGGAATGGAGGTTTTCCCCATGCTACCAGTTTTGAGATTTTGACAGAGAGTGAGACGCCTGGGGCATAGGCTGAAGCCACCAGCACCTGTCCACCCCCTGAAAGTGGTACAGCCACTGGCTGCACTCTGCCTGTCTCCATGTTTATGATGCCAGCAGGCAGGCCAGGCAGCTCAGGCTTGTTGTCTCAGTCTGTGTCACTCCCAGTGCTGTTCTGCTGTGGCTGCTGGTGTGGTGCGCTTGAGACATCTTCCTCTGGATTATCACTGCCAAGTACATCATATCCAAGTGCTCCGGGCATGGTAGAGTGCTCCGACTGTGCCAGTTGTGCCTAGAAGTGTGGCAGGTCATGATGTATGCGTGGTGACCGGGTGTGGAAAGTGAAGAGATTACTGTGAACTTTAGTCCATGTTGACAGCACCACCATTGTTGTTCTTCTGGTGTGTTTCTGTGAGACTGGTGTAGCTCACTGCAGGGATGGGGCTCGGTGAAATCATCTATCTACCCCTGGAGAAGGTCAGGAAGTTTAGGGTAAGTCGTGGTCCTGAAGAACAGTGGTGTAGTTTCGTAGAGATGTTGGCTATTGATTGTTTTATTGTAAACGGACATATTGCTATTCTCTAATATATCTGGGGGATTTTATGTTAATGTCTAGGTTTTTTTTACTTAAAAAAACAAAGGCCTAAAAAAATTGTTTTTACTGGCCTTTGTGTTGTTTTGGCAGACAAAAGTTGAAATCAGAATTTTTAAATGTTGAAAAAAGTTGAAATCTGAATTATAAAATGTACACTTGTGGTTTCATTAGTACTGTAAATTGGCAAGAGTGGGAATTTAAATTATATTTATGTTCATGTTTTTATCAAAGTAAGAACAGTTAAATTTATGTAGAATGGTAACTAGATCATGGTGAATGGTGCTGTCAGTTGTACTATTTTTAAACTTTTACCTTAAAAAAATAATTATTGATAGCATTATTTCGTCATGGTGAGACTATTGAAAGGCAGGGCCTAATCACAACTACCCTGGTGGATGTTTGTCATCAAATTGGTCAGTGAATGTGAATTGTGGAGCATGCCCGAGTGAAAAGATATCATCAGAAATTTCTTTACCATTCATGATGAACCGACATGACATTTTCACGTAAGAGATTGGTTGACATGTTGGTGAGATCTGCTATGTTAGTTGAAGCACGACCGTACAGCTTCATCAGGTCTGTGAGTGTGTGATTTCACGCTTGAACGCACACATTTATAGTTTGGAAATTGCAGCAATAGTGTAATGTGCAACATTAGCATTCACCCCATCTTTTCCCACCGATGACACCCAGAAACGCCCTTTGATCGTGGGGCGTGACTGGGTGTCTAGATAACCACATGTAAGACTGTATGTATAATTATAATACCCCACAGCTGCAGCTTCACCCAAGGGCTGTCTCTGTTGGTGCTGCAGGTTCACCCAAGGGCTGTCTCTGTTGGTGCTGCAGCTTCACCCAAGGGCTGTCTCTGTTGGTGCTGCAGGTTCACCCAAGGGCTGTCTCTGTTGGTGCTGCAGCTTCACCCAAGGGCTGTCTCTGTTGGTGCTGCAGCTTCACCCAAGGGCTGTCTCTGTTGGTGCTGCTTTCACTGTTGTATGCAGACGTATATGCATACGTACATAGCTCTTAGAAGGCGTCCACTTCCCATCTGGGTTTTGTCTCTGGATGGCAATCTTGTTCAATCTCTGTTCAATGTGTAACATACAATGAGAGGGTGTTAGTATCTAGAAACTCGGCAGGATGCTGGGAGATGGCAAAACATGCAAATGCCAATAGAATGGTATCCTTGGGAAAGAGGGAGAGTTCAAAGGGCACGGTTGACTGGATCTGGGCATGTGTAGTAGAACTTAGTGTAGGAAGTGCAAGGGTTGAAACAGTGCAGTAAAGTCTCTGTGTATTCCCAAGTTAATCCCTTCCCATGTCCTCTTGCTGTAATCTCATTCGGGTTTCACCAAGATAACAAGCTATGCTGCTTATTTCAGTATTAACACCATCGAGTTCACATAGTTGGTTAAGTATTATCCTAATACATATCCTTACTTGAAGTACCGGTAATAAAATAAAACATACATTATGATCTGTGAATTGAATTTTGCCCTAAAGTATTTAACAAAAAAAGATATTTCATTAAAAGCAAGTCCATCTTCATTTAGAATGTAGGTCATGACAGAAGTTGTAGTGAAAGTGTCATGGGGTGGGATGGACTGCCTTCTGTGGACTGACCCGGTCTTGCTGGTCACGAAGACTGTTGGTATGTTAATATCTGCTGTGGTCTGGCACTTTGCCGTCTGAGGTCGGACTATAAGTATGTCATCTGTGTCAGACTTCCTTGCCATATGACACGTCATCAAGCCTGTGTGTCAGTGTGTCACCACATCTGTCAATAGATACTTGCCTTGGTAGCTAGAGCAGGCATCTTATGAATGCTGCATTAGGCTGGTGAGTCAGAAAGGAATGGATGTCATTCAGCCTTCAATCTGGATAACTTTGTGGGTGACAGATAAGACGGGTGTTTGTAGCGTTAAGACCACAGGAGAGGTTCTATCAACTGTGTCAACACCAGTAGCTTAGCTACATTGAGAAATGTCTGGTTTCTCGTAGTGTCAGTTCTTTAGAATTGAATATTATATCAACAGTTTTTTGAAACAGTTTCCAGTGATATATTTATCTAGAAACCTGAGAATAACACTACAGTATAGGTTTCATATTCTGCACATGTGATAAGAAATATGATAATAATTCTAAACATATACAGCATATTAAAAAAATAAATATAGATTTTTATTTTATGAAAAATACTGCTTTTTATGATTTTCATAATGTAAAGAACTGAATGTCATAAATATAAGCAACATCCGTACAAGTGAAGTGACTGTGGGGCAAGAAAGAATAGGCAGAGTTAGTACATGTTACAAAATAGATCTGTATAGTTCTCCATTATCCATAGCTAGCTATAAGTGTGGGACTCTGGAGCCCTAAAACATGAAGACAAAAAATAAGAAGCCTGTCAGCCTCCCTATACTCTGTCCATCTGTTGCTTTTAATAACATATCTACGGCAAATATAATTGATTGGTTCTGCATTTTTCATTCCCCATCCTAAGTTTGTCTGCAATGCTTTGTGGTTTTGGCATGATCCCTTGAGCCAGGCCATTACAGTAGCTCTAGATGTGTAGTATCTGTGGCCAAACAACCAGTTCCTATCTGATAAAGCTGAGTGGATGTGTTAACAACTACATTTTCATGCCAATGGTGCAATTATGACTTATTATGTGTGGCACTGCTGGACCCAAACTGAACACTGATATGTGATTTTACTTTCATGTTACAAATAGTGCACTGTGAATAGAAAATACACCTTGCAGGATGAAGATGGATATTAATTTATCAAAAAATGTTGTTTAACCTATTTGGTTAAGTCAGTAATATTAATGAGTTACAAGTTTTACAATAGAAAAAACTCTTTGTTACTTACCCTTCCGAAATCCAACTTACCGATACCATGTCTGTTTTATTATCCAGGAGAGACTCGCTTTTAAATCTACAAAATATGTACTAATTTATTTGTGTTTAAAATGTGAATACCAGTGTTAAGAACTGCTGCACGGTGACATGAGAAGCATTGGTTTCATCCAGCAAGTGAACATAACTCGATTGCTTTATTTTTGTGTTCCATTTACCGTGTTGCCACGGCAGTGGTTTTTCTGCAGATTCAGGCTTGTTTTAAACTATAGCCTCGGGATATTGTATGTTGCGGTTTTGGGGTTTCTTTTTAGCACCATATAGCAGCACTATTTATTTTTCCACTCCTTCGTAAAACGTTCTGTTTTTTTACGAAAGATTTTCAAATTCTAATTTGACACCACCAACTATAGATCCAATTACTGGCAAGGGGACAGATACATTTCAAGGTAATTTGATTTGCCTGTATTTATTTGTACTTCCATTTTTGGACTTGTTTTAGTAGACTCCTTGATGGCTTGTTTTGGGTTTGTTTTAGTGGGGTACTTGGGGCTTATTTATGACAAGGAATGGAGTTTCCCATTGAAAAATTAACTGTTTTATGTTTTTGTGATGGAACAGTAATTAATGAACCAGTAAATTGGGTCATATGGCTGCACTGGAGTGAAGGACCCCACGTGGGGATTCATTAGGGCCAGGGAGAGGGACACAGGGTACAGGGCATGGGGATGGTAAACACACTTTCCCAAGTTTATCAGAGATCTCAGGGGAGATTGCAGGGGTGAATAAGCAGGGAAATTAAGCAGTAGGCGCAGAGGACAGGATGTCCTAAGACAGGGGAGTTTGGGAAATGTGTGTGACATCATTCATGTGTTATGGTTGTGAGTGGGTTAGTTACTGTTTAGGGTTATTGTTGTGGTAATGCTACAACTTAGGGTTTCAAGTTAGGGTTCATGCTATGGTTAAGCACATTTTTATATATATAAGTGAACTTACTGAGGATGAATCCTCAGTTGGAATGAGGAAAAAAGTTTACTGATGGAGAGCCTATTTGGGTACTGCACAAACAATAGAAAACCTCGGCCAAACAGAAAGAAAAGGATATAATTGATGGACTGCTGTTACCCACGGAATGTATCTGAGGTAGACACAGGGGTAGGAAAGATAGGAGAGTGTGTGAGAAAAGGAGACAAGAAGAGAGGACTGATGTAGCAGAGGTTAAACTAAAGTGAGGATCTTATCTTGCTGCGATTCTGTATTTATATGTGGAGACCCATTGGCAGGAGGACCGAGAGAGGGAGAGGGTTCAGTAGTGTACATCATTACAGGGATAGAGACATGGAAGCCATTATCTACTGGTGTCTAAGCACCAGTCTACAGAAGCCTTGCCATGTCTTTTATAGGCTCCCTAACCATAGCCTTCAACTTAATGTGTCTGCTATGTTGCCATTAGCTGTACTTCAAGTATGAAATTAAATCACAGCTAGGGGGATTGAATCCGTAATGAGTTGCATATGTTACTAGTGTGTAGTTACCCACGCCCCTGCCAACAAAACATAATTACATGTATTACAATGAATGTTGTAATTGAATTTTGTAATTTTGAGGAAATGAGCCATGAATCAGTTGTGTCTATCACACCAGATATTCTACATTAAGGTCGTTGGGTGGGTGATTCTGGGGGGAGCAATCGTTGTAGTACACCACGGCACATGTTCAGTTTGAAGACCTTACCCTTTCACTACTATAAAAAGTACTACATCTACCTGCATATTTTTATTTTAGACTCATGACATTTACGATAACATTTAAACTTGTATGGTTTATCATGAATAAACAATACTTATTGTTACTATAAAAGGTACATACAGGATTTTGAATGTTTTGTATTCAGCAGAAAGTACTGGAGCATAATTCTAATTTAGGGTCAGAGCAGATACCGGGAAACCAAGCTAAAAGAAACAGTGAATGTTGTAGCAGAATAACATTTATTTTAATTGTTTTGCTATTTTAAAATATATTTTATGTACCTGTAATTGTTTCCCCATTATTTGCTGTAGTATAACAAACTGGTGTTGCCACAATAGTATGCCATTATGCCTATTATATACTGCCATAATAGTATGCCAGTATGCCTATTGTATACTGCCACAATAGTATGCAAGTATGTCTATTGTATACTGCCACAGTAGTATGCCAGTAACATACAATAGTATGCCAGTATGCCTATTGTATACTTCCACAATAGTATGCCAGTATGCCTATTGTATACTGCCATAATAGTATGCCAGTAGATGAAGACCTCCAGATGAAGACAGACTGTCTGCCATGGTGGCCTGGAGGAATCAGCCCATTAGCCCTGGGGAGGTTGAAGGCCAGGTGGGAGCCTGGGGGAGGGGGTTATCTGATCCCTGTTTACACTGACCCTCACTCTAGATGAGGCTGGGGGCATTCCACACTAATGTAGCAGCCTTGATGAAAGGAAGGCTTTGTGTGTGGCATTATGAAGGACTTCCTTCCTTGTGGTAGGAGACTAGAAGAATGTAGTTGTAACTTCATTGTAGGTCAGTCCTGTAGAGAAACTTAAAGACGCGCATATGACTATAGGTATGAAGACAGAATTAAAGGCACTGACAGAGTTCTGGAAGTACTTGTTATTAAATGTTGTTATTTCAAGGACAGTTATCAAGATGCAGGAACTCTATTTAGATTGTAGAATAAGTTTCTGAAAAGTAGATAAAAACTCACTCCAGATCAAGTATCGTGATCAGTGGTGTGAGTAATAATAATTATAATAATAACAATAATAATAATAACAAATTTTAATTTCTAAATAGTCAGGAACCTGTGCCCAGAAATGACACAAACCAAACATTGTGAGTGGTAGATGAATGTCACAAAGGGTGGATGAGGGACCAGGGTCATGAGAGGTGGATGAATGTCATGAAGCATAGGTAGATGTGACCAGTGTCATGAAAGGTTGGTGTAAAAGTTGAGTGAACTACATTGACCATAACAGACCTGCTGTGATGAGAAGGTGCAGGTGGTCTTATTGCAGGAAGTCTTCAGTCTCCTTGAGACTGGTGCTGTGGATGTAAGCAGCCTCTGTCAGACAAAGGTTGATGGTATAGACACCTGTGCTGTTATCACACTTCTGATAAGCTCTTATCAGGGGCATTTGGTGAGGCCATTCCTGCCTCTTATCTCAGATCCATGCAAGCTGTTACAGTGCCTCCGCTTGCATGGTTTTCTACTCTACTCGAATGTTGTGAAATCACCAGCTTGCTTCAATATGTCAAGATCAATGATTCATAAGAGGTTTTCATTAAAGTAGCTGCCTTTAGATTTGGGAAAGTTATAAACAAGTTGTATCAAACAGCAAGGTAGTGTTTGGTTGAGCACTGTATAGTGTTTGGTTGAGCACTGTATAGTGTTTGGTTGAGCACTGTATAGTGTTTGGTTGAGCACTGTATAGTGTTTGGTTGAGCACTGTATAGTGTTTGGTTGAGCATGTATAGTGTATGGTTGAGCACTGTATAGTGTATGGTTGAGCACTGTATAGTGTATGGTTGAGCACTGTATAGTGTTTGGTTGAGCACTGTATAGTGTATGGTTGAGCACTGTATAGTGTATGGTTGAGCACTGTATAGTGTTTGGTTGAGCACTGTATAGTGTTTGGTTGAGCACTGTATAGTGTTTGGTTGAGCACTGTATAGTGTATGGTTGAACACTGTATAGTGTATGGTTGAGCACAGTATAGTGTTTGGTTGAGCACTGTATAGTGTTTGGTTGAGCACTGTATAGTGTTTGGTTGAGCACTGTATAGTGTTTGGTTGAGCACTGTATAGTGTATGGTTGAGCACAGTATAGTGTATGGTTGAGCACTGTATAGTGTATGGTTGAGCACTGTATAGTGTTTGGTTGAGCACTGTATAGTGTTTGGTTGAGCACTGTATAGTGTTTGGTTGAGAACTGTATAGTGTATCAGAGTCATATATCAGTTCTTTGTATGTTGCAATTGAAGATTGTAATTAAGTTAAAATTGTTTTGCAAATTGGCATATGAGATTGGATATATCCCTCCAGACCCTCACGTCATGATACTGAAGGTGTCTACCATATCAATCTCTCCTGTCCATCCATCTATCTTAATGTACATTCTCTTTCTCAGCCATTTATTCATTCTGATAGTGGCTGAGATTAATCTGTCCGTGAGAAGGAAACCAGCTATATAGACAGCTAGTTCCAGAGCAAACCCACTATAACATAAACAAAGACTACACTACTGAAACCAATAAGAAAACCAGGGTAGTGGGTGAAAGATCGGCATGTATTTTATTGCACAATGCCCAGAATAAAAACATGTGGTTTAATGCACATAATACGTATAAGTCACACATAAAATACATATCCCGATCATGTTGGTACTACACTAACTAACTACAAAATACAAAAGCCCCATAAAGCAGGGATGGGTTATCCTTCTGATAGTGGCTGAGTCTTGTCAGCACACACAGACAACTGGGTGATTCAGTGGTGACAGACCAGATAAACTCAATACACAAGTTGGGCATCAGTTAAACTCCACTGTCAGTACCTGCTATGTCTACTTGCTAAGCAGTAGCCCACAGTTTGATGGACCACAAGTTTCCACCTGTTTTCCAGTCGACAACCCAGACTGTGGCTACAAATCATGGTGCTAAATGTGCAGTCATCCATCTGTGCAGCCTTCCATCGGTGATCCTTATAATCTCTCTCTAGTTATCACACAATGCCTGCAGCCCTGGAAAGTAGCTACATATGGCTGAATCCAGGGTAGATAATTTTATAGACATTGGGGTATCCCCCCTGGGGTTATTTGATTACCCAGCCCATGCCAGGGGAAGCTGTGGGGGATTCCAGACAATAGTCCTGCCTTGGTGGTTTGATTCATGGTGCAGTCAGGCAGTCAATTGTACCATAGTTGAAATTACACAGTATCAAGTGTTATGTTGCCTACAGTTGTTGGGATGATTGCAGGCATTAAGTGTTAGGTGTAATACAGGCTTAGATTGCACAAGCCACCACCAAACAACACAGTGTTTAAACAGTGCTCCATGCTAATTGTTTCCATAAGTTGTGTTTCTCTTTCTCAAATCACTGAACTAACAACAAATGCAAACAATCATTTCCGACAGTTGCTGTCTATTCTTAGATACTCTCTAGGACATTTTCAATGTACCCAGTTCCTGTTAAAACAAAATAAAGTTGGCCACATTTGTACTTGTTAATGCTATTTACTAATAGCGGTAGTTGTCGTAAATACCACTGTGTCTATTGAAATACATGTATTTCAGTGCCTATTTAGTTTGTGTACCCAAAACAGAATCTTGCAATCGGCCCATGTATGTAACTGTCTGCCATTCATGTTACTCTAGAGAGTTCAAAGTATATGGATATATAGGATGAATAGTTGAAACATTGGCCTTAGTTTAGTGTCTCATTTATTCGTACAAGATATGCTAATCTTACCTTCAGCCGGGCAGAACAATTGGCAAAATATTTCTCCATAATAAGACCACACGGGATCAGAACCTGGGCATATTTTTAAATTCCTGAACCTTTATCAGTAATCACGCAACATGAAATCCTGTAAAAATCCCATTTGATCTAGATCCAGTTGCAAGGCCATTATCACCTGCACAGATTGGCTGTTTCATATGTAGGGTATTTATTACCCCCTGGGAGTCTTGGGAGAGGAAGACAAGTGGGGACTGTCACCCAGGAACATGTTTGCCCTGACCTGCTGACCCTCAGATCACTGGACACTAGACCTTTGACATCATCATAAACATTGAGATTCCATTCTAGGGGTGGTTTCATGAAACTTTCATAAACATTCGTGAATGTTTGTACATTGTACTGTAGGTAGAAACTACATGTGCGTTTAACGAAGATTGCTCACTCTCTTTAAACAATCGTACAAAACCCAAAGTACATAGTTACAACTGCCTTTCGTACAAATGTTCATACAGTATGAATGCTTCATGACATCAGCCCTCAGCTTCCTTCTCACTGCAGGTTAGATTCTCTATTTTTCTTGTTTTTGAATTAGAAAATAATTAGCTCAGACATCATTCCTCTGACATGCAGGTATACAGTGTTTCTCTTGTCACTGCATTGTGGATGTTTTTATTGTCCCTGTGTGTACTTTAATAAATAATGTATTTGATACAGTATATAACTGGATCCACATGTTATGCTGTTGATTTTTCATGTAGGCTAGTTGATGAGGGACTGCTGTGGTGAGGGGGAGGTGTAGGGGGTTATCAGAGGGGTAGAGATGTGTGGTTCATATTGCCAAACCTGATTTGTTCACAAATCCTCCCAGTACAAGTCCTATTGTACAGGACAATATATAGGACTGTGGCAACTGGTGAATATTACAGGGAGTTGGCTACTTGCCAGTAATGCAGGGAAGAACTGCCCTCAGCCTGCTGCCCCCCACCAAGGCTGCCAGCAGTGGCAAGATTGGTCCCTCCACTTGGCCTTGCTCCAAGGCTGACAGCAGTGGCAAGATTGGTCCCTCCTCTTGGCCTTGCTCCAAGGCTGCCAGCAGTGGCAAGATTGGTCCCTCCTCTTGGCCTTGCTCCAAGGCTGACAGCAGTGGCAAGATTGGTCCCTCCTCTTGGCCTTGCTCCAAGGCTGACAGCAGTGGCAAGATTGGTCCCTCCTCTTGGCCTTGCTCCAAGGCTGACAGCAGTGGCAAGATTGGTCCCTCCTCTTGGCCTTGCTCCAAGGCTGACAGCAGTGGCAAGATTGGTCCCTCCTCTTGGCCTTGCTCCAAGGCTGCCTCCTGTTTATTACAGAGGTGTCTGTGCTTGAGACCAGCCTGATTGATGCAACAAGTAGACCCCATAACTTGGGCTGGTGTCTGTCACCTTGGCATGTGCACTGTTCCATAAGTCTCTGGCAGAAGGAAGCAGGGATTGCACAAGGGATCAGGCATAACTCCTTGCATACCGTGCAACAACAGATGTTATTCTGACCGGGTGGAAACAGTGCAGATCTCTCATCACAGATACCTCATAACATAACCTGTGGGATTTGGGGTTTAACTATTTCTGTGAACTTGTTAGAAATTATATTAGATTTCTTTGTGTCTCTGGGATATTGGATGACAAGAAGAAATATGAGAAGGTGGCATTAGCTTAAAATAATGAAATCCAAGGAATAGCTGGCATTGTACACTGTGATCCAGTGAAAGTGTTTTGTCAGGTCCAAAATATAACATGAATAAACACTAGGTTTTATTTCAGAACATTTTCATTTTTTTCAACGTATTTGTATAACATGCCCATGTTAAATTAATCAATTTAACTATGTTACTCTCGTAAACAATCCAGTGCTAGGGCCAACTGCTAATGTTAATTACTGTTTGTGTTGGCATTCTCAGCTCAGTGTTTGCACTAGCTCTAGAGTGAGAGGTGCAGTCAGGAACAAAGGAGGCTATTAGGGCTGGAGATGTAGGCCCCAATACATCACAGTTCATCCCACATCTGTCCCCTAAATCTGCCAGTCTTGGGTCTACTTGTCTTCTCGTGGGATTTATAATCTACACACGGAGATGGAGGCCAGAGCTCTGTGAGCCAGTGGAATGGCACACTCTAAACAAACAGCAGCTCCAGCTGGTGCATATAAACAACGACACAAATTCTGATAATACCTCACTTTGTATGTCAAAACCCTGACTTTTTTGCCCAATAACTTCTTAACATGTTATGTGAAGTTAATAATAGACGAATATTTAATCATTTTAATAAGGGATAGAATTATACAAATTTGTATTACCCTACGAATAAACAATGAATAATCGAGATTACATTCTCTGCCTTTGTCTGTTTTATCAGTACTTGTTTACAAAGCAAAAGATGTGTTGTTACAACCTTTTTACTGAGATTTAACATTACAACCCTTTTACTGAGATTTAACATTGCCAAAAGCCTTTTGAAGTTATCCTTTTGTACGTTTTACAAACAGATCTACAGTGTGTTTTACGACAGTCAATGTTGGGAATGTCTTTTGTGTTATCTTCAAAGATCATCAAAAGACCCCCCAGAACAAACAAACCACAACTCTGTTATAAGGCTTGAGCAGGTGCTGTCAATCATTATTAGGAACTGTCAATCATTGTTAGGAGCTGTCAAATCATTCTCCAAACTACAACTCTGACCACTGCTACGTAACATTGACATACCGGGGTAATAGGGATTTTTCTGTATTGTACAGTTTCCAGACTTTTCAAACTGGCTAGATTCTGCTGACCCCTTAAAATAATGTATAACACAATTAATTCAGTGTTATTTATTATTGTAAAATATTCACTACACAAGTCATGGCATGGCGTGTTTTTGCACAGAAAAAGGCTTCTTCTGTTTTAATTGATGGATGCTAATGCAGTGTTTTCCATATGATGATGATCATGTGTCTTTGATAATTATCATCCTATCATATTCCTATCTCTAGAAGCAGCATGTTTTGCAGACTTCGAGAGGAGATTATATCTCGGTGATAACAATCTTTTCAAACCTTTTTTAACATTGGGTCATGACATATACAATGTCATCTGAGGATAGAGCGTGCTTTGTTAAGAACTGTCTGACAAGACAAGATATCTGTTGTTGTCAACTGTCATTCAAGATGTTTCTATTATTGGATGATCATGTTGTGTCTATTACTGGATCATTCTGTCAGTCTGGGCGTCTTCCATGGTGCGTTATCATCTTCACCTTTCTATTTTAGTGCTTTTATACTCGGGGTAACTAACTGAGTGAGTCACTGACTGAAGGTGAGTAGTATTAGTGATCTTCCTGTGTTAGTGATCTACATAGCCAGTTTATTATTTCATTTGAAAGGCAGTGCAAACAATTTATTTAAGTTACTTGAATAAATTACCTTAATTTAGAAAACACAACTATTGGTGATGCTAAATAAGAATGATTATGAGGTTTAAATTTATATAAAAAAAACTCAGATTTTAATATTTTAACAAATAATTTTTTTTCTGGTCAGATTTTGTATTATATTCCAATTTGAATTTATCGTGTTAATTTTGTACACAACTATGAGTGAAACAGTCTCACACCAAACTACAAACACATGGCAGAATTTTTTGTTTTATGGTGTATCCTTAATTGGTAGCGGGCATGGAGAATTCCCTGGTCTTGGCATCCAGTGTTGACAGCTTGGGATAGTCCCCTTTACTATTTATAGATCTAATCACATGATGGGAGTCATAAAAATGGGGAATACCGGAACCGTGGTTATGTCCACCAAACAAGTCTGGGCATGTTGGAGACAGAGGGCCCAAGTCTATTTATAGATCTGTTGTCATCTTGCCATGTGTTTAGTCCACACTATGCCTCGTGTAGCATGATGATATCTCGTATTAATGACTGGACATAGGTGACAGTGCTAAAGATCTACATCATACTGGACCAATCACCTACTCATGGTGTTCTATAAGATTTCAAACTTGACAGCGGTGGTGAGTCGATGCATGTCATTCTGATTTCTTCCCATTATCAGAGGAATGTTGACAGACACTGATTGCTAGCATTTTGTACATGGGTTAGGGTGGGGATTAGTGGCAACTGACATTGTGCATAGTGCAGGTGACACTGGACCCTGTTAGCATGAGACAGCTGGTGTACATTTGGTTGTGTGTAGTGTAGGACTGACTGTACGTGCAATGTACAACACAATGGACCAGGCACTGTTTATTGCACTGTTAAATGTACAGGTGAAGAAATGCACCAGAAAGATCACATGGTAGTCATCATGACTTCTTGGTTATAGTTCTTGGAATGAAGCCTATCAATTGATGAAATTCTGTCAACATCGTGTTGATTTCTGGCCAATGTTGGACCATAGTGTCTCTTCCAACAGACACAGGCAGCGGAGGGTGAACAACATTTGGGGTGAACAACATTTGTGGTGAACAAAATTGCCTAAGTTTTGAAACGGCGGTCGGTAGTAGGATTTGAACCATGGTCCCCTCAACCATTGGTCCATCGATGGTCCATCGCGGCATCGCTGTCATCACACCCAGTTGTTGTGAATTCGTCCAGTTGTTGGTGTTGTCAACTCATACAATTGTTAATGTTAATGAAGCTGTAGTCTGTTACTTGACAATGTACTTGTGTCTAGATAGTTGTCTCTGTAGAACAAGGCCGACTGTTGTCAGGTGCCAGGCAGGTGTAGTCAGACCCACAGACTGACTCATCCTACACTCACACAGCACACACAGTCTACTGTATGTAGAAACAAGACAACCAGATCTTGGCAAATGTAACTTTTCGTTCTCCTTACCTGTCCAATCCTCTCCGAGCCTCAACGCTCCAGTTCATCTTCTCAGTTTGTCCTGTCTCGACCACCGATCTGGCTTCTTTCAATGTCTTCCACCCTAGTTGTTGTGTCTCAATGTTTTTTGCCAGGTTGTGACAGTGTGACCCACATCTCTGTGCTATTGTTATGAAAGAACCAACTGTCAGCTTTAATCCCACTATTAGTGAGCTCTGTGCAGATCTCCAACTCTATGAGTCCATGTCGAGTGCAGAGACTAGCACATCAGACTCTCAATCAAATAGAATCCAGGTTCGAATCCTGTGCTGTCGTATCGATCCTTGGGCAAGTTCATTCACTCTATGAATGAGTACCTTGGTAGACATTTGTGTACAATTAGTCTTTGCACATTAATCGCAGCGTGGCTAGATGCTTCCCAGAGAAGTCGAGATGGTGTTCGATTAAACAAGTCTGCCAGGGAGTAAAGTGTAAAGTGCTTTGAGCAGTCCTAAGGGCTGGATACTGCGCTTTATAAGAACTTATTTTTTTTAGGTTACACATTTACTCTATGTCGGATGTTTGACTTTTAGGTAGATGGGACCAAATGTGTACAAATGACTCGTTAACTAATGAATGAATGCAGATCATTGTGATACCGTCAATGTCGTATTGAATGATGTTGAATGGTACGTTGTTGTGATGAACTATTTACTGAGTGAACTTGAGGCATCAGTTGTGATTGTGTTTGATGTTTACAGTTTGTTGTTTGTTTGTTTTCAGAGTGGGGAGAAAGTCATCTGGGAAACCCACAATGTCACATTAACAAGGGTCAGTGTCTTCGTTGTTCTCAAATTGGTATAATCTAATATAAATTACTGTAATCTTACTTGTGTAGTTTGTGATATAATAGTACATTTTGTAGTATTTTTGCATTATTTTAAATAATTACTATAAATTTCCATATGTATCCAGGCATTGTAACTTAAATACATCTCAGTTATTAATTTGCATGTAGATATGTTAAGAAAACAGATATGTTAACTGAATGTCACGTTTATATTCTTTTTGACAATCCTTTTTTTATTTTTGGTGTTAACAATAATGTATCATTGTATTCATGATAAGACTTCACAAATAGCAGTTTTGACACCAGTTAACTAACAAATGTTTTGATCACATCAAAATTGAAATTAATTCTTAAAATCTAAGGGTAAGAAAATGAAATTACAAAAACAAGATGTGGTCATTCTAACAGCTGTGTTTGACCGCTGTCCAGGTGGCTGGCTATGGATTTGGTATTGCGGTCAGCGGGGGACGAGACAACCCCCACTTTGCCAATGGGGACCCATCCATCGCCATCTCAGATGTCCTCAAGGCAGGACCAGCGGAGGGAAAACTACAGTAAGTCTTCTGTTTCTTATTTAGGGGACATCTTATCTGTACGTGTTCACAAAGTCAAATCAAAAATTTATTATTTGCACTGGTTCAAATGATCACCCATCCCTACCAATGCATGGTGTTGAACTTATGATTTTGAGCGATCCAAAGTTGTTTCCAAACTACAGCCAATACCCACTGAATTCAACTGATGAACATAGTTGCTACGGTTTTACCCACCATGCTGCCGTATCCTCATATTCACAGTAGTGTCAATGTGCATTAATATATGTTCCACCTGATAGGTGGCATCATGGTAGCAATTTATTTCCCTGCAATACGTGGTGACATCCCAAACTACCACCATCCATATGGGGTGACATCTAACCCACCACCATCCATTCGTGATGACATCCAACCCACCACCATCCATGTGTGGTGACGTCCAACCCACCACCATCCATACGTTGTTACGTCCATCCCATCACCATCCATATGTGGTGACATCCAACCCACCACCATCCATACATGGTGACATCCAACCCACCACCATCCATACGTGGTGACGTCCAACCCACCACCATCCATATGTGATGACGTCCATCCCACCACTATTCATATGTGGTGACGTCCAACCCACCACCATCCATACGTAGTGACGTCCAAACCATCACCATCCATACGTGGTGGCGTCCAACCCACCACCCATCCATACGTGGTGACGTCCAACCCACCACCCATTCATACGTGGTGACTCCAACCCACCACTATTCATACGTGGTGACGTCCAACCCACCACTATTCATACATGGTGACGTCCAACCCACAACTATTCATACGTGGTGACGTCCAACCCACCACCATCCATACGTAGTGACGTCCAAACCATCACCATCCATACGTGGTGGCGTCCAACCCACCACCCATCCATACGTGATGACGACCAACCCACCACCCATTCATATGTAGTGATGTTCAACCCACCACTATTCATATGTGGTGACGTCCAACCCACCACTATTCATACGTGGTGACGTCCAACCCACAACTACACATTGTTTTTAACTTTGCAAACTTTTGAGGCCACCTTTATGTAACTTGATGAGATGGTCAGTGCTTGTGGACAGTGCCTGGACATGTGGTCAGCTTTTGCAAACAGAGATGTTTGGACAAAACAGACCTTGCAGCATTTAACACTGTACTTGTTGCCCAATCTGTCAATACAGCGGTGTGATGTTTGTTAACACGATGGTGTCATCTAGTTTATGACTGTCGGTGTCATGTTTGTAGGATCAACGACCGTGTCGTGAGTGTCAACGGCACGCCAATGGAGAACGTGGACCATGCCTCAGCCATCTCAGTCCTCAAAGAGAGCGGCAACACCGTTGATCTAGTAAGTGACTTCATCTATGACTATGACTAACTCCACTCATGCTTTGTGTATAAGCTCCCTGGTTGACATGTGGGTGTTGTTATTGTTACAAGACCTAACATCCCTGATCTGGGTTTAGTTCAGTTAGCATGCCTCAGAGAGTTTACTTTGAGCTGTCTGATGTCGTGTGTCACCCCTGTTATCTCGGTTTGCCTGATTTAACATCTTTATCCAGTGCTTCAGCCCATATACTGCAGCCTGTGTGCATTATTATGACAATTGGGGATTATAAATTAATTTCTGTTCTTCCTTCCAGCTTCTAAACTATGCTAGCAAAGAAGGATCTCATTATTCTTATTATTATCATAGCTGATTGATGTTTAACGTTTATTTATTATTTATTTGTTATTTATTTATCTATTTACTTTCCATATACATTTTAGCCTAATTTATTTATGTTTACATTAATTTTAGTTTATTTATTAAAACAATAATAATATGATCTTAACTATTTTATTTTATGATATTTTATACCACATTCCTTTTCTACTTCTACTATATTTATTGTCTTAATTACTATTATTATTAGTTCATTTTATCTATAATATAACTACTATTGTTTTTTATGCAAATGCATTATTTTTAACATACATTTGTATATTGTTGTAAAGCGCTGTGAACAATATTGGATGTGGCACTTAACAAAATAAAATATTAGAAGTAATAGTACTATTAATTTTTTTTTAAATTGTAATCATTTGCACTATATACATTGTCTATCTGCAACACCATTACACTGCCAAACCAGAAGGTAGTAATGAGTACAGGTAGCCAGAGTACAGGACAGTTTCACTATTATTGTAATTATTGTAACCATAACCAGTTGTAATCAGTTACACTATATTACACGAGCCAATTATATCAGCTATAAATGTAATCCTGTATAAGTTATCAAGTGGTGTAATCAATGACAGTGCAGTAGTTCTATAAGTAAGTACGACTTGACCAGTGTCCACTTTGCTCCCTTTTTCCAGGTGATTCGTCGTAAGGTGGTGATCAGTCCAGAGGAGAACTTTGAGCAGCCATTCAAGGTGACTCTGCATAAGAAGAACAAGAAGGCTGGTCAGTGGAGACTCCTCACTTCTGTCCTTGTCGCACTTCAAACAACGCTTTTAATTTATAATTCACTATTTATACTGCAACAGTCATTACTTAGTTGTACTTCACTCTTCCGACAGTCATTACTTATTTGTACTTCACTCTTCCGACAGTCATTACTTATTTGTACTTCACTCTTCCGACAGTCATTACTTATTTGTACTTCACTCTTCCGACAGTCATTACTTATTTGTACTTCACTCTTCCGACAGTCATTACTTATTTGTACTTCACTCTTCCGACAGTCATTACTTATTTGTACTTCACTCTTCCGACAGTCATTACTTATTTGTACTTCACTCTTCCGACAGTCATTACTTATTTGTACTTCATTCTTCCGACAGTCATTACTTATTTGTACTTCACTCTTCCGACAGTCATTACTTATTTGTACTTCACTCTTCCGACAGTCATTACTTATTTGTACTTCACTCTTCCGACAGTCATTACTTATTTGTACTTCACTCTTCCGACAGTCATTACTTATTTGTACTTCACTCTTCCGACAGTCATTACTTATTTGTACTTCACTCTTCCGACAGTCATTACTTATTTGTACTTCACTCTTCCGACAGTCATTACTTATTTGTACTTCACTCTTCCGACAGTCAATACTTATTTGTACTTCACTCTTCCGACAGTCATTACTTATTTGTACTTCACTCTTCCGACAGTCATTACTTATTTGTACTTCACTCTTCCGACAGTCATTACTTATTTGTACTTCACTCTTCCGACAGTCATTACTTATTTGTATTTCACTCTTCCGACAGTCATTACTTATTTGTACTTCACTCTTCCGACAGTCATTACTTATTTGTACTTCACTCTTCCGACAGTCATTACTTATTTGTACTTCACTCTTCCGACAGTCATTACTTATTTGTACTTCACTCTTCTGACAGTCATTACTTATTTGTACTTCACTCTTCCGACAGTCATTACTTATTTGTACTTCACTCTTCCGACAGTCATTACTTATTTGTACTTCACTCTTCCGACAGTCATTACTTATTTGTACTTCACTCTTCCGACAGTCATTACTTATTTGTACTTCACTCTTCCGACAGTCATTACTTATTTGTACTTCACTCTTCCGACAGTCATTACTTATTTGTACTTCACTCTTCCGACAGTCATTACTTATTTGTACTTCACTCTTCCGACAGTCATTACTTATTTGTACTTCACTCTTCCGACAGTCATTACTTATTTGTACTTCACTCTTCCGACAGTCATTACTTATTTGTACTTCACTCTTCCGACAGTCATTACTTATTTGTACTTCACTCTTCCGACAGTCATTACTTATTTGTACTTCACTCTTCCGACAGTCATTACTTATTTGTACTTCACTCTTCCGACAGTCATTACTTATTTGTACTTCACTCTTCCGACAGTCATTACTTATTTGTACTTCACTCTTCCGACAGTCATTACTTATTTGTACTTCACTCTTCCGACAGGCATTACTTATTTGTACTTCACTCTTCCGACAGTCAATACTTATTTGTACTTCACTCTTCCGACAGTCATTACTTATTTGTACTTCACTCTTCCGACAGTCATTACTTATTTGTACTTCACTCTTCCGACAGTCATTACTTATTTGTACTTCACTCTTCCGACAGTCATTACTTATTTGTATTTCACTCTTCCGACAGTCATTACTTATTTGTACTTCACTCTTCCGACAGTCATTACTTATTTGTACTTCACTCTTCCGACAGTCATTACTTATTTGTACTTCACTCTTCCGACAGTCATTACTTATTTGTACTTCACTCTTCCGACAGTCATTACTTATTTGTACTTCACTCTTCCGACAGTCATTACTTATTTGTACTTCACTCTTCCGACAGTCATTACTTATTTGTACTTCACTCTTCCGACAGTCATTACTTATTTGTACTTCACTCTTCCGACAGTCATTACTTATTTGTACTTCACTCTTCCGACAGTCATTACTTATTTGTACTTCACTCTTCCGACAGTCAATACTTATTTGTACTTCACTCTTCCGACAGTCATTACTTATTTGTACTTCACTCTTCCGACAGTCATTACTTATTTGTACTTCACTCTTCCGACAGTCATTACTTATTTGTACTTCACTCTTCCGACAGTCATTACTTATTTGTACTTCACTCTTCCGACAGTCATTACTTATTTGTACTTCACTCTTCCGACAGTCATTACTTATTTGTACTTCACTCTTCCGACAGTCATTACTTATTTGTATTTCACTCTTCCGACAGTCATTACTTATTTGTACTTCACTCTTCCGACAGTCATTACTTATTTGTACTTCACTCTTCCAACAGTCATTACTTATTTGTACTTCACTCTTCCAACAGTCATTAATTAAGAGTCCATTAGACTTTGCCTCTTACAAACCTGTTATGCAAACACCATTTCAACGTCTGTTTAAGCATTTAGCCGTGCTGGATTTTCTGTACAAAAGCTGTGGCGGTTTTATAATACCATCATAGGTTTTCATTTATATAGCCGAGTAATCTGGGGCAAATTGGGGTGAACAAACTTAAATATGTGTGTACCCATGTAGTATATTTATTATGGTTTAAAGTAGGGTCAACATACATATAATGACTGGATGACGTAATGACTGCATGACGTAATGACTGCATGACGTAATGACTGGATGACATAATGACTGTATGATGTGTTTGTGTACTCCAGAGTATGGCCTGGTGCTGGCCCAGAAGATCTACATCAAGGAGATTATAGGAAATAGTGTGGCAGCGGAGGAGGGGGGTCTCAAGGAAGGGGACATCATACTCAAGGTGAGATTAATCAGGGGATCTCAAGGAGGGGGCATTGTACTCAGGGGGGGGGGTCTCAAGGAGGGAGACATACTGAAGGTGAGACTAATCAGGGGATCTCAAGGAGAGGGACATCATACTCAAGGTGAGACTAATCAAGGGATCTCAAGGAGGGGGACATCATACTCAAGGTGAGAGTAATCAGGGGGTCTCAAGTAGGGGGACATCATACTCAAGGTGAGACTAATGAGGGGGTCTCAAGGAGGGGGACATCATACTCAAGGTGAGATTAATGAGGGGGTCTCAAGGAGGGGGCATTGTACTCAGGGGGGGGTCTCAAGGAGGGAGACATACTGAAGGTGAGACTAATCAGGGGATCTCAAGGAGGGGGACATCATACTCAAGGTGAGACTAATCAAGGGATCTCAAGGAGGGGGACATCATACTCAAGGTGAGAGTAATCAGGGGGGTCTCAAGGAGGGGGACATCATACTCAAGGTGAGAGTAATCAGGGGGGTCTCAAGGAGGGGGACATCATACTCAAGGTGAGACTAATGAGGGGGTCTCAAGGAGGGGGACATCATACTCAAGGTGAGATTAATGAAGGGGATCTCAAGGAAGGGGACATCATAATCAAGGTGAGACTAATGAGGGGGTCTCAGGGAGGGGACATACTCAAGGTGAGACTAATGAGGGGGTCTCAAGGAGGTGGACATCATACTCAAGGTGAGACTAATGAGGGGGTCTCAAGGAGGGGGACATCATACTCAAGGTGAGATTAATGAGGGGGTCTCAAGGAGGGGGCATTGTACTCAGGGGGGGGGGTCTCGAGGAGGGAGACATACTGAAGGTGAGACTAATCAGGGGATCTCAAGGAGGGGGACATCATACTCAAGGTGAGACTAATCAAGGGATCTCAAGGAGGGGGACATCATACTCAAGGTGAGAGTAATCAGGGGGGTCTCAAGGAGGGGGACATCATACTCAAGGTGAGAGTAATCAGGGGGGTCTCAAGGAGAGGGACATCATACTCAAGGTGAGACTAATGAGGGGGTCTCAAGGAGGGGGACATCATACTCAAGGTGAGATTAATGAAGGGGATCTCAAGGAAGGGGACATCATAATCAAGGTGAGACTAATGAGGGGGTCTCAGGGAGGGGACATACTCAAGGTGAGACTAATGAGGGGGTCTCAAGGAGGTGGACATCATACTCAAGGTGAGACTGATGAGGGGGTCTCAAGGAGGGGGACATCATACTCCAGGTAGGGGAGGGGGGCCTTTTCTTCTCACACAGGACATGTTATATCTGCCATAACAAACCTGTATTTCTTCATGAAGATTCATTCTTAAAATACCATATGAAATATACATGTCATACACTGTTACCCAATGTTAATGAAACAAAAATCACAACATTATTTTAATAAATAGTACATCCAAGGAGATGTGCACCTTCTGGAATTTGTTTTATTAAAGTTATTCATTTGTTATCCATTTGTTATCCATTTCATTTGACAATAGCAGCAAGAACATATTTAATATCACACTTTCATCTGAAATGCCCAGATATTTATATGAACAGTAACAAACTTGTAATTGTTGAAAAGGTGAAGTATTTAGGAGTAGTGATATGCAATGACCCGAAGGGTGATGAAGATATGTTAAGACATTTGTGTAGCTTTTATGCCAGGTCTAATAGCATTATCCATAAATGTCACCACTGTTCCATCAATGTTAAACTAAATCTGTTTCATGCATAATGTTGTACAATTTAATGTTGCCAACTCTGGGTACTTATTTAAAACTTAAAGTTGCCTACAACAATATGCATAGACGGATCCTGGATACCACCGATGAGACAGTGCGCTTAGCAGGTTTGTTAATTATGCTATCGATACTTGTGATGCCATAAATTCTCAACATTAACAATGATCTGGTAAAGTGTATGTACATGGGCCAATGTGGTCTAGCTGGGCCGGATCTCTTTATATTGTGAAAAGCTGATTTGATATGTGTGAAAAGCTGATTTTATATATTTATTTAATTATTTTTTTTAGTCTTAATACTTATTTATTAACTTTATTTAACTTATACCTTATGTTTATCTATTTATGTGTCTAACATATCTACTTTTAAAAAGCTATGTATTTTTGATTTATATGTACCAATTGCATATTGGTTTTTTGCTTGAAATAAATGTATTCGTATTCGTAATTTACAGCATATTAGAAAAAAATATCTTGAATTTCAAGAGTTATAGTAAAACAATGTGTAAAGAGCTGCAGGGCATTGCTTGTTATTGCTGCAGGTAAACAACCTGCCTATAGAGAGTCTGTCTCTGAATGAAGCCAAGAAGTGTATGGACAGGTCAAGGGATAAACTTCAGCTGGTCGTGGTCAAACAAGGGTCAGCACCCCACAAGCCCCCCAGTATACGACACCCCTCCAGCGAACCAGGTACGATAATACAACACCCCTCAGGAAAACGTAATGTTTAGTATCAGTTGAAACCTTTGATAAATTATACAACCATCCATAGTACATTGATGATGCATTGATTTAATTGTTTTATGTTCTTAGTAAGACGTATTTATATGTTTTTGCTGAAATGTTACGCCCACAACAGAGAGAAAATAAAATAGCCCTCAAACAAAACTACACAGGTTAATCCAGAGTGTTCTGGCACCTGAGTGGCATTTGTAAATAATTACTTGGGTCAACTTTGGCCAAGTTATGTTAACTATTCCACTGGTGAAATGTTGATTCCTGTCCGCAGTAACTGAGCTGCCTGAAGCTAGGTCACATTGTAATACTTTTTGATACAAAACATTAAGCATATCTTCTTGTCAAATCTGTTGTGCAATTACCCAACAAAGTGGCAACCAGGCTAACGATCGTGTCACTTGATAGACATCGTTATTGAAGTAAAAAGTCAAATGAATGTGTGACAAGCACTTGTAAAGGTTGACTTTGTTCGGTTGACATCATGCGCTTTGATTGCGCACACATTGCAGGTTGCCTTTTTATTTGTCTGGCCAGTCTGCCGGTATCATTAATGGAATGTCATGATACCAGGAAGTTATGAAAAACCATGATTTGAAACCAAGCCAGTGAGGTAATCAACGGACTAGGTCTCTGAAACCATATGGCAGGGCATTATCAGAGTCCCCTAGGAGGCAATCTGATATGGCTTAGTTGATGGAAAGGTCTGGCTGGGTAGACTGGATTCCCTCAGGCACTTGATAGGGCAAAGTGTGTTATGCAACCTGCAGTTCAGTCATTCATGGTGGGCTTAAAGCTGGTCTGGAATGTTGCCTATTATTTTTGTTATTATTTAGTAACCGTTGCACCCTGGTGTCTGCAAGGTTATCTATCCCAGTTTAAGGATGTTAGTTCTAATGGGATATCTTATAGAAATATAATTTTAAGGAAAATTGCTGCTTTTCAGAAATTTGTTGTATACATTTTTCTGTCGTGAACATTTTTCATAAGCAAAATGAACACTTAATTAAGTCGAGGCATCAGTCGATTCTGTTCCTCATTAAAACAATTAAACTAGTAAATAGCTGTTATGGCCTATTATTGGTACTTATTGCAGCAGCGTGCATCCCCGTCCAGAGGTACCTTTGAAGTTGCCAGGTTCTCACACTCCTGACCACAAAGTCACACTAAGTACAGCTAATTTAGCAGTCTTTGCTGATGATAACCGCCCGTGGCTGTTCCCGTGTGATGTAGCAGGCAACCTCACTTGTATGCAGTCTCACAAGAAAAGTCAGTTTTTTTGGCAAAAATTCTAGTAGAAATATGACTATGGTATGAGTGCAATGAATTAATAGAAGGCCAGCCCAAAGGAACCTGTTCTTAGAGATGTTTACCTGAAGAACTTGGCAGTTGAACAGTGTGTCATTAAGGTGGTACATGGCCTCTACACAAGCAACACACAAAGTGAACCAAATTTTGTTGAAAATCATGCAGAAGTTTTCCTTGTTTCCCCTGCATTCACGCCACTCTGTCCAGGAGGAACAGACATTTACAGATGAATATTGTGTTTCACAGAAATTGCACTGAAGACCACATGTGGGTGACTTACCCATATAAATCATCGACACCATAGATTTCAACTGTTCTATGTACAAAACATGAACATGTACAAATGATTGCTTCGTGATGTAGTTCATAATTATAATGGCATGTCAGATACAGTGTATATAAATACTATAACATTGGTAGATATGACACACACAGTATATATATAAATACTATAACATTGGTAGATATGACACACGCAGTATATATATCAATACTACAACATTGGTAGATATGACACACACAGTATATATATATAAATAGTACAACATTGGTAGATATGACACACACAGTATATATATAAATACTACAACATTGGTAGATATGACACACACAGTATATATATAAATACTACAACATTGGTAGATATGACACACACAGTATATATATAAATATAAATACTACAACATTGGTAGATTTGACACACACACAGTATATATATAAATACTACAACATTGGTAGATATGACACACACACAGTATATATATATATAAATACTACAACATTGGTAGATATGACACACACAGTATATATATAAATACTACAACATTGGTAGATATGACACACACAGTATATATATAAATACTACAACATTGGTAGATATGACACACAGCTATACAGTTGTTAATTGTTGTATTTGCAGACTACAAGTTAGGAAGCCACAGCCCAGAATTCCAGCGCAAACCGGAGAATGTCGATCGCTATGGACCATCACCAGGGGGCAGTCTGGAGCGGTCATCCATGAAGCCGCTGACGTTCGCCCAGCTTGACCGTCCGGCTACACCACTGAAGGACGGTGACCGGTCCACATATGACGAGGCCCCGCCCAGACCACCCATGCCCAACCACACAGAACACGGTCAGTCGTAAGGCCGTCCATACTTCTGTAGGAAGGAAGTCCATACTTCTGTAGGAAGGAAGTCCATACTTCTGTAGGAAGGAAGTCCGTACTTCTGTAGGAAGGAAGTCCGTACTTCTGTAGGAAGGAAGTCCTTCAGGTCAAACCTCATAAAGAAACAATTTGAGTTACGTTTTTGAACAGGCAAAATTTCAGAATTGAAAAATATGTCGGCCATTGCTGGCAGTCACTATGATATTACATTCTTAAAATATGAAGCACAAAAGTAAAAAAAGATACGATATATGATGTTTTGCTATGAAATCCATATTAATAGACTAACTCGGGGTGTAATCCAGTAGTAAACTATTCCATGAGTGAAGAAACGTTCAACCAAATTAATTAAAACCAGTATTCAGTGTTCAACAAACTGATGTTTTTAGCTGTTACATTTCTTAACAATTAATCATATTGCTTAAACAGATAAGCATGTCAGGCAACATTTTATTTTGAAATACTTTCCTCTATCTTACTTTATTTCCATTTTCAGTTGTATGATATAATTTTTGTGTTTGTTTTGCCACCATAATTATTTTCTTGAAAATACTGCAAAACTGTTCTTCCAGTGTTTCTGATAAGAGACAATGGCATTCTATGCTTGGAAATACCTCAGTGATTTTAATGGATTTCCACTTACATGGCCACATAAATCTCCCACGTGCAGCCGATGTTTATCACCATGTGTAATCTCAGATATTTGCTTGACAGACCAACTAATGTTGTGTGTATTTTATCACAGATATAGGTTCCTCATATAACCAACTTCCATTGTTTCTAAGTCAATTTCACTGTTGCCTTACATAAATTGCATACACTTTTGAATGTGTTTTTCACAAACGATGCCAGATTAGCCATTAGATCAAAAATGACAGGTTTACCAAATTCATTTACTGTCAGTTTTCTTTTTCCTTTGTGTAGTGCAGTTTGACATATGGTTAGAACATTTCGTTTGTGTAGTGCAGTTTGACATATGGTTAGAACATTTCCTTTGTGTAGTGCAGTTTGACATATGGTTAGAACATTTTATTTGTGTAGTGCAGTTTGACATATGGTTAGAACATTTCCTTTGTGTAGTGCAGTTTGACATATGGTTAGAACATTTCCTTTGTGTAGTGCAGTTTGACATATGGTTAGAACATTTCCTTTGTGTAGTGCAGTTTGACATATGGTTAGAACATTTCCTTTGTGTAGTGCAGTTTGACATATGGTTAGAACATTTCCTTTGTGTAGTGCAGTTTGACATATGGTTAGAACATTTCCTTTGTGTAGTGCAGTTTGACATATGGTTAGAACATTTCCTTTGTGTAGTGCAGTTTGACATATGGCTAGAACATTTCCTTTGTGTAGTGCAGTTTGACATATGGTTAGAACATTTCCTTTGTGTAGTGCAGTTTGACATATGGCTAGAACATTTCCTTTGTGTAGTGCAGTTTGACATATGGCTAGAACATTTCCTTTGTGTAGTGCAGTTTGACATATCGCTAGAACATTTTATTGAACATAACCGGGGTTTGAAACCTCAATAAAATACATAATATCATTGATAATAATGTGTTGAAAATAGACAAAAAGAAGTAAAATACTTATATTGCAAGTTTGGGCAATTTTGTTCAGATCACATTGCTTCAGTTCATTTAGCTGTATAAATGCATACCTACCTGGCTGTAGAGAGTGGTGGAAAACATTTATGACTAGTCTTTGTAGAGTAATTCCTAGAGAGGTCAAGATGGTGTCCAAATGAACTGGTTCTAACAGACAGTGAAGTGTTTTGAACGGTCCTAAGGACGTGATGTCGCGTTATGTAAGAACTTACCATGTACACTTTCAGAGAGGCAGATGGGACCTTCGTCTCCGAATCAGGACTACGACTGGACCAAGTACGGCACCTACACGCGGGGATACGATGAAAGGGACGTTGCCATGAGACGCCAGCGTACCAGAGAGGGGTAGGACGCACTCCTCATTTAGTCTCACAGTTCTACGTATTGTAGCTTATGCAATCCCCGAGAAAATGGCCCGTTTGTGTGACAACCTATCCTGGTTACATACAGTGCGAAACATCAAAATAAAGATTAAATACACGTGTATCATCAATTCTGAATGAACAGATGATAATAAAGAATAATTTATACATTTTAATCTAGAGAGACAAATATGCATCATCATGATTTGACATAAAAACTGGGTATAAACAGTAAAGAAAGCTTAAACATGTTTCATTAGACTCTTTTCCTCACAAAAAACTTTGCTGAAATCTCTTTATATTTCAGCCACGTTTCTTATGAGATTAATGTCTTATGAAACATGCCAAGAAACCAGAACTGTTTGTATCTTGAAAGAAAAATGTGTAATTTTTTACAAATTTATCACATTTACAACTCTATACATAGCCACATTGTATGTATGAAATGTTCTACATATCTGAACATAAGATCAGGTTTAATTGTCCAAAATGCTTTGTAGACTTAATGTTACAATATAACAAATTGGTCTTGATGTACAATGTGACCTAACATGAAATTATAATTAACTGTGTGTGTGTTTACAACAGTGTATTTAGTCAGTCAATAAATTAATTCCACTGATCGTGCATGCGATTCCAGTAATAACCTGACAGATGTTTGCTGTAATTCACCTGCAAGTGTTTATCCTGGGAAGCAGAGAAATACTTGGATTTAGATAATTTGTCTAAAAATATAATCCCTAACTGGGGATTTAAAAAAATTGGTGTAAATCTCTAAGATAAGATATCTTCAGGGTAATACCCCGAGTTGCTTAGAAATTAGCATAATTATTTTTTAAAGTGTTGTACTACAATAAATATTTTTTTAAGTGTTGTACTACAATAAATATGTACAAAATAATAACAGAGACATCAAGCTGGTGTTAAAACTCAAACTATTATAGGCTACTGTCTAAAACCCAAATATATTCTCAATTCCCCAGTGGATAAACAGAAAACAGTGGCATATTTAGGGAGGTATTGGGCCATGGTCCTCCGTTTAGCTTTTGGGTAAAGTTTTTTATTTTTATATTATAAGCTGTGGGTGATTGAACTTAGCCCGCCTTTCTGAGAGCCTAAATATGCGACTGACTGTGCCCAGTGCATTATGACTGGGGAAACAATGGTGTTCTAGTCAAGCTACTTATGTGTTCCCTCTCTTTAATCGCCTCCCATTCTTTCTCTTCCCCTGCTAGACAATGGTATGGCGGAGGGTTTCTTCCTGTGAGGTAAGTAAGCGGCCAGTTCCACCCTAACCCTGCTTGTCCACCTCAAACCTGCTTGACCTTCCCTCTGGTTATATCAAGTCACTGTCCTGCTCCCCCTCCAGACTTTACCAGATGCAATGTTTAGTTAGAAACGTAATAACAATGTTTTGTTAGTTAATAAAATTTCACTGATCAGCGCATTTCTAAAGAAAGAATATTTTTATGGGCAGTTTTGTTCACCTTATTTTGCCCATGTCTTTCAGAAGAGACATAAAAGCCAATGATCTCTTCTGTCTGGGGGCTATGCTATGGGAGGTCAAAGATCCCACACAGCGAAATAGAAAAAACCTATCATGGACTCACAGAGCCAATAGTGTTGATCCACAAACCCAAACAGGTGCTACAGTAGCTGCTGCTGCTACTACATGCTCTGATAATGGAGTAACTGCTGGGAAGACCTCGTTGAGACAGATTCTGGTGCTACATAAGACCACATGTTATTGTACTTAGTCAAATTATTACGCTTGTTTAATTTTATGCAACTGTAGCCCTAACCGGAGGATCACAAATGGATATTACAAAACTGCCAGGTACTAATAATGCTTCCTTTTTGTATGACCTGATGCATCGTGCAAAAACACTTTGTTTAGCTTGTTAGAAATACTAGGCTGGGCATGTGTAAGGAGACTGACAGGGCATGGCTTTCACCATACATGTACACAAAATTTCTTACCAAATTGTTTAAACAATTGTGCAGAAAATGTTGGAGACAGTAACTATTCTAGTTTAGACAGCTACTGACAACTCAGGTTGATGTAAGAACTTTGTGGTCTGGTTGATGTAAGAACTTTGTGGTCTGGTTGATGTAAGAACTTTGTGATCTGGTTGATGTAAGAACTTTGTGATCTGGTTGATGTAAGAACTTTGTGATCTGGTTGATGTAAGAACTTTGTGATCTGGTTGATGTAAGAACTTTGTGGTCTGGTTGATGTAAGAACTTTGTGATCTGGTTGATGTAAGAACTTTGTGGTCTGGTTGATGTAAGAACTTTGTGGTCTGGTTGATGTAAGAACTTTGTGGTCTGGTTGATGTAAGAACTTTGTGATCTGGTTGATGTAAGAACTTTGTGATCTGGTTGATGTAAGAACTTTGTGGTCTGGTTGATGTAAGAACTTTGTGATCTGGTTGATGTAAGAACTTTGTGATCTGGTTGATGTAAGAACTTTGTGATCTGGTTGATGTAAGAACTTTGTGGTCTGGTTGATGTAAGAACTTTGTGGTCTGGTTGATGTAAGAACTTTGTGGTCTGGTTGATGTAAGAACTTTGTGATCTGGTTGATGTAAGAACTTTGTGATCTGGTTGATGTAAGAACTTTGTGATCTGGTTGATGTAAGAACTTTGTGGTCTGGTTGATGTAAGAACTTTGTGATCTGGTTGATGTAAGAACTTTGTGATCTGGTTGATGTAAGAACTTTGTGATCTGGTTGATGTAAGAACTTTGTGGTCTGGTTGATGTAAGAACTTTGTGATCTGGTTGATGTAAGAACTTTGTGGTCTGGTTGATGTAAGAACTTTGTGGTCTGGTTGATGTAAGAACTTTGTGGTCTGGTTGATGTAAGAACTTTGTGGTCTGGTTGATGTAAGAACTTTGTGATCTGGTTGATGTAAGAACTTTGTGGTCTGGTTGATGTAAGAACTTTGTGGTCTGGTTGATGTAAGAACTTTGTGGTCTGCTTGATGTAAGAACTTTGTGATCTGGTTGATGTAAGAACTTTGTGGTCTGGTTGATGTAAGAACTTTGTGATCTGGTTGATGTAAGAACTTTGTGATCTGGTTGATGTAAGAACTTTGTGATCTGGTTGATGTAAGAACTTTGTGGTCTGGTTGATGTAAGAACTTTGTGATCTGGTTGATGTAAGAACTTTGTGGTCTGGTTGATGTAAGAACTTTGTGGTCTGGTTGATGTAAGAACTTTGTGGTCTGGTTGATGTAAGAACTTTGTGATCTGGTTGATGTAAGAACTTTGTGATCTGGTTGATGTAAGAACTTTGTGGTCTGGTTGATGTAAGAACTTTGTGATCTGGTTGATGTAAGAACTTTGTGATCTGGTTGATGTAAGAACTTTGTGATCTGGTTGATGTAAGAACTTTGTGGTCTGGTTGATGTAAGAACTTTGTGGTCTGGTTGATGTAAGAACTTTGTGATCTGGTTGATGTAAGAACTTTGTGATCTGGTTGATGTAAGAACTTTGTGATCTGGTTGATGTAAGAACTTTGTGGTCTGGTTGATGTAAGAACTTTGTGATCTGGTTGATGTAAGAACTTTGTGATCTGGTTGATGTAAGAACTTTGTGATCTGGTTGATGTAAGAACTTTGTGGTCTGGTTGATGTAAGAACTTTGTGATCTGGTTGATGTAAGAACTTTGTGGTCTGGTTGATGTAAGAACTTTGTGGTCTGGTTGATGTAAGAACTTTGTGGTCTGGTTGATGTAAGAACTTTGTGGTCTGGTTGATGTAAGAACTTTGTGATCTGGTTGATGTAAGAACTTTGTGGTCTGGTTGATGTAAGAACTTTGTGGTCTGGTTGATGTAAGAACTTTGTGGTCTGCTTGATGTAAGAACTTTGTGATCTGGTTGATGTAAGAACTTTGTGGTCTGGTTGATGTAAGAACTTTGTGATCTGGTTGATGTAAGAACTTTGTGATTTGGTGTACTCTCTTTAAGCATGTTCTCTTTAAGTGTGTCCTTTAGGCATGTGACACAAACTCAGAACACACAGGGTGGAGTGTTACAGCAGTGGTGAAATGTTTAACATCATTGTTAATTACAATCATTCTAATGATCGTGCATAGAAACAGCTAATTATACCACAAGTTTCAATAAGTGAAAGTCTTGCCTGACCTTCTCCTTCATTTCATGGAAGCACATTTTTTTTCCTGTTCTTGTTATTTTATTAGATTCTAGTCTAGTCTGCTTCATTAATAACATCTTAAGGCTAAAGACGTAATAGTTAATAAAATATAATATACTTAACGATTATATTTACAATGACTAAACTGGTCATTACCAGTGGCATGACGTTTATCGATGTTAGCAATTGAAAGCAGTGGCTGTATAATGTAAAGTATTTAGCTTTACCAAAGTTAGTTAAGAGTAAGTGGTAGATGATAAAATAATGCTGATTTCGCCTGTGGCTGTTGGTTGCAGCTTTGGCCCCTGGTGAGTGTATTAAGATTATAAGTGTGATAGTTACACAGAGGCCTATGGTACTGATCTCTCTTGGTTTCAGAAGTTCTTTATATCCGCTGCATGAAGAGTTACTTGTGACTTGTGGGCTGTGTTCTTTGGTTGTCTCTTTCTACTTGTTGCGTTGCATGTCCTGGGTAGACACACTACAACTACCCAGGGTAGAATGCTTTCACTGGTGCTAGTTACTGCAGTGTACATATCTGTAATGCATCTCATTCTGGGGACTTTGTTTCTTTTATTGGTTCAGTAAAAACCCAAAACATGTTCTTTCTATTCAGAACATAATTTTTTATTAAACTACTAATATTGTATTACATAATATTTTGGGGAACATCACAGTTATGTCCAATGCAATTTTTATTACACTTCTCAAACTTCTAAATGCTTGATAATTTGTAATAACATAATTGTTTTAATAAAAACATCATTTTTAAAACTTCTAAATGGTTGTTATATTTTATAATTATATTTTTTATACATCATTGGCACAGCTTCCTTTTCATATTTAATGTTATTTAATGTTATTATAATATAAATTCAATAATGTTCTAATACAATAATTATTAATACCTGATACAAGGTATACTGCATGGCAACATGTTCTTTAAGACTTAGTTACTGCCTAGTTAAGGAGAAACCAATCTTTTAAAATTTAAACAGTGGTATGCACAGCAATCTGTTCTTAACTACACATGTCGTGATTTGTAGTCTCAAATTAACCTAGTATAAGAGTTAACACTGGAGTTGTTTTCTTGGAGTTCTAAAAAGCCATCTTTACATTAAGACCTGTTGTGACCAAGCTGTACATTAACCTTAATAGATTTAACTGTAACCGTCAATCAAAGCTTCTGCAGTTACCCCCCAGCCAGGCTCCACAAACTGCTAATAGAACGTCTTTAGAATCTGAGTGTTTTATTGACATTTTTGACAAATTGTTACGGGTGCAACAATCAGATTGCGAGCAGTATACCTTCAACATATTGATTCTAGTGTTAAAAAGATTTTATTAAAAACTATCGGACAACCGGTGGTTGCTGTGCCAATCAGACGTAGTGGTGCCGTAATACAGTAGATGTCGGCCATCATTATTAAAGCGGCCATGTTTGTTGTAGGATGGAGCCGCGCTGTATCTCCTTCAAGAAGGTCGGAGGGGTTGGCATCCGTGTTTCGGGGGGCAATAGGACAGGGATCTTTGTGGCGGCGGTCGCCCCTGGGATGCCAGCAGCCATGCAGGGCCTGCGAGAGGGGGATCTCATTCTCAAGGTAGCTACGGCAGCCTTGGTGGCTCGCTTTGGAAATAACTTTTAATATTTTCTCAAGCTTACTAGTGCTTGCTTATTTTGTGTATTTAGACATGTTTATGGAGACCTGTTAAAATCTACTAGTTATCTTCAGAATTAACACACACCTCTATATTAAATGTAAGAGATACACTGGTGACTGAATTACTTAAATTTTGTACTTGAGTAGAACTAAAAGTAATTCACCTCAGAACTACTTGAGTAGAAGTAAAAGTAATTCACCTCAGAACTACTTGAGTAGAAGTAAAAGTAATTCACCTCAGAACTACTTGAGTAGAAGTAAAAGTAATTCACCTCAGAACTACTTGAGTAGAAGTAAAAGTAATTCACCTCAGAACTACTTGAGTAGAAGTAAAAGTAATTCACCTCGGAACTACTTGAGGAGAAGTAAAAGTAATTCACCTCAGAACTACTTGAGTAGAAGTAAAAGTAATTCACCTCAGAACTACTTGAGTAGAACTAAAAGTAATTCACCTCAGAACTACTTGAGGAGAAGTAAAAGTAATTCACCTCAGAACTACTTGAGTAGAACTAAAAGTAATTCACCTCAGAACTACTTGAATAGAAGTAAAGGTAATTCACCTCAGAACTACTTGAGCAGAAGTAAAAGTAATTCACGTCAGACAACGTTATTAAAATAAAAATGTAATGAAAATGTAACAAAGATATATAGCGAAGTAAATGAAAGTAATAAAGTAAAAAGAGGTGTTACCTTAGATAAAACTACTTCGTTACAAGTAAAAGTAGTTAGTACAAATTGTACTTCATTACTGTTAGTTACTAGAAAAAACTACTCAAGTAGAATAATGAAGTAGTTTTACTTTGTTACATGACACCACTGAAAAGATGTTTGTAAATTTACACTCATTGTTCTGGTATGTAATTTTTAAGTTCATCAATTATGCCATTCTTTTCATAGAAATATCAGCAATCTACCAATAAATTAACAATCTACTTTGTGTTTAAACAACCAAGTGAATTTGTTTAGTTAATGTTTCTGCCATGAGGTGAATGGCACTGTTAGTTTGTGTTTCTGTCACCAGGTGAACAACGTGAGCATGCAGGGCAAGACGCGAGAGGAAGCCGTACTGCTCATGCTCAGTCTGCAAGAACAGGTCAACATGATGGTGCAATATCGGCCAGACGGTAGGTGGCGTTGTTACATTGTCTGAAACGTTGTGCTTTTATTTGTATCTGGTAATCTTTCTGCCTTATAGCTGATTCTCCAAAACTCAGTGGGAAATTGAATATAGAGGCGAGTGGACCTCGACATCTCACAGGATAGACACATACAATGTCCCACAAGTACTGTATTGAAATATAGATGGAAGGTTTGAGATTGTGTTTACTGTTTGTTTCAGAGTACGAACGACTGATGCAGTGTGGAGGCACAGGGGACTCATTCTTTATCAGGTGAACAGTCTCAATTAACTTAAACATCACTTTTATAAATTGGTCTAAATGCATTTGAGTGTATAATGTTACATCCAACATTTTATTGTATGTTGCAGTAACTTGACCTGTCACCTTGTTATCCTTCTACTGCTACAACATATTTCAGTTTGCTCATTTAACATTCTTTGTAGCTGTGTCTGAAGTCTGGAACGAGCTCCCCATCACTTTGAAATAAACTTAAACTAGCTGGCTTCCACAATTTTTTTTGGAAATTGCTTTTCTGTCCTAAATCCTTGGCAGTCCCACTGATAAGGAATTTTGCATGACCCTGTTCAAACTGTTGAGCTTGGATTCCTGAGGATGCAGATACTATCAAATTATATTTTTTATTAATTATCTAGGTTATGGTGTTACCTCACTGGATCTGTTTGAACTCCCTGTGACCTGACCCACATTTCTCTTGTTTGACCTGACCCACATTTCTCTTGTTTCCTAGGACACATTTCACATATGAGCACACAGAACATGCGGAGATGGCATTCAGCAATGGCGCCATCTTCCGGGTGACGGACACACTGTGCGGCGGAGTGGTCGGTTCATGGCGCGCCATCCTACTGGGTCGAAACAACCAGGAGACTATCCACGGCGTAATCCCAAACAAAAACAGGTCAGCGTAAGATAAATTGCCTTTTTTGTTTCTTGTTTATAAACATGTAAGGTTTGTCTATGGAATATTCAGCATTGCAGATTAGTTTTAAGATTAACCGTTTTGCCTGGAAATCATCTAGCTTATTCGTTAACTTCGTTTTCTACTCTTCATGTCCATTGGTGAAATACCAGACTATTATCGTACTTGGCAATAAACCCATACTTTCAGTTAGAAAAGTAACCCACATCTAGTTATCGTCAATGCTTCATACTGCAGTTTATCATATGATTTGACGAGACATTGTGTGCTCATTCCATTCCAGCATAATTGATATTATAGCAAATGTCTTCATCATTCACATTTCTGTGATTTATTAATTATTGTATTGATAATTAGTAGCTTTCACAGATTTTTTGAAAATCGGCATCACAAATCACTGTTTCCTGAAGCTTTTTCAATATTTTCCATATTACAAATTTATTGAATGTTTTGTAATTGTTGCTTGTGCTGCCCTGACTACAGAGCGGAGCAGCTGGCGTTGGCCCAGACCCAGTCAGACAAGGAGAACGTGCCGGCAGGAAGGAAGCACGGGAAGATGGGGGGAGGGGGAAGCAGCTTCTTCAAGCGCAAGACGGCTCGTAGGGCCAAGTCCCTCAGCAAGGACCACTGGGATGACGTCATCTTTGGTGAGTCTCACGTCTGTCTTGTCACCAGCGTGATGTTGTCTTTGGGTGTTGATTGGTGGAGCACAGTTAACTTTGCCGTGCTGTGACTGGTTAATAACTGGTGGTATTCTCTATAAAATTGTTTCCGAGGATATTGGCTCTTTGAAGTAATTCCATTTTTATTATTACAATATTGGAGTTGATCTGACAACATTGATGTATGACGCCATGTGAAAATGATATCCAATCCCCCCGCCCTGAGACGTTCCTTGATTTACATCGATCTGTGAGCAAGTTCAGCAAACTTGTACCCATCAGGTGGTGTTTCTGTCATCATACCATAGCGGGGCCTAAGGGCACTCAAAGTGAGTCTCCTTGTGAACTGTGATCGGAAAATAAGCAATATTTTGAAGGACAACCCTTTGATGTATGAAACAGCTGCTCCCATCTCTCCGCATGGAGCCAGTGTTATGTTGCGCGATGTCATACATCAGTCAGTGTCTTGAGATCATCCAAACACATTCAAGTTCACAAATGTCAAATTTAAGGATCAGTCTGGATCATATTATGCAATTTTACGGATAAATTTGTGTTATGAAGTTTAATTTTAATATAAAATCTGAGAATAATTTTGATTTATAAACTTGTTTTAGACATGTTCATTCACTTCAGAGTTCTCAAAGCAAACACATTAAAAAGCTATGATAAATTTTATATTTAACGTGTAAATATAACTAATAGTTTATTTTGTAGTTGGTTAGTTACAGAATTGATAATAAATATTTTAGTTAACTTTGCTCTTGGTTTTAATAAGCACACACTATTTTGCACCTAGACTGACTAACCAATACCAACACACTTTATTCTTTAACAATAGTTAAATGGTGTGATTCTTTTGGCAAAATAACTTATGTGAGTTAATTATTTCTTTGTTACCCAGCTGAATATACAGGTAAGTTATGACACCATTCTAAACCTGTCACTGGGCTTTCCCGCGCAAGTTAACATTGTTGTCTCTTGTCAGGCTGCTTTCTTTTATTTCAGTTTCCAGAACATCTCAACTTTTCCATTAACAGTGTGATTATTGAGAGTCAAAACACAGTCATTGTGAACTGATAATTATTTTGCCATTTCTCGACTGGCGAAATAAATAATTGGTCAACAATGTAAGCATAAGTAGTTACACCATCAGCCAAATTTGTTGTGTTTGATCAAGTTAAATCAGGATTTAAACAAATGAGACCACCTGATGGAAGAGTACTAAGAGTAACTCTGCTTTCACTAACTTGAACACATCATTTTATTTACCCGTAATATATGTTCATTCACTTCTGCAAATGTAACATGGAAAGCAATAACTTTGTTACTGTTCTTCCATTCATTCTCACACTTCACGAAGCTTACTGTCTCTGCATTTAAAACATCTCTTCATAGCAACAGCACTGTCAACTGTATTAAAAATATCCATGCTTCCAGGTACATATTTATACACTGCAACTGTTACTAAATACAACAGTTTTTTGCAATTTTTATGTCTGTAATATCAAAACATGCTAACAACATTAGATCAATATGATCTGCAAAATCCTTGAAGTAACAACAGTATTGCCAGCCAGAGAACTAACCCCACATGTACTTCCAGTGAACTGTACAAGTTTCAAGTCATACAAACACGCTGAAATGAATAGCATTTGAGCATTGCAGTGAGTGCCCTGATACCGGTCTACTCCCTGTGAACCTCTTTCTCTTGCATTTGTGTACAGCAGGGGCAGAGAATTCTTCGAGTTCTGCTCCAGTAAAAAAGTCAGGTGAATTGTCTCTGGATATTCCATTCTTCCGTGTGTTGGCTCGTTTTGTTGGTGTTTCCCAGTTAACTTCTAGCCCGTGTCACTTTCGCATGTTCCTGTTGTGACACCTTTATTCAATCAAATGCATTTCTAATCTTGAGTAGCATCAAATAATACTTTCAACATTGATAATGTTACATTGAATGCTTTATTCATAAACTATACTGTGATATTATCCATGCAATTACTGAATAATTTGTCCAGTCAAGAAATAATTAGACAACAACACATAATGTAACATATATTGATAAGAAAGATCTTCCTTTATTAGTAATGCAGTGGTATGTATCTTACAAGATATCTCCTCAGTTAACTTACGACAAGCTATGTTTTCTGCCAACATTATTACTATTGATTACCTAATTGTTCAGCTCAGATTAATATATTCAATTACCCTTTTATTCTGTGATGTTTTTTGTTTTACATCAGCTGGTTCTTTCCCATTATTACACTGGTCACATTCCAGTGTCGATCAGTCTTGTGAACAATTACACATAGATGACTCTGCTGCTATGAATGAGGTAGAATTCCATGTTGCATCCAACTTACACACTATGGAGCCGGTGTTATATGTTTAACTAGCTTGAAGTGTTGTCGATGTTGTGGAATATACCATGGACTGTGTGTTGATGTTGTGGAATATACCATGGACTGTGTGTTGATGTTGTGGAATATACCATGGACTGTGTGTTGATGTTGTGGAATATACCATGGACTGTGTGTTGATGTTGTGGAATATACCATGGACTGTGTGTTGATGTTGTGGAATATACCATGGACTGTGTGTTGATGTTGTGGAATATACCATGGACTGTGTGTTGATGTTGTGGAATATACCATGGAATGTGTGTTGATGTTGTGGAATATACCATGGACTGTGTGTTGATGTTGTGGAATATACCATGGACTGTGTGTTGATGTTGTGGAATATACCATGGACTGTGTGTTGATGTTGTGGAATATACCATGGACTGTGTGTTGATGTTGTGGAATATACCATGGACTGTGTGTTGATGTTGTGGAATATACCATGGACTGTGTGTTGATGTTGTGGAATATACCGTGGACTGTGTGTTGATGTTGTGGAATATATTGTGGACTGTCTGTTTATGTTTTGATGTCCACAAATATATTCTAATTGATGTCACAAACAGTTGTCACTGTTAATACCTCTGCTGAAGCCATTCGTGCTGTCTGTAGCTTCATGTTTGTGTTGGCATGACGTTCTAGCTTGATTTCCACTGTTATTGCCACGCTTGACATAGTTTACAAACCATTTAACCGTTTCATTGCGATGTTGTCACCTGTTGTTGCTCTTGTTGTTGCTGCGTACTTTTAAGGCATGCATGTGTTAAGTCTACTTTGACATAGCTGTAAGGTATTAGCAGAACTCTAGATGACAGGAGATGTTGTGTATGTAAATGACCGATCCTGAGTTATCTCGTTGTCTGTTATTTATCATTCATATGACAAGTTACATGACATAACTACACAGTAGTGCATAGTCTCTTTACTCACCATTTATTGCGCATCTTTGTATAATGGTGAAATATGGTAGCATATTAAGCAGCAGCAATATGGTTTATTACGTCTGGTCATTAAAATGACATCTTATAAAATCATAATAGCAGCTCATCATTGTTTGCATTATTGCATAATTAACTAGACCTGTGTAGACTGTCATAACTGTGCCGTCAATGTTAACTGGACCTGTGTAGACTGTCATAACTGTGCCGTCAATGTTAACAGGACATGTGTAGACTGTCATTACTGTGCCGTCAATGTTAACAGGACCTGTGTAGACTGTCATAACTGTGCCGTCAATGTTAACAGGACCTGTGTAGACTGTCATAACTGTGCCGTCAATGTTAACAGGACCTGTGTAGACTGTCATAACTGTGCCGTCAATGTTAACAGGACCTGTGTAGACTGTCGTTACTGTGCCGTCAATGTTAACAGGACCTGTGTAGACTGTCATAACTGTGCCGTCAATGTTAACAGGACCTGTGTAGACTGTCATAACTGTGCCGTCAATGTTAACAGGACCTGTGTAGACTGTCATTACTGTGCCGTCAATGTTAACAGGACCTGTGTAGACTGTCATTACTGTGCCGTCAATGTTAACAGGACCTGTGTAGACTGTCATTACTGTGCCGTCAATGTTAACAGGACCTGTGTAGACTGTCATTACTGTGCCGTCAATGTTAACTGGACCTGTGTAGACTGTCATTACTGTGCCGTCAATGTTAACTGGACCTGTGTAGACTGTCATTACTGTGCCGTCAATGTTAACTGGACCTGTGTAGACTGCCATTACTGTGCCGTCAATGTTAACTGGACCTGTGTAGACTGTCATTACTGTGCCGTCAATGTTAACTGGACCTGTGTAGACTGCCATTACTGTGCCGTCAATGTTAACTGGACCTGTGTAGACTGCCATTACTGTGCCGTCAATGTTAACTGGACCTGTGTAGACTGCCATTACTGTGCCGTCAATGTTAACTGGACCTGTGTAGACTGCCATTACTGTGCCGTCAATGTTAACAGGACCTGTGTAGACTGTCATTACTGTGCCGTCAATGTTAACTGGACCAGTGTAGACTGTCATTACTGTGCCGTCAATGTTAACAGGACCTGTGTAGACTGTCATTACTGTGCCGTCAATGTTAACTGGACCTGTGTAGACTCATTACTGTGCCGTCAATGTTAACTGGACCTGTGTAGACTGCCATTACTGTGCCGTCAATGTTAACTGGACCAGTGTATACTGCCATTACTGTGCCGTCAATGTTAACTGGACCTGTGTAGACTGCCATTACTGTGCCGTCAATGTTAACTGGACCTGTGTAGACTGCCATTACTGTGCCGTCAATGTTAACTGGACCTGTGTAGACTGCCATTACTGTGCCGTCAATGTTAACTGGACCAGTGTATACTGCCATTACTGTGCCGTCAATGTTAACTGGACCTGTGTAGACTGCCATTACTGTGCCGTCAATGTTAACTGGACCTGTGTAGACTGCCATTACTGTGCCGTCAATGTTAACTGGACCTGTGTAGACTGCCATTACTGTGCCGTCAATGTTAACTGGACCTGTGTAGACTGCCATTACTGTGCCGTCAATGTTAACTGGACCTGTGTAGACTGTCGTTACTGTGCCGTCAATGTTAACTGGACCTGTGTAGACTGTCGTTACTGTGCCGTCAATGTTAACTGGACCTGTGTAGACTGCCGTTACTGTGCCGTCAATGTTAACTGGACCTGTGTAGACTGCCATTACTGTGCCGTCAATGTTAACTGGACCTGTGTAGACTGCCATTACTGTGCCGTCAATGTTAACTGGACCTGTGTAGACTGCCATTACTGTGCCGTCAATGTTAACTGGATCTGTGTAGACTGCCATTACTGTGCAGTCAATGTTAACTGGACCTGTGTAGACTGCCATTACTGTGCAGTCAATGTTAACTGGACCTGTGTAGACTGTCATTACTGTGCCGTCAATGTTAACTGGACCTGTGTAGACTCCCGTTACTGTGCCGTCAATGTTAACAGGACCTGTGTAGACTGCCATTACTGTGCCGTCAATGTTAACTGGACCTGTGTAGACTGTCGTTACTGTGCCGTCAATGTTAACTGGACCTGTGTAGACTGCCATTACTGTGCCGTCAATGTTAACTGGACCTGTGTAGACTGCCATTACTGTGCCGTCAATGTTAACTGGACCTGTGTAGACTGCCATTACTGTGCCGTCAATGTTAACTGGACCTGTGTAGACTGCCATTACTGTGCCGTCAATGTTAACTGGATCTGTGTAGACTGCCATTACTGTGCAGTCAATGTTAACTGGACCTGTGTAGACTGCCATTACTGTGCAGTCAATGTTAACTGGACCTGTGTAGACTGTCATTACTGTGCCGTCAATGTTAACTGGACCTGTGTAGACTGCCGTTACTGTGCCGTCAATGTTAACAGGACCTGTGTAGACTGCCATTACTGTGCCGTCAATGTTAACTGGACCTGTGTAGACTGCTATTACTGTGCAGTCAATGTTAACTGGACCTGTGTAGACTGTCATTACTGTGCCGTCAATGTTAACTGGACCTGTGTAGACTGCCGTTACTGTGCCGTCAATGTTAACAGGACCTGTGTAGACTGCCATTACTGTGCCGTCAATGTTACCTGGACCTGTGTAGACTGCCATTACTGTGCCGTCAATGTTAACTGGACCTGTGTAGACTGCCATTACTGTGCAGTCAATGTTAACTGGACCTGTGTAGACTGTCATTACTGTGCAGTCAATGTTAACTGGACCTGTGTAGACTGCCATTACTGTGCCGTCAATGTTAACTGGACCTGTGTAGACTGCCATTACTGTGCAGTCAATGTTAACTGGACCTGTGTAGACTGCCATTACTGTGCCGTCAATGTTAACTGGACCTGTGTAGACTGCCATTACTGTGCCGTCAATGTTAACTGGACCTGTGTAGACTGCCATTACTGTGCCGTCAATGTTAACTGGACCTGTGTAGACTGCCATTACTGTGCAGTCAATGTTAACTGGACCTGTGTAGACTGCCATTACTGTGCCGTCAATGTTAACTGGACCTGTGTAGACTGCCATTACTGTGCCGTCAATGTTAACTGGACCTGTGTAGACTGCCATTACTGTGCAGTCAATGTTAACTGGACCAGTGTAGACTGCCATTACTGTGCAGTCAATGTTAACTGGACCTGTGTAGACTGCCATTACTGTGCAGTCAATGTTAACTGGACCTGTGTAGACTGCCATTACTGTGCCGTCAATGTTAACTGGACCTGTGTAGACTGCCATTACTGTGCCGTCAATGTTAACTGGACCTGTGTAGACTGCCATTACTGTGCCGTCAATGTTAACTGGACCTGTGTAGACTGTCGTTACTGTGCCGTCAATGTTAACTGGACCTGTGTAGACTGCCATTACTGTGCCGTCAATGTTAACTAGACCTGTGTAAACTGCCATTACTGTGCCGTCAATGTTAACTGGACCTGTGTAGACTGCCATTACTGTGCCGTCAATGTTAACTGGACCTGTGTAGACTGCCATTACTGTGCCGTCAATGTTAACTGGACCTGTGTAGACTGCCATTACTGTGCCGTCAATGTTAACTGGACCTGTGTAGACTGCCATTACTGTGCCGTCAATGTTAACTGGACCTGTGTAGACTGCCATTACTGTGCCGTCAATGTTAACAGGACCTGTGTAGACTGTCATTACTGTGCCGTCAATGTTAACTGGACCAGTGTAGACTGTCATTACTGTGCCGTCAATGTTAACAGGACCTGTGTAGACTGTCATTACTGTGCCGTCAATGTTAACTGGACCTGTGTAGACTCATTACTGTGCCGTCAATGTTAACTGGACCTGTGTAGACTGCCATTACTGTGCCGTCAATGTTAACTGGACCAGTGTATACTGCCATTACTGTGCCGTCAATGTTAACTGGACCTGTGTAGACTGCCATTACTGTGCCGTCAATGTTAACTGGACCTGTGTAGACTGCCATTACTGTGCCGTCAATGTTAACTGGACCTGTGTAGACTGCCATTACTGTGCCGTCAATGTTAACTGGACCAGTGTATACTGCCATTACTGTGCCGTCAATGTTAACTGGACCTGTGTAGACTGCCATTACTGTGCCGTCAATGTTAACTGGACCTGTGTAGACTGCCATTACTGTGCAGTCAATGTTAACTGGACCTGTGTAGACTGCCATTACTGTGCCGTCAATGTTAACTGGACCTGTGTAGACTGCCATTACTGTGTCGTCAATGTTAACTGGACCTGTGTAGACTGTCGTTACTGTGCCGTCAATGTTAACTGGACCTGTGTAGACTGTCGTTACTGTGCCGTCAATGTTAACTGGACCTGTGTAGACTGCCGTTACTGTGCCGTCAATGTTAACTGGACCTGTGTAGACTGCCATTACTGTGCCGTCAATGTTAACTGGACCTGTGTAGACTGCCATTACTGTGCCGTCAATGTTAACTGGACCTGTGTAGACTGCCATTACTGTGCCGTCAATGTTAACTGGATCTGTGTAGACTGCCATTACTGTGCAGTCAATGTTAACTGGACCTGTGTAGACTGCCATTACTGTGCAGTCAATGTTAACTGGACCTGTGTAGACTGTCATTACTGTGCCGTCAATGTTAACTGGACCTGTGTAGACTGCCGTTACTGTGCCGTCAATGTTAACAGGACCTGTGTAGACTGCCATTACTGTGCCGTCAATGTTAACTGGACCTGTGTAGACTGTCGTTACTGTGCCGTCAATGTTAACTGGACCTGTGTAGACTGCCATTACTGTGCCGTCAATGTTAACTGGACCTGTGTAGACTGCCATTACTGTGCCGTCAATGTTAACTGGACCTGTGTAGACTGCCATTACTGTGCCGTCAATGTTAACTGGACCTGTGTAGACTGCCATTACTGTGCCGTCAATGTTAACTGGATCTGTGTAGACTGCCATTACTGTGCAGTCAATGTTAACTGGACCTGTGTAGACTGCCATTACTGTGCAGTCAATGTTAACTGGACCTGTGTAGACTGTCATTACTGTGCCGTCAATGTTAACTGGACCTGTGTAGACTGCCGTTACTGTGCCGTCAATGTTAACAGGACCTGTGTAGACTGCCATTACTGTGCCGTCAATGTTAACTGGACCTGTGTAGACTGCTATTACTGTGCAGTCAATGTTAACTGGACCTGTGTAGACTGTCATTACTGTGCCGTCAATGTTAACTGGACCTGTGTAGACTGCCGTTACTGTGCCGTCAATGTTAACAGGACCTGTGTAGACTGCCATTACTGTGCCGTCAATGTTACCTGGACCTGTGTAGACTGCCATTACTGTGCCGTCAATGTTAACTGGACCTGTGTAGACTGCCATTACTGTGCAGTCAATGTTAACTGGACCTGTGTAGACTGTCATTACTGTGCAGTCAATGTTAACTGGACCTGTGTAGACTGCCATTACTGTGCCGTCAATGTTAACTGGACCTGTGTAGACTGCCATTACTGTGCAGTCAATGTTAACTGGACCTGTGTAGACTGCCATTACTGTGCCGTCAATGTTAACTGGACCTGTGTAGACTGCCATTACTGTGCCGTCAATGTTAACTGGACCTGTGTAGACTGCCATTACTGTGCCGTCAATGTTAACTGGACCTGTGTAGACTGCCATTACTGTGCAGTCAATGTTAACTGGACCTGTGTAGACTGCCATTACTGTGCCGTCAATGTTAACTGGACCTGTGTAGACTGCCATTACTGTGCCGTCAATGTTAACTGGACCTGTGTAGACTGCCATTACTGTGCAGTCAATGTTAACTGGACCAGTGTAGACTGCCATTACTGTGCAGTCAATGTTAACTGGACCTGTGTAGACTGCCATTACTGTGCAGTCAATGTTAACTGGACCTGTGTAGACTGCCATTACTGTGCCGTCAATGTTAACTGGACCTGTGTAGACTGCCATTACTGTGCCGTCAATGTTAACTGGACCTGTGTAGACTGCCATTACTGTGCCGTCAATGTTAACTGGACCTGTGTAGACTGTCGTTACTGTGCCGTCAATGTTAACTGGACCTGTGTAGACTGCCATTACTGTGCCGTCAATGTTAACTAGACCTGTGTAAACTGCCATTACTGTGCCGTCAATGTTAACTGGACCTGTGTAGACTGCCATTACTGTGCCGTCAATGTTAACTGGACCTGTGTAGACTGCCATTACTGTGCCGTCAATGTTAACTGGACCTGTGTAGACTGCCATTACTGTGCAGTCAATGTTAACTGGACCTGTGTAGACTGTCATTACTGTGATGTCAATGTTAACTGGACCTGTGTAGACTGCCAGTACTGTGCAGTCAATGTTAACTGGACCTGTGTAGACTGCCATTACTGTGATGTCAATGTTAACTGGACCTGTGTAGACTGCCATTACTGTGCCGTCAATGTTAACTGGACCTGTGTAGACTGCCATTACTGTGCAGTCAATGTTAACTGGACCTGTGTAGACTGCCATTACTGTGCAGTCAATGTTAACTGGACCAGTGTAGACTGTCATTACTGTGCCGTCAATGTTAACTGGACCAGTGTAGACTGCCATTACTGTGCAGTCAATGTTAACTGGACCTGTGTAGACTGCCATTACTGTGCTGTCAATGTTAACTGGACCAGTGTAGACTGCCATTACTGTGCTGTCAATGTTAACTGGACCAGTGTAGACTGCCATTACTGTGCTGTCAATGTTAACTGGACCAGTGTAGACTGCCATTACTGTGCAGTCAATGTTAACTGGACCTGTGTAGACTGCCATTACTGTGCCGTCAATGTTAACTGGACCTGTGTAGACTGCCATTACTGTGCAGTCAATGTTAACTGGGCCAGTGTAGACTGCCATTACTGTGCAGTCAATGTTAACTGGACCTGTGTAGACTGCCATTACTGTGCTGTCAATGTTAACTGGACCAGTGTAGACTGCCATTACTGTGCAGTCAATGTTAACTGGACCTGTGTAGACTGCCATTACTGTGCAGTCAATGTTAACTGGACCTGTGTAGACTGTCATTACTGTGCCGTCAATGTTAAGTGGACCAGTGTAGACTGCCATTACTGTGCCGTCAATGTTAACTGGACCTGTGTAGACTGCCATTACTGTGCCGTCAATGTTAACTAGACCTGTGTAGACTGCCACTACTGTGCCGTCAATGTTAACTGGACCTGTGTAGACTGCCATTACTGTGCAGTCAATGTTAACTGGACCAGTGTAGACTGCCATTACTGTGCAGTCAATGTTAACTGGACCTGTGTAGACTGCCATTACTGTGCAGTCAATGTTAACTGGACCAGTGTAGACTGCCATTACTGTGCCGTCAATGTTAACAGGACCTGTGTAGACTGCCATTACTGTGCAGTCAATGTTAACTGGACCTGTGTAGACTGCCGTTACTGTGCCGTCAATGTTAACTGGACCTGTGTAGACTGCCATTACTGTGCCGTCAATGTTAACTGGACCTGTGTAGACTGCCATTACTGTGCAGTCAATGTTAACTGGACCAGTGTAGACTGCCATTACTGTGCCGTCAATGTTAACTGGACCTGTGTAGACTGCCATTACTGTGCCGTCAATGTTAACTGGACCAGTGTAGACTGTCATTACTGTGCCGTCAATGTTAACTGGACCAGTGTAGACTGCCATTACTGTGCCGTCAATGTTAACTGGACCTGTGTAGACTGCCATTACTGTGCCGTCAATGTTAACTGGACCAGTGTAGACTGCCATTACTGTGCCGTCAATGTTAACTGGACCTGTGTAGACTGTCATTACTGTGCCGTCAATGTTAACTGGACCAGTGTAGACTGCCATTACTGTGCCGTCAATGTTAACTGGACCTGTGTAGACTGCCATTACTGTGCAGTCAATGTTAACTGGACCTGTGTAGACTGTCATTACTGTGCAGTCAATGTTAACTGGACCTGTGTAGACTGTCATTACTGTGCAGTCAATGTTAACTGGACCTGTGTAGACTGCCATTACTGTGCTGTCAATGTTAACTGGACCTGTGTAGACTGCTATTACTGTGCCGTCAATGTTAACTGGACCTGTGTAGACTGCCATTACTGTGCCGTCAATGTTAACTGGACCAGTGTAGACTGCCATTACTGTGCAGTCAATGTTAACTGGACCAGTGTAGACTGCCATTACTGTGCTGTCAATGTTAACTGGACCTGTGTAGACTGCCATTACTGTGCAGTCAATGTTAACTGGACCTGTGTAGACTGCCATTACTGTGCAGTCAATGTTAACTGGACCTGTGTAGACTGCCATTACTGTGCCGTCAATGTTAACTGGACCAGTGTATACTGCCATTACTGTGCCGTCAATGTTAACTGGACCTGTGTAGACTGCCATTACTGTGCCGTCAATGTTAACTGGACCTGTGTAGACTGCCATTACTGTGCTGTCAATGTTAACTGGACCTGTGTAGACTGCTATTACTGTGCCGTCAATGTTAACTGGACCTGTGTAGACTGTCATTACTGTGCCGTCAATGTTAACTGGACCAGTGTATACTGCCATTACTGTGCCGTCAATGTTAACTGGACCTGTGTAGACTGCCATTACTGTGCCGTCAATGTTAACTGGACCTGTGTAGACTGTCATTACAGTGCCGGCAATGTTAACTGGACCTGTGTAGACTGTCATAACTGTGCCGTCAATGTTACCTTTCTGTGACTTGCAGCGAGTCACGCGTCCAAGTTCCCGGCCTATGAGAGGATTGTTCTGAGGGACTGTAAGTGTGCAGTATCTCACTGATACTCTTCTCTTGCAATTGTATTTGTAATTATTTACAACTGGTGTGGTTTACACTTGCATCGTGCTTGTATTGCCACCAGAAACTAGAAAGCACAGATTGATACATGTATGATGTACACATTGATAATGAGACGGACATTTCCTAACATACTGAAAGTTTTCTGTTTTTGAAACTTTTATTATGACATCTGCATACATTGAACATTCCAAATACATCCTGTGTCGCAAACATCTGTAGTAGTGAGGGTGCAAACGTGCTATATCGTAACAGTATGCAGCCCACTTCATGCATCCAATGGTCATATTTACTGTGTTGTTGTTGCAGCCCACTTCATGTATCCTGTGGTCATATTCACTGTGTTGTTGTTTCAGCCCACTTCATGCATCCTGTGGTGATATTCAATGTGTTGTTGCAGCCCACTTCATGCATCCAGTGGTCATATTCACTGTCACTGTGCTGTTGTTGCTGCCCACTTCATGCATCCTGTGGTCATATTTATTGTGTTGTTGTTGCAGCCCAGTTCATGCGTCCAGTGGTCATATTCACTGTGTTGTTGTTGCAGCCCATTTCATGCATCCTGTGGTCATATTCACTGTGTTGTTGGTGCAGCCCACTTCATGCATCCTGAGGTCATATTCACTGTGTTGTTGTTGTAGCCCACTTCATGCATCCTGAGGTCATATTCATTGTGTTGTTGTTGCAGCCCACTTCATGCATCCTGAGGTCATATTCACTGTGTTGTTGTTGCAGCCCATTTCATGCATCCTGTGGTCATATTCACTGTGTTGTTGGTGCAGCCCACTTCATGCATCCTGAGGTCATATTCACTGTGTTGTTGTTGTAGCCCACTTCATGCATCCTGAGGTCATATTCAATGTGTTGTTGTTGCAGCCCACTTCATGTATCATGTAGTCATATTCATTGTGTTGTTGCAGCCCACTTCATGCATCCAGTGGTCATATTCACTGTGTTGTTGTTGCAGCCCACTTCATGCATCCGGTGGTCATATTCACTCTGTTGTTGTTGCAGCCCACTTCATGCATCCTGTGGTCATATTCATTGTGTTGTTGTTGTAGCCCACTTCATGCATCCAGTGGTCATATTCATTGTGTTGTTGTTGTAACCCACTTCATGCATCCAGTGGTCATATTCACTGTGTTGTTGTTGCAGCCCACTTCATGCATCCTGTGGTCATATTCATTGTGTTGTTGTTGTTGTATCCCACTTCATGCATCCAGTGGTCATATTCACTATGTTGTTGTTGCAGCCCACTTCATGCATCCAGTGGTCACATTCACTGTGTTGTTGTTGCAGCCCACTTCATACATCCAGTGGTCATATTCACTGTTGTTGTTGCAGCCCACTTCATGCATCCTGTGGTCATATTCATTGTGTTGTTGTTGTAGCCCACTTCATGCATCCAGTGGTCATATTCACTGTGTTGTTGTTGCAGCCCACTTTATGCATCCAGTGGTCATATTCACTGTGTTGTTGTTGCAGCCCACTTCATGCATCCTGTGGTCATATTCATTGTGTTGTTGTTGCAGCCCACTTCATGCAGCCTGTGGTCATATTCAATGTGTTGTTTTTGCAGCCCACTTCATGCATCCTGTGGTCATATTCATTGTGTTGTTGTTGCAGTCCACTTCATGCATCCTGTGGTCATATTTACTGTGTTGTTATTGCAACCCACTTCATGCGTCCAGTGGTCATATTCACTGTGTTGTTGTTGCAGCCCACTTCATGCGTCCTGTGATCATATTCGGCGTGTTGGCTGATGTAACAAGGGATAAACTAGTGCGGGAGATGCCAGAGATCTACGAGTCGCCTCGTACGTAACAACTCACTGCTTTAGGGGTCATTGCAGAATGTCACAAAGTCTCCAGATACACACGTTAAATATAATACAATATGTTAAGCATTGTGTGGGGTGGTTGGTCGTCACCTGGTATCATGGGGACAATTTATTTCTAACTTTTGTCACCTAGAGAGGGGTATATGTTAATGCTGACTGATGCCAATACAATTTTGGATCCTAAAACCGTTAAGTCCTTCAACATGTACTGGTTGAACCAGTACTAAATGCATACGGTTTGTCGAATTTGTTAACTCAGTGTCCTGGATGGTGGGTTTGTGTGTTATTGTGTGGAGACTCTCGGGTCAGTTTTATGCAAGACAGTGGCATACAAGTTATCTTTTCCTGCTGTGTTCCCCATCGACCGTTGCTACAGGACTTGAGCTGCCTGCACCTGGGCCTTAGGGTACTAATATGGACATATGTTGCAACAGCCAGTTCCTAGTTAGGCCTGGAATTATAAATAAAAACATACACAACAGTTGTTGTCACCAGTAGCTGTAGCATTAGTCATACGTTTGTACTCTCAAGTGTGGTCTAATAGAAATGACAGAAGTAAAACACAGAAAACAGCTATTGGGAATGCCTAGATTGAGTTGCTTGTAGATGTTGTGAGCTGACTGTGTTTGTTGCCTCCCTGCCAGAGGCCGAGGGGCGCAGTGAGGAGGAGACCAGGAGCAGCAAGTCTGGCATCATCAAACTCGACGCCATCAGGGTCATCATTGACAAGGTGAGGGGCAGGGCTGTGAGGGGACGGGGTTGTGAGTGGGCATAGCCGGGAGTGGGCAGGGCCAGCAATAATGAATGGGTAGAATAACAAACGGTTGTAGCTTGCAATGATTTATGGTTGGAGCTTGTAGTGATGAATAACTGGAAACTGGAGTGAGTGAATCTGACCGGCAGTTATTAAATACATTACAGTTTTTATGTGTTAATGTGAGGAGGTGGAGCTGTCAGTGGGTGAGGAGGTGGAGCTGTCAGTGGGTGAGGAGGTGGAGCTGTCAGTAGGTGAGGAGGTGGAGCTGTCAGTGGGTGAGGAGATGGAGCTGTCAGTGGGTGAGGAGGTGGAGCTGTCAGTAGGTGAGGAGGTGGAGCTGTCAGTGGGTGAGGAGGTGGAGCTGTCAGTGGGTGAGGAGGTGGAGCTGTCAGTGGGTGAGGAGGTGGAGCTGTCAGTGGGTGGAGCTGGGAATGGGCGGGTCTGAGTGGGAAGGGGCTGTTAAGGGGCAGGAATGTGAGAGGGTGGAACAGTTGTGAATGGCTGGAGCCCAAAGTGGGTGGAACTGAGGAGACGGGGCTGTGAGTGGGCGGGGCTGTGAATGGGCGGGGCTGGGCCAGCAATAATGAATGGGTAGAATAATAAACGGTTGTAGCTTGCAATGATTTATGGGTGGAGCTTATAGTGATGAATAACTGGAAACTAGAGTGAGTGGATCTGACCACCAGTTATTAAATACATTATAATTTTAATGTGTGCATGTGCATGAATGTGAGACTCATGATACACCCCCATGTTGTAGGGTAAGCACTGTGTGTTGGATGTGACCCCGAACGCTGTGGACCGTCTCAACTACGCGCAGTACACCCCCGTGGTTGTACTGCTGCGTGCTGAGAGCAAGTACGCCGTCAAGGAGCTGCGGTCTCGCTGGGCTCGCAGCTCCACCAAGAGTACACGCAAACTCTACGACCAGGCCGTCAAACTGGAGAAGACATACAGCCATCTCATCACTAGTGAGTACTGCTTCGTGTTCCTGCATGGGGCGTAAACTGACAACCTTGTGTCAGTAAATAAATAAGTGATGTCTGGTGTGTACATTCATTGTCTCTTAAGACAACCCATAGTTTGCTGTTAAAGATATTCAAAATACCATTGGAATCGAGGAATTATTTGCAGGACTTGAATTGAGGAAAGATTTGAATTGAGGAATGTTTTGGTGGACATTAATTGAGGACCAGTTTGGTGGACTTGAATTGAGGAATTATTTTGCTGGACTTGAATTGAGGAAAGATTTGAATTGAGGACTGATTTGGTGGACTTAGTATTTTTTTATTAAACAGTACAAGGGGAGGGAGCTGCCAAGCATGTATGAGGAAGACTATACCTCAGAATTATCTTAATGATAACTATATTAGTAGTTCAAGAAAATTTAGTACTAATATGTATTGCAATGTGTGTGGGATATAAACATGACACCCATGTGTGTGGATAAATAAACAAGTTTATGTTTTGTTCTATATTTACAGACACAATTGATTTGACCAATGGAGAGATGTGGTACAAGAAGCTGAAGGAAACGATTGACAAGGCCCAGCAACAGCCAGTGTGGATGTCCGAGACAAAGGTGGGTCGGCAGCACACATCAGTGGCAGGACATTTCTGGACAAACTGTACAGATAGGCTACGCTTTGTGTCGGGATTGTTAGTAATTAAGTTTCTAATTGTTGTGATTTAGTGTTAGTACTTTAATCCCATTTGGAAATACTGATCTCAAACTGATTTGATTGAACAATAAAATATTGATTTTATTGCAGACAGATTACCATAAAAGTAACTGTATTTGGGGGGGGGGGATTTTTTAAGATGCTGAATTTGTTGGAATCATTTAAAAAATAAACTGGGATCCTTTGTTACGTTATTAAAATTGCACAATAATAATAAATCCTGAAATGAAAGGTAAGTCATCATATAATGGAAATTAATTACAAGTTCAAAACAGGCTAAGTCCTTAAATGTTTCACAGATTATGTTTGAAAATCATCCATTGTGTATTTATGTACCTTTAATAATATTGGTGAACTATACAACCTCACTGAAGTATTAAACGTGCCGCCTGCTAGACCTCCCTGCCTGTTGTCACTACTAAGTCTATGCCCCAGCCCGAGGAGAGCCTGAAGGAAGACTTCCTCTTCCCGATGAGTAACCGACTCAGCTACGCATCGTCCCCAGAGAGTGACGCCGAGATGAGGTCGCACAGCATGTACGATGACAACGACGCGTCACCGCCGCCCGTACGTCGACCCATGGTGCGCTCTAACTCCGACCCCAGCATTGCCACCCAGGAAAACATCCCTGGCATCCCCCCCTACCAGGCCCCGCCCAGCTACATGCGTGATGGCAAACATGTGAGTATAAGGGGGGTCAGTAATAGGGGTCGTGTCAGTGTGTCAGAGAAAATGTAATTTAAGGTGAAATTGCACAATTTAAAAGTACCCCTGGTAAATATTATTATTTGAATGTTTTAGGTTCTTTCGTTTGCTATAAATTAATTATTCCCTTGTGTGGTTGCTTGAAGATTTCCTCTCAAAATTACAACTTTTATTTTCACCTTTCTCAAGTCTCGTGTCTTTCTACAGAGTCCTTCCATCACTAATGTTTCCCTGTTGCACCCCGTTTTGCTTGTTTACTAATTGATACCCAACATTTGGCACATAATACCCACCCCATGGGTTGTCTACCTATTTAAAGGGTATTTACTGTCAAGGGCTTGTGATTATTGATATAACATTAGATGACGGCATGTAATCTGGACTTACAAAATTAACAATTCAACAGTGATTTTCATTCTATATTAATTCTAAAAGCTACGTCAGATTCTGAAAAGTGTTTTCCTACTGATACATGCAGATTGCCACTTGTTTAAACTTCCAATGCTTGCAATGTAGTAAGAAATTAGTAGTATTTGTTATACATAAACTTCACTGATTTTTTATTTACTTTAATAATTGGGAAGACAGCATTGCGATTTCTGGGTCTGTGACTTATTATTTAGAAATAATTAATCCAACAGACTTCTGTAGGATAAGTCTAAAACAAGAATCTTATATAAAAATTGTGTTTTGTTTTCCAGGATGGCCGTGGCCCACCGGAGAAGTCTCCCTATGCTTCCAGCAATGGCTTCAACCGCAGACACACTGCCGACCCAAGTGAGTGCCTGTTGTAGATCAACCACTACAACAGTGTCGGCCATGACAGTGTGTTAGTGTAGTGTTTGTCATTGGTTGTTTCATACTGCAGTATGTGGTTGTTTATGACAGAGACGATGGTCTTTGATGACAGATGATCTATTTTACCCTAATATGATAACAGGTCATATTTGTAACAAGCTATTTATACACCCTGCATAGTAGGTTAGTTTCAACTAGCTTCAACTAGTTCCACTGGCCCCAAAAATATATGGTAACCACAATCAATTGTAATCAATAAAATGTGTGTTTATTTAAACATGTTTCATGAAAACAAGAAAGACATTGCTACAGTGTGTAATGCTTTAGGAAGTCCTACTCAGACTGCTGAATACATGGCCTGCTCAGAATACAGCGGCTATTGTGTTGTTATGAAGCAACACTGAATGCCAGAAAGAATTATGCACTTACTGGATCTAAAATAACTTGTGTAGTTTTTTCACAGAATATTTTATGTACATTCACAATTGTAATAATTATTCTTGTAGTCTGAATATTTATTTAATTTCTTTTAAATCTGCTACATTGAGCCATAGAAATGACTCGTGCAGCAGTGGTATAAAGTGCTCACCTGTATCCCAGGGGAAGGAACGAGGGCCTATCCCCCTCCAGCCCAGGACGGTCGCTACTTCCCCTCCTACTATGCGGGAAGTCTGTCCAGGGATCGCTACCCCCCTCCTCGCTCCAGCATTGACACCTATGCCACCCTCACCCCCACTGAACGACTAGCAGCCAAGGGAAGTCCAGGTAGGTTTTGTAGTCATCATAACTTCATTCTGTCCTACTCGGAATATACAATATTGTCATTTTATTTTTGAAATCTTGATTATATTGCAGCCTGTTGATGTGCTAATATTTGTTACATTATTTTTTATTTTGTTTTAGTAATATTACTATTATGGCTGAACAAATATGTCTATGATGTCTGAAAACCATATTAAATAGTTTTCAAAAGCAAATTTAAGCAATTCAAAAGCACAGTTTAAGTTCTAGTTTCTAAATAACTGTGCCAGCACCATTGGTCATTTTTTTTACATTTTGCAGGTAATTCTGAATTCCAACATGGGTGATATTGGCATGTATTAATTATAAAAGAATATTTACTGTATAACGTGTTATGCAATGGTGAATGATTTCTGAGAATTCATAAATGCTAAAGCATCAATGTCTGAATGTCCATTGGTAAGTTTTGTAAAACAGTTGCATCAACTTCTAAATGTAACGCCATCGTAAGTTGTCATTCCATGAGTTCGCATGTCCAAAAGCATATTATGGTTCAAACAACATCCTCCAGTATGTGATGCAGTAACGTTACGCCAATTTGCAGTAACACATATTTCACTCATTAGATGGCGCCACTGTATCAGGTTATTTTTCTGCGACACATGTCGACGACCAAACCACCCCACATGTAGTGCTTAAGATATTTTGTGACTTATGCAGTCACTGTTAAAATACGACTGATTGGTTTCCAGGACGACGCTCTGATGACCTGCGAGACAGATCGTCCTATGACCGCGCAGACGTTAACAGACGCCCGTCGGCCATGGAACGACTGCGCCCCGGGTACCCACCCCCTCGAGACACCTCCATCTATAGCTATCGCGTAGAGCAGGGGCCCCTCGACTATGAGAAACGTGGCTTCGACACTAAGGTCAGTTTGTTCATCAGTTGACAAAGAATATGGAAGAATGTTGTGTTTCTAATGATTTAGGCACTGTTGAAGTTTATTGTAATAGATTGAAAGTAAGAATTTCAGCGGATGCAACTTAACAGAATCACATATAACAGAATCATCCATTTAATAGAATCAGATTGCACTGACCTGAAGTGGTTCTGTTAAGTAGAGTGTACTGTAGTTACATGACTGATGGTTGCTGTAATGCAGTAATAGAATCAGATTGCACTGACCTGAAGTGGTTCTGTTAAGTAGAGTGTACTGTAGTTACATGACTGATGGTTGCTGTAATGCAGTAATAGAATCAGATTGCACTGACCTGAAGTGGTTCTGTTAAGTAGAGTGTACTGTAGTTACATGACTGATGGTTGCTGTAATGCAGTAATAGAATCAGATTGCACTGACCTGAAGTGGTTCTGTTAAGTAGAGTGTACTGTAGTTACATGACTGATGGTTGCTGTAATGCAGTAATCATGGATGTCAGGTTGAGTGATTCAGTTGTCATTATAAACTGCACACGTTAAATTCATGCTAAAAATCTGAGATTGCATTTAAAAATTACCAGACAGTACCCATATTGCCTTGCTGTCATCTTTACAGTATGGTCCTTCACAGACCAAAAAGAGTATGTTTCCACTTGGGGAACAAACCAGAACCTGATGACTGAAGCTGTCCATGGTGACCAGTTCACCAAGATGATTTCATAAGAAAAATCCATGTCTATTTGTGACGCTATCTCATGAATAGTGAATGTAAACATGACCTTTGACCTGTTGCAGCAGCTGTACGCTGATGGTTCGTCCTACAGTAGCGACTCCTACACGCGATACACTTCAAATCCCGCAAACAAGCACGACGACTCGAAGCTGCGTGAGAAGTTTGGAACGACGCAACTTCCACAGCCGCCAGATAAGCCCGGACGCATGGATCCGTATCAGTTCACACGCAGCACCGCTGAACCTTACAATTCTCCTAACAGTCCCAAGGCGCCAGGCAACCCCACCCGCAAGCTGTCCGACATCACCGCCAAGTACAGGTATATGCGCTTGTACGTATCACGCTTGCGTCGCTTCTAGTATTAGTATTCCTGCAGTCTTAGTGGGCCTTCTTATGATTTGTCTGTCTGTCCATGCATGACCCTTATCAAACAAACGTTTAATTTTGTAGTATAAAAGTTCAGTCATCTCTTAATCTCTTCAAAATGTCTTTGGTGACACAGTGTAGGCGTTATTGTAAAGTGTATAGTTTCAGTTGTGCGCTGGGTTTTATAATTCCTGATCTACATTAACCAGCTGTTTTTTCTGTGTTCACTGATTTTCTCAAACAATGATCAGAAACTTGCAGAAGGAAACTGTTACTTTTAATATATTGCACATTAAAGATTGAGCCAGAATTGCCATGTTTACATTGATTTCATTAGGTGCATTTTAACATAACTTCGTTGTTAATTCACAAAGAGGTAGATAGATGGCTTTGGTTGCAGAGATCAAACTGGCCAGTTGTGTTTTACAACTTAAAGCTTTGTAATTACACCTACGACTGTTTGTAGAAGATACCACAGCCAACTTGATATATTGGTAGCTAACGGTGCGTCATTATATAGCAGTTTTAACAGTTGCTATTTGTAGTATAACACCTTTCTAGTATCAATCTGATAAACATTGTTTTATTAAGTACAGCTGTAGTAGCAATTATTACTAGCACATGTTAATTGTAGCAATGTAGTATCAATAGTAGTAACATATTTCCTTGCATCAATTCAGTAATATTTATTTACTGTATTGAACTTGATGGCATGAGCAGTTTGTTTTGGTAGTAGTAGACTGGACTGAGTTAATGTTGCCACAGCAGTGTGTTGCATGCATCTTTGTTGTCATGGTGATAACAACCTATAGCAGTCAGTCTCGGTAACATATTTGTCTTTCATGTAGTTTTATGGATAGTAGTAGATTGCAGTGCTGCAGTGTAAGTTGTTTTCTCTCACAGTTTTAGCATGCTCTGCTTTCACTGCCTGCATCACTGCCTGCAAAATGCACAACGACTCACTATTTACTGCTGTCATTTCAGAAGTTAAATTAGTAATGGCAGCTGTTAGAATTTTATTATTAATTTGGCTGATTATTTTTTATAATATTTATTCAGTCTGGTGTTGCAATGTAATGTTAAAGTAGCTTTTTTGCATGTCGTAAATGACATTTCAAGAATAAACTGTTACTGCGATAATAGAGGAAGACACTTCAAGAAGAAACAGTTACTGTGATAATAGAGGAAGATACTTCAAGAAGAAACAGTTACTGCGATAATAGAGGAAGACACTTCAAGAAGAAACAGTTACTGCAATAATAGAGGAAGATACTTCAAGAAGAAACAGTTACTGCGATAATAGAGGAAGACACTTCAAGAAGAAACAGTTACTGCAATAGTAGAGGAAGACACTTCAAGAAGAAACAGTTACTGCGATAATAGAGGAAGACACTTCAAGAAGAAACAGTTACTGTGATAATAGAGGAAGACACTTCAAGAAGAAACAGTTACTGCAATAATAGAGGAAGATACTTCAAGAAGAAACAGTTACTGCGATAATAGAGGAAGACACTTCAAGAAGAAACAGTTACTGCGATAATAGAGGAAGACACTTCAAGAAGAAACAGTTACTGCAATAATAGAGGAAGATACTTCAAGAAGAAACAGTTACTGCGATAATAGAGGAAGACACTTCAAGAAGAAACAGTTACTGCGATAGTAGAGGAAGACATTTCAAGAAGAAACAGTTACTGCAATAATAGAGGAATATACTTCAAGAAGAAACAGTTACTGCGATAATAGAGGAAGACACTTCAAGAAGAAACAGTTACTGCAATAATAGAGGAAGATACTTCAAGAAGAAACAGTTACTGCGATAATAGAGGAAGACACTTCAAGAAGAAACAGTTACTGTGATAATAGAGGAAGACATTTCAAGAAGAAACAGTTACTGCAATAATAGAGGAATATACTTCAAGAAGAAACAGTTACTGCGATAATAGAGGAAGACACTTCAAGAAGAAACAGTTACTGCAATAGTAGAGGAAGACACTTCAAGAAGAAACAGTTACTGCGATAATAGAGGAAGATACTTCAAGAAGAAACAGTTACTGTGATAATAGAGGAAGACATTTCAAGAAGAAACAGTTACTGTGATAATAGAGGAAGACATTTCAAGAAGAAACAGTTACTGCGATAATAGAGGAAGACACTTCAAGAAGAAACAGTTACTGTGATAATAGAGGAAGACACTTCAAGAAGAAACAGTTACTGCAATAATAGAGGAAGATACTTCAAGAAGAAACAGTTACTGCGATAATAGAGGAAGACACTTCAAGAAGAAACAGTTACTGCAATAATAGAGGAAGATACTTCAAGAAGAAACAGTTACTGCAATAGTAGAGGAAGACACTTCAAGAAGAAACAGTTACTGCGATAATAGAGGAAGACATTTCAAGAAGAAACAGTTCCTTCGATAATAGAGGAAGACACTTCAAGAAGAAACAGTTACTGCGATAATAGAGGAAGACATTTCAAGAAGAAACAGTTACTGCGATAATAGAGGAAGACACTTCAAGAAGAAACAGTTACTGCGATAATAGAGGAAGACACTTCAAGAAGAAACAGTTACTGCGATAATAGAGGAAGACATTTCAAGAAGAAACAGTTACTGCGATAATAGAGGAAGATACTTCAAGAAAAAACAGTCACTGCGATAAAAGAGGAAGACACTTCAAGAAGAAACAGTTACTGCAATAATAGAGGAAAACATTTCAAGAAGAAACAGTTACTGCAATAATAGTGGAAGACACTTCAAGAAGAAACAGTTACTGCGATAATAGTGGAAGACACTTCAAGAAGAAACAAATAGAGGAAGGCACTTCATGAAACTATAATTCAATACTTTTTAGTTCTTTTTAAAAATGCCAGCAGTTGTAATTTCTTGCCTTGTCTGTAGAACGCAGAACTCAGAATCAATTTATTTGACCTATAAATACGATACATATATAACGAATAACGCAAGTAATAGATAAGGTCGGGAGACTCCCAGTAAGATATATAATATCGCTAGCACAGGAGCCACCCCATAAATATAAACAACAATAAAATTTACACGACAAATCAGAATAGCATATGACTTGTTTTTATTGTTGATAATTACTCAGTGTATCAACATACATACATAATACAAGGACTGATTATATGTGCTTGTGTACACATTGACGTACATATGGATACTTAGGTATACATTCTAATATGTATTACGAATTACAAATAAAGCAATTATGGATCAAACAAGTGGATTCATAATTTTAAATAACAAGTTTTTTGTGTATGTTAAAAAACCATATAGACTGGGTGTAAATTTTATTATTGATAATACTTGGTGTATTGTTAACTGTCTCAACTATGTTATGTCTAATGCATTTTTTCGCAAATTCATGTTTGAATCTGGACATATACAGATTATTTCTTTCACGTGTGCAGTGCTGATGAATATCATAGATGTGTGTGCTTGGAAAAACATTGAAGTAGTAGGGTAAAATATTGTTAATTAATTTATAGTAAAATTTTAATTGGATTTTATAAATGTCATCCAACTTTAGCAACTGAGATCTTTTAAAAATAGGACTTGTGTGAGCATTGTATTTACTTAAGGATATTATTTGTATTGCTTTTTTCTGTAATTTGAAAATTTGATGTGCCTGATGACCCCATAAAAGTAAGCCACAATTAGTATGAGGGAGAATAAGAGCATTGTACATAATATATAATGTATTGGGTAATAAAAAGTGTTTAAGTTTATTTAGTATGCCTATTGTTTTATATATTTTATTTGCTATTTTGTTTGTATGACTCTGCCAGTTTAAATGGTTATTTATTGTGATGCATAAAAAATTGAAATCATTTACACATTCAACATATGCCCCATCTATTTGTAATACAAATTATACTACTTTTTTTTAGGTATATGAAAAATCATGAATTTAGTCTTTTTGGCATTTAGTGACAGTTTGTTGGCTTTCAACCAATTGCTAATCTTTGTTAGTTCTTTGTTAATAGTTTCACTTCGCGTTTGGCTTTCTGAATCGTTTAATGTGTTTAGTGTACTAGTAAGGGTGGTGTTGTCAGCATAAGTTATGAATTTGAAAAGGTCACTAGAAAGTGCTATATATATATAAGTATAATAAATAAGATTGGCCCTGAAATTGAACCTTGAGGGACACCAATGTTGATGTCTATTTCCTTAGACTTAACATTTTCAATTTCTACGTACTGCTTACGATTTTGTAAATAACTCGTACAAAGATTCAGAGCCTTGTCATTTAATCCATAGTAATTTAACTTCTGTACCATTATATTGTGATCAATTGTGTCAAATGCTTTTGATAAATCAAAGTATATATTTGTTGGAGTAACCGATTTATCAAGTTCTTATATAATTCTGTCTATGATTTCAAGTGTAGCAAGCTCAGTAGAATGTTTCTTTCTAAACCAATATTGGCTATTGTAGTATAATTCTTTAGAATGGAAGTAATTGTGGATTTTATCAAACAAAACCATTTCAAAATTTTTTTCAATCACTGGCAGGATAGAAATAGGACGATAATTGTTAAAGTCAGAAACAACAAATATACCATCACATTTTACCTCTGCAATGTTGCACCATCATCAGGCAAGACGAGAGTTCACCAGCCCAGTCTTCGGTCAGTTCGTCAAAGCTTGGTGGCGCCCCCTGTGTGGCACCGAAGCCAAACACAAGCCAGCTGAAGGCGAAGTCTGAGAGCACTCTGTATTCAGAGCGCAACCCCCCTTCATCTCCCACTAAGGGGCAGCACTCGCCCTACTTCCCTGCCAAGTCCCAGAGCAACCTGGAGAGACCCCAGCCCGACGGACAGAGGGCAGGAGGCTATGAAAGGACGAATCAAAGGTCTGTGTTGTGGTTTTAGGATGTGAGATGTGAATATTTTGTGGTTGGAGTTTGCATGTGATATGATGTGTCTAATTGTCTATAAGAAGCAGCTAGCCACATGTAATATAGTTTATATACACACACGTACACTTATTACGCACATACACACACACACGCACGCACGCACACACGCACACACGCACACACGCACACACACATCATACACAGTTGCATGTAACCACTGCATGTGTGTACCAGTTGTCCATGATATAATAACAATATTATAATACAAACAGTGATTGAGTAGGGTTATGACAGGGTGATTGAGTAGGGTTGTGACAGGGTGATTGAGTATGGTTATGACAGGGTGATGTAGAAGGAAGTTGTAAATTTGAATGTTGCCAACCATTGTGAATGATGCCCTCTTGGTTCTCACCCACCCAGAACACACACAGACCATTTCTCTTGTATCCCATCATGCAGTAGGAGCTACCCAGACTACACATCACCGGCGTCACAAGACATGCCACCTGGTGGCCCAGAGATGCGGCACACATACGCTACCTACAGACCACCAGCAGACACACAACATACCGACACCTACGGCCCACCTGTTTGGGCACCTGGCGGTTACCGTGACAATGCAGGGTGGCAACCGGCACCATCTCGTGGCTCATACGCCAACCAAATATACATGGATCAGGCAGAGGCTGGTCTTGCAGTGAACAATGTGAGACGAGATGATAGGCAGAATAAAACATTCGTGGAGCATGGAGACAGATCGTTGGATCGGGATTCTGGATACCCAAGTTCATTAGAGAGATCCAGGTGTGTGTGAGATGTTTGTGTGCGCATAATGAGCATGTGTAGGTATTGGTTTAATTGAAGTCTACACCAGGGGTCAACAGAGGTCGAGGTCACAGTTCAATTACATTACGATTAAATGCATTCTTCTAAGTAAATGTATGTTTCCAGTTGTCAACTTGTCAGGTTCCATTTCTTCCCCCACCAACGTCTTTTTTTTTCTTCTTCTCATTGCAGCCTTTCTCCCTTCCTTTATCCATTTTCTCTCTTGTCGTCTTTTCCCTTTACCAAATAAAAATGGATGAATCCATTAGTTTGTTGTAGCATTTATATTTACATCAACAGTTAAAGATAAGATTAGCGAGCACAAAATATAAATATTAAAAATCTAACCTTGCGAAAATGTTCTTGTGTCCACGTCTTAGGTGACGATGGGTAATTTGGCCCCCGGTGTTGACTTTAATGTGAGACTAACTGAGCATGGGCGACTAGTGCCTGCATGTAATTAAACAAGAATGAAATACAAGACACACACACGTTGGCAATATGATATATAATATATGGCACAAATCACTTGAAATTGTGATATTATAATAAAGATTATGTAATAAGTGCATTCCTAAATTTCAAATCTTTCCATTCCAGGCAGGGTATGAATAAATAATTATTACGCAACAACACAATATTTTGTAATTATATAATGTTCATGTAATATTATGTAATTTCAACCATGTATCCTAAATACTGGTCCAATAAATGACTCTATTTAGAGTGGACATGGTTCAGTCAGGATGGCCCTTGGTCCTATCCATTGGACCAGCTTGTAGTATGAGGGGAACCTGGTCCTATACCTTGTATATTCCAAAGAGGTCTTTTGTCTGTCTCGCCCTCACATCTCGTCTGAAGCGAGAACACTGGTTGGTCATGTGACATGTTTGCGGTTCCCGTTTCTAGTGATTTGCGACCGTCCTCACTCAACTTTGAGACATACAAGAAACTTGTCACGCCCGGGTTTTATGGTGCAAAAAAATCAATCTCGGAGGAAGTCGATCCTCAAGATAGGTAAACACGACCACATCAACGTTGCTTGTTGTGGTTGACTGGTTCAGGGTTTTCGTTGTTATTTTGTAGTCATCCTGGATGTTTAGTTTTCCTGATGTGTTTAACCTCTGTTTTGGTTTGGTGTGTTGTGTTTGAGTAGGTTTGGCTTCGTATGTATTCACTCGACACTGTGATCTAACCTTCCTGTACAGGTTGAAGGAATGTTTTATTTTATTTACTCATGTACTGTTTCATTTTCTGATTTACACACGTTCTTGTTAATTGTTAGCCTAACAAGTAGTTGATGCTTTGAGCTTTTGTAGACTCAGTTATGTTTTGTTGGTTGTGTTTTCTGTGTGTGGCTTGGGTTCATAGGTCATGACCTGATTTGATCATTGTGAGACCTGACCTCGTAGTAGAACGTGACAGCTCTGCTGCATGGTCATGTAGACACTTTCTGCAGATTAGCTAATCATTTGTCAGTGCTTCAAACGTTATCAGAATTAAGTTATCAAGAACAGACATTTCTATTGCCACTATTTTGTCTTTGTGGTTTACCAATTCGATGTCTTCAAACCGCCATCAACAATGTACCACTTAATAATTTGATGGCTATAAGATGCACAACTTACCAATGATATAACTTGACTATTGTTGTTTTAATTAAATAAAAAGTGTAGTACTTGCAGTGCATTTTATGAAGAAGGTTCCTGAGTTATTATCTGGTGCTTACACGTTTAGTTTGTTTGTATAGAGAGACAACAGGTGGCAGCAGTGGTCTCATGGTGTACAATCGAGAACACCGGAACAGTGCGTTTGAGTCGTACAAGAAGCCGACATCGCCGTCCGACAGTAGACAGCCATCCGTGGAGGGAGAGGAAAAAGAGGACTCGGCACATGTTAGGTTAGTGAGGAGATGGTTGTTGACATTGTCACAGAAGATGTATTGTACAGTGTCAGACTTGTAACCATCATGTGTGCAGCAGTATTTACATTGTGTCTTATAAAAACTTACTGTTCAGAAAATATCTTCACTGCAAACGGTGAACATTACAGTATGTCAGAACATGGGAAATAGCTTCAGTTAACCATTTCAGTACGACAGCCCTGACTAGCTATCATCACTGAATACTGCATTCCCAGTTAATATACAAGACGATGGACTACCTCACTTCCGGTCAAGATTTGAGCAACAAAAATGCATTTTATGAATAGGAATGTCATATATTTTCAGAAAGTATGATAATCAGCGAGTAAAATTAACCAAATCATTTTACATTCCGTCGTCATGGTAACCAGCAAAGCCGCCAAGATTTCAACGTTTTTTGCAGTTGCTGAACACAGTTGTATATTAAGTTCGCCGACATCGTTATTGTGTCAACCATCAAGATCGCTATTTAAAGTAATGCCATCTGCCATTGTGGCCACTGCAGATTTTGATAATCCATCATTAAATGTAGTGGATTATTATGAGTAAAAACGATTTGAATAGCAGACATCGTCAATGCCGAATAACCGGCCTGTCGTACTGAAATGGTGAAGTAATGTGTGTACAATGGGCAGTTTGTTTAATGAAAATGTGCATACTTTTGTGGAAATCATCAAAAGAATTTACTTCTGTCTTTAGAATGGGTAAGTTGTTACCATGTAAATAGTGTTGTTTTGTAATATATGTCGAAACGGTGCAACATTTTTCTGACAATTTTTAACTTTTAAAAATGATGTAATGTTTTGTGCAAATAAAGGAGGTTTGCACAAACGAGCCAGACTGTTGTAGTACTAACACTCACATTGCATGCTGGGTTCTAATTGTCACAAACGAGCCAGACTGTTGTAGCACTAACACTCACATTGCATGCTGGGTTCTAATTGTCACAAACGAGCCAGACTGTTGTAGCACTAACACTCACATTGCATGCTGGGTTCTAATTGTCACAAAATGGGGCTGAAATGTGATGAACAAAAAAATCAAATTGAGGAGGGAGTTTTAAAACATGTAACAGTCTGATATTGGAAAGTCATTATAAATAATCCTGTTTTGTATTTGTATCATGTTTTTGTCCATTAATTTATGCAGACAATACTTTTTACAATGGCCTAATAACAGCTGGATTTGTTTTTAATTATTGGCCGATTGTTTCAGGCAAATGTCTGACCTTGACATCCCAGAGGAGGAAGGTCACAGGGTCGTGGCCACTGCCCGGGGGGTGTTTGACAGCAGCGGAGGGGTGCTGGAGTCCAAGGAGACTGGTACGTAATACTACCTGTACTGGGGTTGAGAGGAGAAGAGAAGGTTACAGGAGTATGTATGAACATGTAACTGTTGCTATTTATGATACCATTTGGCATCTAGAAGATTACAAAATGTATCCATTCACACAGCTATATAAACAAATACCAGTTTTAATCCGGTGCGAAGCCGGTTTCGCTCCCATGGAGCGTTCACACTACAAAATCTAAACCGGCTCAGTGAGTTAAACCAGTTTAAACTAATCGACCTCCTTGAAGTGGTTTCACACTGGTTTAGTTTTACTCCGGTTCAAATTGCTAGTGTGAAGGCAACGGGGATTAGTGCCAAGTTGCACTAAATTTGACCTGATTAATGCCAGATGTTGTGGCTGGCGATCGTTGCCCAAGGTGGTAGCTGTTAACATCATTTGACATAATTAATTAGTTAATGCGCATTAATTAATCTGGCTCAAAGCCTGTTTGTAGTGTGAATTGGGTATTGGTTTTATGTGAATGAACAAGTATTCTGCAGTAATTATATTGTGGCAGAATGCTTCCTGTAGGAGTTGAGTTGGTGTTCGAATGACCAAATCTACCGGGATGACGTGTAAACCTCTTTGAATGGTCCATGCAACTGGATATCACACTGTATAATGTGAACTTGCCTTTTTACATTTAAAAGTTGTTCTACCTGTACCTGAGCAAGGTGTGTATAATCATAATGACACCTGTGTCTTTCATGCTGCCCAGGTGTGAGTATCATCATTCCAAAAGGAGCGATCCCAGACGGTGTTCAACAGGAGATCTACTTCAAGGTGTGCCAAGACAACAGTATTCTGCCTCCCCTGGACAAGGAGAAAGGTACACTCTCCCATCCTGCACTCTCCCATCTTATCCTCTACACCCTCCCATCCTACCCTATATGCTCGCCCATCCTACCCTCTACACTCTCCCATCCTACCCTCTCCCATCCTACCCTCTACACTCTCCCATCCTACCCTTTACGCTCTCCCATCCTACCCTCTACACTCTCCCATCCTACCCTCTACGCTCTCCCATCCTACCCTCTAGGCTCTCTCATCCTACCCTCTACGCTCTCCCATCCTACCCTCTACGCTCTCCCATCCTACCCTCTACGCTCTCCCATCCTACCCTCTACGCTCTCCCATCCTACCTTCTACACTCTCCCATCCTACCCTCTATGCTCTCCCATCCTACCCTCTACGCTCTCCCATCCTACCCTCTACGCTCTCCCATCCTACCCTCTATGCTCTCCCATCCTACCCTCTCTCCCATCCTACCCTCTACGCTCTCCCATCCTACCCTCTACGCTCTCCCATCCTACCCTCTATGCTCTCCCATCCTACCCTCTACGCTCTCCCATCCTACCCTCTCCCATCCTACCCTCTATGCTCTCCCATCCTGCACTCTCTCCCATCCTACCCTCTACGCTCTCCCATCCTACCCTCTACGCTCTCCCATCCTACCCTCTACGCTCTCCCATCCTACCCTCTCCCATCCTACCCTCTATGCTCTCCCATCCTACCCTCTCTCCCATCCTACCCTCTACGCTCTCCCATCCTACCCTCTACGCTCTCCCATCCTACCCTCTATGCTCTCCCATCCTACCCTCTACGCTCTCCCATCCTACCCTCTCCCATCCTACCCTCTATGCTCTCCCATTCTGCACTCTCCCATCCTATCCTTTCCCATCCTCCCATCCATCACACATATCTATCATACGGCAATGACAATCAAAATATTAAACATCCAACAGAGTGACTTTAAAGTGAAGTACATTATCAATAACTGTTGCATTATCCATCACCTTGCTAAAACACCCACAAAAACAACTATGTACTGGTCATCGCAGTAACAATAAAATGATGCATATCTACTGCAAATACGATCATGTAATTGTTACCTGTTTGTTTGTCAGGTGAGACGTTGCTCAGTCCCCTGGTCATGTGTGGTCCTCACGGCCTCAAGTTCCTTCAGCCGGTCGAGCTGAGACTTCCTCACTGTGCCTCAGTCAACCCTGACAGCTGGTCCTTCGCACTCAAGTCCAGCAGTTCACCCACAGGTAAGATCTCAATCTAGCAGCTCACCCACATGTAAGGTCTCAAGTCTAGCAGCTCACCCACAGGTAAGATCTCAAGTCTCGCACTCATCCACAGGTAAGATCTCAAGTCTAACAGCTCACCCATAGGTAAAACTCAGTCATGCTGTTATTCTTGTTCAATTCTCTTATGGATAGATAAAGAACATGTTGTTTTAATAATGCAAAGACTAATAAGGAACAATTAGTTGCTGGTTGATTTGGAATACAGACCCATCTACAAATGGTTGATTGTTGTCAAAATGGCCAATTCAAATGCAGTTTTCCATTCGAAACTAGTCACAGATTTATGTTTATATCGGGGTGACCTACAATACCAATTCCTGAGCTTGTGTATGAATGGGAATAGTAGGTCAGTTCAGGGAGAATTAAGTTTTATGTGTGATAATGTGTGACAAAGCAGTCAAACACCCTACACAGGGCATTTGACAACACAGACTCCCAGTGTTACAAAATTAGACAGTGATCGATGGATGTACAAATCTAGACAGTTCTGTATTCTCATCCATAACAGTCAGAAACTTGTTTTAACACAGTGCAGTTGTTGCAGGTCATCCGACGCAGTGGAAGAACATGACACTGGCCGGCATTGATGGTCTTGCCCAGGGTCGCGTTGGCAAGAACAGCGTCTCGGTTCTTGTTGATCACTTCTGAGCTCTGACTACGCCAGTGCCGAAACATGCACCGACAGAGAGAGTTTCGGACTTGTCAGTTTCCAAAGCACAACTGATGGTGCCATCTAGAGTCAACCAGAGCAGTTCGGCTAGCTGTAATTTGGTTTTTCGACGTCCGACAACATGCCTGTCTACAGTGTTGTGCCTTGAATGCAGTTGGTTTCCGCAAATATCAGATATTGTAGACGTCATCAGATCGGATGGAATATTGGGTGACAAGAGACACTCAGCTATGTGCAGTGTGTCTTATAACTGACTTACAGTTCTCTTAAATATTTGTGTTTATTAATATTTTGTCTTGAACATTGCGTAAGACGACTGTAATTAATCACTTTCGAGGTGAACAGCCGGGGACCAAACAGACTTAATTTTGGGTTGGTTCTTGTTGTGACACTGCAGCATATTGTTAGGTATTTGTGTAGTCCAAACAAAGTGGCCCTGTACTAACGAATTAACTCGTTAACTGGATGACAAAGAGGATAATAATTTGTACATGAACACATTCATTGTCGCTGCAGGGTAAAGCATAAAACATAGCAGGAGTTAGCATCACTTTTGTATGAATACTTATTTCCTAATTAGGCTCTAGCATTCAGCGAATTAGTTCCCGAGTACACTGCAATCTAAGTCCAGTGGTCATTTCAATTGAAGAACTTGAATGAGTTACATAGTTGTTCAGAGGATGGAATTGTTACTGTCTGCTGTTTATTCCCTGCATGTCCACCAGGGTAGACACAATAGCAACTGTTTTTTCTTGTTTGTGCTTTATGTTTGTGTTACCGTAAATGTCAATAGGTGGCCTTATGACTGAACATTAGAGATGAGAAATAAGAGGCGCCGGCATGCTCAGGTACACAACGCAACAGTGCGGTTTATGCATTATTATGATGAATCCCTCTGCGTCATAGATCACGGTACAATAATGTCATTGCTGTGAATGTTCATACCATGAAAGGGTGCTTTACATTTGTTAGGATTTTAGTAAAGTTTTGGAATAGTATAAATGCCTATCATCTGTGCCATATTAATAGCAATTGAAAGTTTGTGGTTGAAAGTAAAAATATTCTAGGTCACGGTCACGTGGAGTGAAAATCGGCCAACCTCATTTGATATTGGTAATAATGTGTAAATTTCCTCACGCCTTGTCCATTCAGGTTGGGGCTCTTTCCATCTTTCTCTGTCTTTGGCTGTTCTTTTTCAAAGTGCTCCTATGTAGTTGGTAATGTCATCGTTCCACCTTGACTGCTTCTTTGTTGTGTTTTTCATCCCAATTTCTCATCCAAGACATAAGATTCAACATCTTCCTGTTTTTCTTCATATTCATAATTGCAATCAATCAGCAGATGTATCAGATGTATCAGATGTATTATCAATATGAAAGATAATTACAATAAAGCACTCGATCATTTTAGTGGTCACATGACCAAAATTAGACCAACATATCACAGACACAGAACAATTAGGACATAACAGATTAATGTAAACTCTACACCAAGACTTGTGGACAGTTTAAATGGGACATAGCAGGTTAATGTTAACCCTTTATAGCAAGACTTGTGGGTAGTTTAAATGGGACATAGCAGGTTAATGTTAACTCTTTATACCAAGACTTGTGGGCAGTCAATGTGATTAACAGCCACCCAAAGATGTTCCTTGTCCACATGAAGCAGGACATGTGTAGGCTATGGTGACTGCGTGCTGACTGCGACTGGCAGCTAGACCTAACTCAGCCATCACACCAATGACAGGGACAATGAATTGTACAGAATGACGCTGAAGACGCAGCTATGCAGTAATATATTGGTAGAGACAAAGTTGACGGAGCAGCTATATAGGTAGAGTGTAGTTTATGACTGCCGAGTCACTAAATGTGTACAGCAATTTTCTTACAGTAATTTTGTATAGGCGAGAGAGAGAGCATAGTGCCATTGCCATGAATAGAATGTAGGGCGCGTCGCTGGAAACCGATATTTGTGTATGAAAATAAAACCCAACAGGCAGATTCGTTGTTTGTTGATAGTGTATTTCTAAAAATAGCCACTGTTTCTTCCTCTGTTGAATTTGGCAAATCGTGTCAAGTTATGTTGTAGTGCTCTATGTGTTTCGTAATAAATAAAACCCTTCACACTGTCTATTAAGTAATGCTGTAAATACACGTAAAAGACAAAAGTGTCAACAATTTCAAAAAAAATAGCCGTGATCACATCACAATTTGATAGCATGATCACAAGGTTTAATAGAACTTATAAAAATCACTACTTATTAACATGTAAAAAAGTGCTGTTATTTTAATGTGCATGAGAAATATTTATTATGAAAGTGGACTGCTGCCGATTGGCCTTTAAATTTTATAAGAAATTGAGCTGCAACCAGCAATCTTGGATCAGGATACAGTTAAGCTATGGATATGCAATATATATGTAGACATATCACTGTACTTTCTGTGTATTCATATTATACTGACACAAGCAAATATACCAGATAGTTGAATTAGCTTTTGTAGAACTCATCCGCGTTGTTTCTTTTCTACTGTGTGTACAGTTTCATGTGTGCAATTTTACTAATGTTTTCCTGCTATCTGTCTTTTTTGTTCTTATCAATGCCATGTTTTGAGGAGCGCCCGTTAGACTCAGGGCTGCCATCTTGTCTGTGAACGTATCACAATCGTTTGTAGCCTGCCTTTTTTTATCCAATCAAGTATTATTTTGATGAAATAAAAGTCATTTTAGTATGCACTTGTTGGCTGGGGTTGTTTAATGTAGCAGAATTAGTGTGTAGTAGACTCACCAGAGCAGTATTGAATCGGTGGACAGAGTAGTGCAATGATCTCTACAACTACAACCTCCAGCCAGACACCAGTATAACTATTACAGTCCAGACCCAGAGTAGAGAACCGGTAAGTCTACCTGTCCTAAGGGAAGAGGTATAAGCAGTGAGACGGCTGAAATCGGGAAAGTCACCTGGGGTGGACAACATCCCCACAGAACTGCTAAAAAAGGGAGGAGAAGCAACAACAACATTCCTCACAGTCCTATGTGAGAAGATTTGGGAGACCAAAGAGTGGCCACAGGAGAGGAACCAGTCGCTCGTCATTCCTCTGCCCAGGAAAGGGAACCTCAGACAGTGCAAGCAAGAACGATTGCACAATTAGCCTAATCAGCGATCCCAGCAAGATCATGTTCACAGTACTTAATTCTCAACTGGTTGAAATCCGTGGCTGAAGAGCAAGCAGGTTTCAGAGCAGCACGGTCGAGCAGATTGTTAAGACCAGAGTCATCATAGAGAAACATCTACAACACCAGTGAGATCTCTTTCACAACTTCATAGACTACAAGAAAGCATTTGGTTTGACAGAGTCTGGCATGATGGACTGTGGCAGGTCCTCGGAGGTTACATCATAGAGGAAGGACTGATACAAGTCATAAAGACACTGTACAAAGATGCCAGCAGTGCAGTCCTGATGAACAACCAGATTGGGGATTTCTTTAGAACAACAGTGGACGTCCGACAAGGATGCTTGCTCTCCCCAGTGGTCTTCAACATATTCCTGGAGAAGATCATGCAGGACACCCTACTCAACCACCACTTATGGCATGGAGATCAGCACAGAGAAGAACAAAGTCATGGTTAACAGCACAAGCAACATCAGAGCAGACATCATCATGAATGGTGAAAAGATAGAAGTCAGCAGCTTTAAACATCTAGGAGTGACCTTGTCTAAGGATGGTAACTGCACCACAGAAATACATATCAGGATCGCCTCAGCAACGGCAGCCATGGCAAGATTGGAGAGGATCTGGAGAAGTAGTAATATACGCTTCACAACCAAGTATAGTCTGTTCAGATCACTTGTACTATCCATCTTTCTATATGGATGTGAGATGTGGACACTCCTTGCTAAGGATGAGAAAAAGATCAAAGCATTCGAGACCAAGTGCTTGAGGAAGATGCTCCACATCTCCTACATGGAGCACAAGACCAATGAGTGTGTGCGGAGAAAGGTGACATCCCTGGTGGGCCCACAAGAACCTCTACGGTCAACTGTCAGGAGAAGGAAACTGACATGGTTTGGACACGTAACACGTCACGCTAGCCTCCCGAAGACGATCCTGCAGGGCACCATGGAGGGCAGACACTGCCGTGGATGTCAGAGGAAGAGCTGGATGGACAATGTTATGGAATGGATGGCCATCTCTGTGCCAGAGCTCCTCATCACAGCCACTGACAGACAGGAATGACGGTGTCACGCTTACAGTTGGTCAAGGGACTAAGTAAGTAAGACTCAGTGTGTAAGGAGCCATCATAAAGTATGTCACTATTTATGGACATGTTTTGCCCCTCTCAACACTCTTGTTATACGGTGTAGTTTGTGATGCTGACGTGTACATATCCCTAAATTTAAGTTTGTTTTAATGAAGAAGATGCATGCTTCTATAATAATTATATTCATTGCATGGTTGTATCGATTCATTGTTTGCACATAAAATATAAGTCTGTAAAAGTAATAAAAAAAATTGTAGGCCCTTCATGGCAGGTGTTTTTTTGCTGGAATGCTGAAACCTACTGAAAAACTGGCTGAACAATCAATATTCTGTAAGTCAGATGTCAAGTTCTACATTTCAAAAATGTATACGCTTGCCAAGAAACACCCCTCTCATGCAGCGTTTTGTTTTGCTAGCCAATAGATCACCCCAGCACCCTTAACGTGACATATTTATGAATGACCCGCAACAGATAGAGCAGAGTGGAACCCCATTATTAAGGTCATGCTCATAATTTACATAAATGATACAGCTCTTTCTAGTAACCTATTTAAATTGATAATTTACGCTGTTGACACGACTAACTAATACATTAAATAGTTGGCGGTCCAGATATCCGAATCCAAAGTAATAATGTAAATATAGAACTTAATTAAGATAAGTAACTGGCTAAAAGCCAACAAACTTTCATTAAATGTAAAGAAAACTAAATTCATGATATTTCATGCCTCAAAAGAAAACTGAAATCCCCTTGCTGGAATTAGAGGGGGGAAACATTGACTGTGTAAATTGTTTTAATTTCTTAGGTATTACATTATTATAATTAAACTGACAGATTCATACATTTGGCTAACAAAATAAAACAATTTAATTTTGAATAAATTGAAACACTATTTTCCACAAAACATATTTTGTACACATCCTTCATTCTTCCCCATAGTAATTATGGTATTCAATTATGGGACACCGGGTTGTTAATTTGCCAAAAAAGCAATCGAATAATTTCTGTGAATAAATATAATGCACCTACAGATCCGATTCCTAAAACTGGATGATATTTATAAAATGCAGTAACTTAAATTTGATTATAAATTAGTCAATGACAACCTACCGGAATATTTCTGTCATATCCTTTACTTACGCAATTTTGAAATCCATCAACACTACATCTGAGGAATAAATAACCTGTTTATTCCCAGATGCAATCATGAATATGCAAAACAATATAGGACACAAGATAATAGAAACAGTTAACAATACTCCAACCATTATCATTAATAACATTTATACACATAGTTTACCTGGTGTCATCATTTATATTAAAAACTACTTAATTATGAATTATAAACCCCACAACACTATCCACAATTGTTATGCAACACATAATCGTATACAATATATCATGTAATTATGTACAAATTTTGTACTTATGTACTAACATTGAATGTTATGATTATTATTGAATGTTATGATTATTATTAATATTTATTATTCGATTTATTTTTGTTAAAAAGGGCTCCCATGTTGTCTTAATGGGTGTCTCCTTGACCTTCATGTTTATGTAAATTATTTCAATTTGTACATGCACGCATGTAGTTATGGTCAAATCTCTCTATCTGTCTAAGGTCACCTTTGGGACAACACAATAGTGACCTGAATAGCAGCGACTTTATTATTTAGACTAATATCCTATGCATGTGTAGGTGGAAATAATTGGCGACATGACTAAAGCAAGGTTGCACTGTAGTGCAAAACATCCTCATCTTATAGTTGATAGATTTAAACTGGATCATATCACAAAAGAGCCAGCATGTCGTAATGTTACTAGATGGCTTCAGCTTCTTTATGAAATGCTTATGGAGGGTGCTAGGTGTTATAAACTGTAGTGGAAGTTATAATCGTATTACAATCCTGGCCTTCAGCCCATGTATTTGTATTACTTACTTATTTGTATGGTATTAACACAAACACACAGAAAGCATTCGTAAATCTTGGCACACTTTATTCTTAAAACTATTCTACACATAAAACACATCAGTGAAAAACATCCCATAAAATTACACAAAATTTCACATGTAATTATGTACAACACAATGCCTGGCAAATGTCAGTTTTGCTACTGAACTATAGCCATATTCTCTTAAAACTGTCTATAAATAGACATGACATGAATAAACTAACTAACTCGTTTAAATACTATTTAGAAATTTTGACCCGTTTATTTAACAAGTATTGTATATATAAAATTTATCCACAGGAAATTTTTTGCGAAAACCTTTTTGTGAAATCCTAAAATAGACTATTTTATCAACTCAAAATAGTCTGTATGTTTTGTTATAGCATAAGACGATGTATTTAACTCAGTGAATTAGATTAATCCAGAGAATACCACTACTAAAGTGAGATCTGACAGAGTATAACTTGAAAAAAGTGGTGCACGTGGTGAGTTATTGCAACACCGTTTGGCAGGAACGTTAACGCATGGTCACTGCAGTTCATACATTGACCATTTTGTGGCGACAATAACCTAAACAGTTTCACATCATACAGTAGTCTATGAAGACATGCGTAGTTTTAAAAACTGGGAATATACTGTAATAATCTGCGAAAACAACAATTTCTCTCGAAGAACCAAGAGATTACAAAGTGCAATCTGATAAGCAAACTCAAATACCTTTGCCAACCGTTGTTTGGGGTTAGGAACTTCCTTCCCACATTACCAGAGTAACTATTTTATTTGGCTGTGTAACCAATGCATACCAAGGTTGCCTTGCCAACCTAAAATGTTAGTCCACTCTTGTGTAAATGGCATCCATCTGCTCACAAATGTTTTCTTGCACAATCAACATTTCTCACCACAAAACATTAAAAGAATAAAATAAACATAATAAAATCATCATGAAATTGTAGGCAAGAAAACATCCTACTCAATTGCATCATGAAACAAGATATGTCTGACTCGGATCGGCTAGATTGAAAGAAGACATTGTAACACAGTAACAATATATCGTTACTAGCACATCAAATTGCAGACTAATTATCAACAAAGCTGAATAACCTCCAGAGCTGACTAAAGTTGTCATTAGACAAACCAAGAAGACACATAAACATGCTCAGAGATGCTATAGTTTGCCGTTATACGTGGCTAAAGTAAACACATCGTGTGTTTTCTAGCAACCAAAACCAATGCTCATAAATTTGGGCACGATTGCGGAACTCGGCACTTTGGAACCTCGGTCCAGGTCTAGGAGTAGACTCACTTCCAAGATGGCTCCAACTAGTTGAATGCTCAATAATTACATCACAGTATGCCAGTTCTTCTGAGGCATTTGTACATAACACTTGATCTCCATAGGAGAACAAAACAGCTGCAAACTAAAAACGTGAGCCTCCAAAAGGGACGGAATATTTGACTTCCACGTGTCTGGATCCAATGGCATAATTAATGAGCATTCCATAATGACATTGTCATGTTGCAGCTATGCCAGACACCGACATCTCAATCATATCACAACCTTTAAATGTACTGAGTATTTATTTACATGCACATACTGTGTTGATGTAATAATTTAACAAATCCACAAGTAAAAATTAGGTCAACGTCACCACAATAATTATTATACAGCTTAAAAACAGTCATGCCGATTTTGTTAGTAATGATAATAACAACTGTCAAAGTCGCAACTTTTGCCAAAGGTTAAGGTTTTAAATTTAACCACCACTAAAGCCATGCCGTCATATAACATGGACACTTCATCATGTAAATTGATTACCAAGCATACTTCAGAATCATTACACCACATGTTATAATAAGTTAATCCTTCAAAATCTCCACACATTTACTGTGATAACACCCAGTCACACTATCTTACAATGTTTTGCTATATACAGGCAGACTTTGGCGGCTATACCGCATCACATCTATAAGACACAACATCTCAGAACCATCGCGTGGAATTGAGATCAAGCAAAAAACTGGATATGTCATACTCATTTCCAAGTCTACAATGGGGTAATGGCTGTCATATATAGTTCGGACGGAGCAAATGATGTCTCAAATGTAGTCTAACAATGGTCGAGATGCTAAGAAAATAGCCATTGGTTATTCCCTAGCTATGACCTGGCTGGCGTAAGAGAGAGGCTACAAGAGAGAGGCTACAAGAGGGAGGCTACAACAGAGAGGCTACAAGAGAGAGGCTATAAGAGAGAGGCTACGAGAGGCTACAAGAGAGAGGCTACAAGAGAGAGGCTACAAGAGGGAGGCTACAAGAGGGAGGCTACAAGAGAGAGGCTACACGAGAGAGGCTACAAGAGAGAGGCTACAAGAGAGAGGCTACAAGAGGGAGGCTACAACAGAGAGGCTACAACAGAGAGGCTACAACAGAGAGGCTATCCAAGTGGCACTCGGTTATATATTTGATGGATTTTCCTTTTTCAGATGCATAGGCCCAAAAGATTACTTTTGTTTCCCTTTTAGTCTATACAGTACCTGACAGCCTACCAATGCACCAAAGAAACTAAATTAGCACCACAATAGAGTCATCTTATGGACGGAATTGCCACCAATACTTGATATGATAACAACAGTGGAAACATCTAGAATTGCCACCAATAGCTGATCTGATGACTACACTGAAACTTCCTGAATTGTCACCAATAGTTAATCTGATAACTACAGCGAAACATCCAGAATTACAGCGTGTGTGTACCACCAATATATGATCTATTAACTATAATGGAAACATCCATAATTGCCACCAATAGTTCATCTGGTAACTAGTGGAAACATCCATAATTGCCACCAATAGTTCATCCGGTAACTAGTGGAAACATCCATAATTGCCACCAATAGTTCATCTGGTAACTAGTGGAAACATCCATAATTGCCACCAATAGTTGATCCGGTAACTAGTGGAAACATCCATAATTGCCACCAATAGTTCATCTGGTAACTAGTGGAAACATCCATAATTGCCACCAATAGTTGATCCGGTAACTAGTGGAAACATCCAGAATTGCCACCAATAGTCGATACAGTAACTAGAGTGGTATCCAGTAACCACCACGACTGTCTGGTATATTGCTGTACATCTCGTCTTCAGGGAACTCGTTTTCAGGCTCTAAATACTCTGGCAATTGCAGCTCGTGGGAATAATCGTCAGTGATCTTTGCCAGTTCCTCCTCATAAAGCATCAAGTTTGACAACCTCTCAGCTCTCATCAGTTCCAGTGTCGACTTGAGTCGATTCTGTCAACAGTTATTGCAGGAAACTAGAACATCACCATTAATGCATTACAACTATCATTTAACGTGAAAGGTAATCACACAGAATAAGTCACACTTGTTTGTAAACAAAAATCTTCCATTACTCTTGATGCAATTTATGTCTTAAGTTACTAAATCAGCATGCTCTGCTGTCCATGAGCATATTTTAAATTATATTTTAACTTATTTTAGTTAGTTAAACATTACTAGTGCTTTTGAGCAGATTTTACTAGGGTATGCAGTGCACTATAATTGTATCTTCTTTCTCTTCATCTTTGTCCCACTTTTTACGTGGGGTCGATGTATGATGATGTCATTCGCCTCCATATCGCTCGGTCCTGCACTTCTTCCCCCGACAGTCCTTTCTCCCTGAGATCTGCCCTCACACTGTCTAACCACCTCCTCTTTGGCCTTCCTCTCCTCCTCTTCCCTTGCACTTTCATTCCCATCGCTCTCCTTCCTACATAATCCTCCTCTCTTCTCATTACGTGTTCATACCATCTCAACCTACTTTCTTGGACTTTCTTTGATATTTCCCCCACTTTCGTTGTCCCTCTGATTCTTTCGTTTCTTATCTTGTCAATCTTTGTGGCTCCGCACATCCATCGTAGCATTCGCATTTCTGCGACATCCATGCGACATCGACATTCTTTTCCTGTGTCTTCTTTGCCGCCCATGTCTCCGCCCCGTACATCAGTGCTGGCCTTACCACTGTCCTGTACACTTTTCCCTTGATCTTCACGTTCATTCTTCTGTCACACAGCACTCCAGATACTCTCTTGCAGTTCTTCCACCCGCTCTGCATTCTATTAGTGACTTCCGCATCCAATTCTCCATCATCCGCCAATGTCGATCCTAGATATTTGAATGTCTTCACTCTCTTCACTATCTCGCCCTGTAACCGGATCTCTAGATCATTGTTTTTGTTGCACCTCAGGTATTCCGTCTTCTTTCTACTAATCTTTAGTCCTCGATCTTCCATTGCACTTCTCCATTCCTCGAGCTTCCTTTCCACCTCCTCTCTTCTGGTACTCACAGCACGATGTCGTCTGCAAACAGCATACACCAGGGGGGCTGTTCTTTGATGCCCCGGTCCAACACATCCATAATCAAGTCAAACAGGTAAGGACTCAGTGAGGACCCCTGGTGCAGCCCCACTCTAACGGTGATCTTGCCTGTCAGTCCTACACTGCTCTTGACTTGCGTCCTTGTGTCTTCATATGTGTCTTTTATAAGGCGTACATACTTTTCAGGCACACCCTGCTCCCGCATACACCTCCAAACCTCCTGTCGTGGCACTCTCATCGTATGCCTTCTCTAAATCAATGAAGACCATGTGCAGTTCCTTCTGCATCTCCCGGTGTTTCTCCATCAACTGCCTTGCTTGGTGTGCGACATCAACTTGATGCCTCTGTAATTGCCACATTCCTGGATGTCTCCCTTCTCCTTGAAAATAGGCACGATGACACTGTCTCTCCATTCCTCTGGCATTTTCTCTTGTATGTATATCTTCTGCATCAGATCCCACAGCATATCGACCCCCTCTTCTCCCAAACTCTTCCAGACCTCCACTGGAATTCCGTCTGGTCCCATCGCCTTCTCAGTTTTAATTCTTTTCAGTGCCACCTCTGCTTCCTCCCTGATAATTCCTGGTGTTAAGCCTTCATTTGGCACTCCAACGTCAAAGACTGCCCTCGGGTTCTCTACGTTTAGCAGATTATCGAAATATCCTTTCCACCGATCCTTGATCTTATCCTGTTCCCATAGAACCACTCCTTGTCCATCCTTTATCTGTCTTATCTGTGTGAAATCTTTGGTCGATTTGTCGCGAGCCTTTGCTATTCTAAATATCTTTCTTTCTCCCTCCAGTGTTCCCAGCTCCCCGTACACCTCGTCCATTGCCTGTGTCTTTGATCTTGCTACTTCTTTCTTTGCTTCTTTGTTTGCCTGCCGATAGCTGTCTCTGTCTTCATGCTTTCCTGATGTTTCTTCTTAGCCTCTTTCTTAGCTCTTATCGCATCCTTCACCTCATCATTCCACCACCATGTCTCCTTGTCCCCAGGGGGTCTCTTTCCTGTTGTCATGCCCAGCACCTCCTTTCCCGCTCTCAATATCACCTTGCTGTTCTCCTCCCACCATTCCTGTACGTTGTCCAACAATCTCCTTTCCTCCAACACTTTCTCCTTAAACTGCGTCTTTGGGCCCTCTTCTTTCAATCTCCACCACTTGATCTTCGGTGTCACCTGCTCTGGTCTTCTTTTCTTACTACACTTAATCTCCCAGTCCATCACCAGTACTTTGTGTTGTGCCGCCACACTTTCCCCGTTTATGACCTTGCAGTTCTTAGCTTCTTTCAGATGGGATCTTCTACACATTAGGAAGTCTATTTGACTTTCTCTTCCTCCACTCCTGTAGGTCACCAACTGGCTCGCTCTCTTCTCGAAGAAAGTATTCCCTATCGCCAAATCAAATGCCATCGCAAAGCCTACTACCCTTTCGCCTTCCTCGTTCCTCTCTCCCACTCCCCAGCCACCGTGTATCCTCTCAATCTCATCTCTACTCATTCCCACGTGACCGTTTAGGTCTCCGCCTACAATCACCCTTTCTCTCTCTGGTATCGACCTGAGCTTTTGATCCATCTGTCTCCAGAAGGTTTCCTTCTCCTCCTCTTCACAGCCCACTTGGGGGGCGTACACGCATATGATGTTAACCACCGTCTCACCTAAGCCCAGCTTGACACTCATCAATCGATCGTTCCTTCTGCTCACACTCACTAGGCTATCTTTAAGTTCTTTGTGTAGCCCTATCCCCACCCCATTTCGCCCTCGCTCATCTGTTCCACTATATAGCAGCTTGCAGTTTCCTCCCAACTCTCTCGCTTTGTTCCCCTTCCACCGAGTCTCCTGCACACACAGCACTCCCACCCTCCTCCTCTCCATCAGATCCGCCAACTCCCTTCCTCGTCCAGTCATTGTCCCCACATTCAATGTCCCCACTCTCATCCGGACTAACCTCTTTAACCGGGACCGCCCAAGGCCTGGTAGCCCTTGTCCACTTTTCACAGAGGTCAGGCGAGTCCTCTGCGCGTCGATTACAGGGTATGCCCTAACTGCATCCGAGGCTCGCTGAATCATCATTTTCATTTTTGGATTTGGCATGATTTTTGTGGCCGGATGCCCTTCCTGACGCCAACCACAGTTATAGGCGGTGGGCCTAGCCTTTGGTTCCGATGAACCACAACCTGTAAGGCAACAGGTGGTTTGTAATCAGAGTTTCCTTCTCCTAGACCGACTGCCCTCCAAGGCTAACGGGTTCGGTCTACCCGGGTTTGGAATCAGAGTTTCCTTCTCTTAGACCCACTGCCTTAACAGGCTATCGAACTGGGTCTACCCGGGTTTGGGATCAGTGTTGTCCTTCAACTAGGATAGTTTGGTCCGCGGCACCTTCTTCTGTATTATCCAGTGCACCCCCTCCGAGGAAGGGCTCCCCCATCCGCCACCCGGGGGATGCGCCTCAACGCAGGCCATCCACGGCACCTTCTTCTCTATTATCCGGTGCACCCCCTCCAAGGAAGTGCTCCCCCATCCGCCACCCGGGGGACGCGCCTCAACGCAGGCCATCCACTATAATTGTGTACAGGGTTATATTTATTTCAAAACTTGTATAAAATATTTTGTGTTATCCCTTCATTTCTGTGTTAAGAAGTGTTCAACGTAAATTAATGAAAATTGGCATTACAAACACATCATTAAATTGTGATTTTTGTTGTGTCTGTACTATGTCATGTTCTTGCCTGTAATAAAACAGAAATTGAGAGCCTGTTATGAAAGGATGTTATGAAAGAGAGGCTCAATGAAACAGGATGAAAGGGAAGAGGCTGACAGAATGAGATTGCAATGACTAGAAAGTTTATTAAAACATGGAAATAAAATAACATATCGAGAGAGCCCAAAACAAGAGAGATTGTAACCCTTTAGAGTGAGACACTTGTGGCTGACTTACCCGCTCTAGTTTCCACTTGCCATGCCTACTCCCATTTTGGCCTGCTCCTTTCCGGTCCAGCACTGGCCCAATGACTGGCGCGTTGGTGGTAGGTCTGGAACAACAGGACTCAGTACAGGACCAGAGACACAATCTACTGTCTTCCTCAGCCCTCCCACAGGCACCCCAATGCTCCCAGTGTCCCAACCCCTTAGTCACCTCACATTGACCCCCACAGGCACCCCAATGCTCTCAGTGTCCCAACCTCCCTGGCACCCCACAACCCTCCACAACCTCCAAGTCACCCCATGCACCCCACCTCCCAGTCACCTCACAACCTCCCACAACCTCCCAGTCACCCATGCACCCCACAACCCCCCAGTCATCCCGAAACCTCCCAGTCACCCCACAACCTCCCAGTCACCCCAGTCGCCCCACAACCTCCCAGTCACCTGTCACCCCCACAACCTTCCAGTCACCCCACAACTGCAGCTTAACTTTAAACTAGTATATGACATACAATTGTTCGCAACATCATGCATGCATCCTTTCTACAATTATACTAAGCTACGCAAAAGTCATACTCACTCACCCACCCACCCACCCACTCACTCACTCACTTACGTCGGCCACTGGGGTTGAACATTAGTGGCTTCAATCATCCGTCTCCAGATCCCTCTATCTGCCATTGCTGTCTTCAGCTCCTCCGTCTCTAGACCCACAGCTTCCTTTAAGCAGTCGATGTAAGTTGCTGCTGGTCTTCCTGCCTTGGTTCTTCCATGTGTCAGTTGCCATTAGATGCCATTTCATCCTTATGTCTGTAGCAGTGTCTGGCAAATCTCAGTCACCTTCTTCTTATTTTATCAGTGACTTTACACATTCCACTGTGTAGTTCTGTTTGTCAAATGCAATTGCCAGTGAATGGTAAATGTGGCTCGATACATTCTTGTATAACATCTGTCTAGTTGTTTGTCAAGTTTGTTCGTCATTGTCCATGTTTTGCATCCGTAGAGTAGCACAGACTCTACTGTTGCAATAAACAGTCGCTGCTTGATTTTGTGTAGGATTGTAGATTTCCATATTAGGTTTAGTTGGTCGAGTGCTCTCCACATCATTGCCTTCCTGGTTTTGATGTCTTTGTCTGTTGTGCAGACCCACGAGCCAAGGTTTCTAGTTCTAGTTGTTTCCAGCACTCTGCAACATTCTATGAACTGACTAGTCTGTATATATTGTTGTTACAATGTTATGATCTTATGAGGTCTCATTCAACTAGCCAGCCTTTTTCAGAACATTATTGCCAAGCCGACCTTTCTATGCTGGCACTGAGGGTGGTCACTGCCAGGGTGCTTGTCGTCCTCAGTGGTTCTTTTACATCAAAAATTGAGACGGGACCGACATTAACGTGATCTCCGAGTCACGGTATTTGTAGTCTTCAACCTTCTCTAAAACAGCTCTTCCCTGGCAACGATTCTGGTGTTTCCTAATTGGGTGAATGCGATGTTTGGTTTTTCCAGGATTTACTTTAAACCAATCCTTGCACATGATGTTTCCACTCGTGTTAGAATCTCCTGTGTCTGATTGATCACTTCTGGTGGTAGCGCAATATCATCGGCAAATTCGAAATCAGTGATCACCTCAGGTTTAACATGTTTACCTTTCCTTCTTGTTATCTGGAATCCAAGTTCCTCTTCTCTTCCGTCGATAGCTCGCCGCAGTGCGTAGTCAAGGACTATCACAAAGAGGTATGGCGCTAGCGTGTCACCCTGTAGCACTCCCGCCATGGTATCAAAAAGCTCACTTTCTCCATCCAGTGATTGTACTTTGGCATGTGTGTTCCTATATATGTTGGAAATAGCTGTTACTAGCTTTTTGGGGACACCATAGGACTCAAGAATCTTCATCATCTTGCCACGATGAACCATATCAAATGTTTTTTGAAAGTCTACGAATGTCATAATTGCAGGAAGATGGTTCGCTCTATTTCCTTCTAATAACCTTCTCTGGGTTAGTATAATAATAACCTACATACACATGAAGTTAAAAGGCTTAGGTAAACTGGTTTAACTGTGTGTGAACACAGCAAGAGTACCTACCAGCTATCAGTCTCCCCCATGGATCACCTCATGCCAGGCGTAACAAATCCTTCCCAGCAAATAAGTATTTACAAAGAAATGTTTTCTATTATCCTGTGATTCTGAAATTGTCATGCAAACAGTGCCATTATATACACTACACAAAACCACAGGGTACAAACTATCTACGTAATTACTTATCTAAGTAATTACTTATGTAAGTAACTGCTGTTCCTACATGTCAAAATACACATTCACTCTTTTCTATTATCATTGGTTACTGCAGCTATGCCCTATAATACAGGCTTAGAACTGATAACATCAAATCTATTCATATTAAGTAGTTCTAGTGTACTAATCAACACCCAGATAAACAACGATATGAAATTCACGTTGTGAACTAGTCTACATCATTAGCAACTACTAGTAGAACAAGCAGAGATTCTTTCTACATTCAGTGCCCGCCACCGATGCATGCTGGGAATGAGTTCCTGTGAACGAGTTGTCTTACCATACACAGAGTAATAATCCTGAGAAGTACATGAAACAACGAAACACGCGTCAACAACAATCTGTAGACCACCTGGCTGTGACTACCACAACATTACAACATGGCACCACAGTTACGCTCATGTACATCACTTGTATTGTTAAAATAGACTTTTTAGTAGCCAAACACCAAAGTATCATGCTGCCAAATATGGTAATGCACTAGAAAGCATTTGAAGAAAAGAAAACATCCACTAGCAGAATAAAACAAGTTGCCAAATAAGAATTTAAGCAGTATGTAAATAGTTACAGCGAGGCACTAAAAGAGGAAACATGCAAGTAGACTTGCCAAGAAACATAATAGAATAAGATTTAAGTGAACAAATTATTCACCATTTCTGCTAAGAGCTAATGAACATTTCTAGTTTTATCTTTCTGAATTGTTATTTAATTTAGAAACAATCTTAGCAGGGATCAGTCTTTATTAAAAATGGTGTGAACTAAAAATCAGTTGTAGCTTTGAAGGAGACCGAAAACAAGCTTTAATCTCATGAGGGAGCAGCAACTGCTTAGCAATTATTGCTAAATAGAGAACAATATACACTTGTCGTAGCAGAGGAGCAGTCAATCTTGAACAAAGAACAGAACATAAATGCCAGTCTTAGCTGGGGATCTGCCATTTTGGAAGTCTTAGCAGGGAGCAGCCCTTGTTAAGTATTCTATTCAGGGGAGCTGTCATTGTTTAACAATCTTAGCAGGGGAGCAGTCATTGCTGAACAGAGGATAGACAGTAATTCTTAACCATTTGTTTGAGTAGCCTGGCAGCACTTATATGAATGAAGCTATGTTAGGAAGGGAGGCAAGGAAGTTTGCCTACCTAGGCGACACTTTCAGGGCTGGTGTGCTGTCAGACGCATCTAACCACGGAAAGCAGCGCAACATGTCAGTAAACAGCATGCAACATGCATGCACGCGACACGGAACGCACCACACACAGATCACATCAAATAACACAGGTTTATTTGTCATAATAATGCATCAATAAAAATATTTCACTATTGTAATAATTAGCATTAATAGTCTTTGTCTCTTGGTACATGTTGATAATGTAACATCATCGTTTCGACCTAAGACAATCATGCAAAGCACAAGGGACATACCATGCACTAAAATCATCAGAAAGGTTAACTCTCTTTTCTATGAAGCCACATTATGTTGGAGGTGCATTCAAAAGAAAGTCTAAAAATTCAAAATCAAAACAATAAATCTAGCGAGAAGTCAAAATCTTGGATGGCAAGCCACCACATTTTATACTCCAGGATAAAACTCTTGGAGTGACACCTGAGGGTTGCTATTAACAAGACAACTAACAGGGTATGAAATGAATGCCACAGGTCATTACTATTTCTTTAACAATCACTGCAAAGTTGCCAAACTGACCAATAAAATTATTTTAATATAAATAAAAAATTAATTGTCATTATAACTTAAATATAAAAAACGACTACTTCGAATACAGTTTAAATTATATTTTGCAAAAACAGAGTCCAAGACATGATCTCATGCACAATACATGACCTTGCGTAGTGTACATGATCAAATTTGTTGAGGCTGCAGGACTCGTATGTCAAACATGCTCCTAAAATTTTCCATATGTCCATAATCTTACTTTATTTGTTTGAAAATGGACTGCAGTTAGAACAATATTATGCTTAGTGTCAACAATACACCCAATAATTTACATTTTAGTCAAAGAAAAATTATGGTTATTTGAACACATTTACATACAGATGTTACGCAAAAAACCCACAACAATGTACAATTACAATTAAACAGAAGCAAACAAAACGAGAACCTTGCAAACGAAACTTCCACCCATCCAACAATAGGCACATTTCCCGGTTTATCCCCAATCTTACGTGACTCCTGCAGTGGGCATTCCCCAGCACGTGGCACTTTGGGTCTGACCATGGAAGACATCCGACGGCGACGACCCTTGAATCGTCTCTCCGTCTCGCTGTCTGTGCCACTGCTGCCGTTCTTACGCATTGACTTCTTTCCCTTGGGACTCTGGGAAGTACTGCGACGTTTGTTGAGCAGTGCTTTACGATTCTTCCGTCTTATAGGGTCCGATCTGAAATACATCAATGTTTAGATTCAGAGCATCAATGTGTCGCTATGTTCCCAGGCTTCAACTTTTAAAATATCAAATCAAAATAACTTTTGCACGCATTACAAGTGCATTACGGAGCACTCAGTTAAAGTTACATTACAAGTGCATTACGGAGCACTCAGTTAGTTACATTACAAGTGCACTCAGTTAAAGTTACATTACAACTGAATAACAGAGCACTCAGTTAAAGTTACATTACAAGTGCATTACGGAGCACTCAGTTAAAGTTACATTACAAGTGCATTACGGAGCACTCACTTAAAGTTACATTACAATGTGTTAACACATTCTGACCCAGGACATTTCTTTCTGACATAAAGTTCCGTTTTTATCAGCATAGTGCAACAAATTCAACACAAACGAGTTTAATATTACAGTTTTCTACACATAAACAAGTTCAATATCACAATTCTGTACAAGTAGAGAAGCTTAATAGTACAGGTTTGTACATAGTAATAAGTTCAATATTAGTTCACAAAGCTGCAAACTTAATGTCTGTTGAAAATGAGCGCCTTCCCTGAAAGGTCTGTGTCTTTTCTGGCACAACCAATACTGTGCACAGTTCACCACTTACATTTACAACTTATCATCTGAATCAATGCACTGAAGAAAATGCACATGATATATGCAATAATCTCAGAGACGTTCCCAGATTTGGTACATGTATTTGGGGTGTTTCACTCAAATTATTTTAGTAGCATTTGATGTCTTAGACTTCAGGAAATTTGCAATGAATTATTATTACTTTATGGTTAAAAACTTAAGGATGGAAGCATTTTACAAAGCATGTACCATGGCACACAAACCATAAAAGAGTGATATAGCAAGCAGAATACGTGTATTTTATAAGTAGAAAGCAATTGTTTAATTAAAGGCAAAAAGGGTGGTTTGTTCAAATCATTAGTTTTGATACAGTCAGCAAACCATCTCCGACTGAAAAATTAATCTGCAAATAGCAAAAAGCAATCAACAGTACCAAATAATAGATGTGGAATGTTGAATTCGACAGAAACGTCCCACACCCACAACCTGTCACTCTGTAATTAGTGCCACAAACCAGTTTGCACACCTCATATCATTTACACAAGACAGACATCATGAAATTAAAAACAACTCCACATAAGACAAAAGAAGACAGGCCATGAAACGACAGCCAAACGAAGTACAACAAGCTGCTCCAAAAGACCCAAGAACATCGAGAGAGAGAAGAGACCTTGTCGTTAATTTCTTAGAAACTCAGAGTAGTTTTCTAGGTAAATGTGACCAAAGTCACAAGGGGAGTGAAAACCACAATGGGAGTAACAATAAAGCGGGTAGGCAGAGCGGTTTAATTTACCCTCCGTATCGTATCGACACGAGTGGATGGTCTCCTAGGATCCTTGGGAGAAATAAGGAACAACGTTCAGAGAACAGTCTTACAGGGCACAACTTTATAGGGTACAACAGGGCAAATGAAATGTTGAGAAAATAGAAACCGAATACAGTGTATCGACAAGTGATGTTGTGTGAAGACATTAAGGTGCTTCAGTCTTTAATTGTGCTATGTCAATACACTATGCAAAACTACACTATGAAAATATGTTTTAAAAGTGTGTGTGTTGCTATTGTCATGGTGCCTGTTTCAGAGCAGTTTACCACAAACCATGTGAACATGTCTAGATGTCAATAAAATCATTACCAAGGCAATTGTCAAATTTCCCCTATATATTGCAGAAGCACGTAATGTGATGGTAAAGTCAGTTGCTAAGTTTGATACATCTGCCTAATACTTACTTAAACTTGCATTCCATACAACGGTTCCTTTTTTCTGTTGCACGAATACCAAAATGTGTATTTATGTTTAGAAAATGTACATGATATGATTACAAATATATTAAATTAAAACATGATGGGTAGTATCGGAAGCATGATAGCAGTCCTGGTACAGGGCAAGTGACAATACAACGTTTACAGGTGCACACACATGACTGATTGTATATGCAGATTCGAAAGCACATCTGACCGGATTCTATCCCTTGGTATAGTGCTTATTTTTTAAATAAAAATATATATAACATAAGCTATTAATCAATTTAGGCTTTCAACAAATATGTCTGCCACAACAACCTACCTCTTTTTAAAACATAAACCATTGCACAGTTCTAACTTTTTAATTTTGAACTCAAATTCAATGCAATCGAACACAAGATGGCGTCAGTAGTCACATTCACGCAGACAGAAATCACACGACAGACGATGAAGCACAGGCAACAACAAAAACAGCCCCAAAATAAGGAAAACAAGAATCCAGAACATGCAAAAGTGGCAGAGGTTTCGCATGGTGGCGAGCAAACACTGCAGAGGCCGTCACTTACAACTGGCCAACGCGACTGTTGGCCCAGAATCGCTGAGTCTGAGCCGACTGACTCGGGTGCCAAGACTTCCACGGACCCGACGATCTGCTCCACACATGGCGAAACAACACGCGCGTTACTTCACACAACTTGACAAGACTTACACCCAGAGCAAGAACCCAGATGCCAAGTGGACACGGATGCCTTTGTCTTATCGACTGCTAGCGTTTACACAATCGGTAGATAATTTATTCAATTCATTTATAGCAGTCCTCTGTGAAAATTAACACTTTCTGATAACTACCCAGGTAATCTCTAATGGTACTTTCTCATTACACAAGCAGTTAGCACCATCATCTTTACACAATACTGTACAACTTCATTATCTTGATGTTGCAAGGATGGGGAGCACAGAGTCGTCCATTGCTTGAGTTAAGTAGTGTCTGTGTATTGAGCTCATGGTTTGTGTTATGATTGATATTCAAGTTAAGAATATTTTAGGTAAAATGTCACACCATATGTCTTTCTAAGTAAATGGGAGTTACAACTTAATTACCTTTTTGTTGATGAACCGAGAAACCTATTTGAAACAAAAATTTCTTCTCACTATAATTACTGTCAATTGTATAAAGCTACAAATCGAGAAAACATTACTGCCAAATAGTTATTGAAGAAAATGACAGCAGGCACACCTTTTACATACTCTAATGGTATGTAACAATGTCTTACATGAATCATTACATGGCTGATCTCAACAAACCATCACACGCCCCCAAACGTCCAACCACTAAACCATCAAAAGCCACACCCACTAAACCTTCACAAGCCCCACCCACTAAACCTCCACCCATTGAACCTCCACATGCCCCACCCACTGAACCTTCACAAGCCCCACCCACTGAACCTTCACAAGTCCCACCCACTGAACCTTCACAAGCCCCACCCACTGAACCTTCACAAGTCCCACCCACAAACCCTTCACAAGCCCCATCACAGAACCTTCACAAGCCCTAACCACTTAAACTTTTAAGGTGCCACACTTGGCCTACTTACTTTGGTGCCTGGAGTGGCTTGGAGGGGCAGGGATTGATCCCTCGTGGGTACATTGACAGGCCTGGCATCTACAACAGGACATGCACTCAGTGGGGCTTCACTCTCTGCTAACAACAAACATTATTAAGCATTATCATCCTCAAGGAGAAAAGAGAACCTACTGATGGTGATAATGTCACCAAATATGGACTAACACTACAAATACATCTATGCTTGCACTTGTCGACAAGTGTCTCTGTGTGCTCTAAGTCAAAATCTGCAGTTAGCTTGGGGTTTTTCTCAGACAGAAGTCTTTGATGTCCTTTGGAATATGAAACACTTTAAACAAATCAGTGTAAAAGTGTCTTCATTAGTGACATTAGTGACATAGCTCCGATGTATCATTCTCATCACATGTTGTCTGAATTCTGCCATGAGACCACAATGAACACCCCTTACATGCTGTTTGAGTGGGTTGAGTTTGTCATCGTCGTTGTTCTGGCTCCCCCTAGTGGTGTCTGTGACAACTGACTCAGAGTTAGCAGTGGGTGACACCTGGCGGGGAGAGCGGTAGGAATGGCCGTCAAAGCCAAACGCTGCAGTCGACTTTGTACTCAACGGACTGTCAGGTGCTGACAGCGGACCGAGCCTCACTCCGGACAGTCGACCATGTGATCCGCTTGACAGTGCCCCCCTGTGGCTCTTCAGGAAAGCTTTTGTCAGTTCGCCGGGCTGTGGTTTCTGTACATCAGATGCAATGGTCATAGGTTGTAATACACACTACATGATTTGCTGATGATTTATAAAATCCAGTGTTATACAAATCAGGGTGTAAATATATAATGCTACAATAACAGTCTTTAAACACAGATATTAGTAGTTAAGAATTCAGATTAGCATCCTTACCATTAATTAAAAGATAAATGTTGAAGGGATTATTAAAATTAAATGACTGTAGCATCGGCGGCAGGAGCAGCAAAATCTCTGAAGAAGCTCAGAAAGCAAGATGACCCATAAAAAATATGTTCTGTCAAGTTTTAAAAAAAATTAATGCAATATTGCCAACAGAAAACAATTAGCATTTTAGACGAAACAAGATGACATAATTATATAAAATTAAATCAAGATATATTACGCTGGTGTTACCATTATCACATCAACCACAGTTGTGCAGGTGTTTGTTCCCAGGACACAGCTAGAGTTCTTAGGGACCCCGTCTCATATATTCTCTGTGTAACTGTGCATCTGTATGTATAAACCAACTAACTAAAAGAAACAGAATTAGACAATACCTTGAAGCAACCATACAACTGAACATTAGAAACCTACCCTGAAGTCATGGTTGGTACTGCCTGTGACTGAGAATGACACCGCAGCACTGGTGGTGCACTGCATGGGTGGTGCAGAGTTGACTGGGGGTGGTGCCATGGTGCTGGTGGTGGTGGTAGTGCGTATTGGCACCGTACTAGTGCTCTTCCTTCGATTCCTCTCCACTTGCTGCAGTCGAGCTGAAAACACGACCACATTACTGTATTCATCCTATAAGTACCCTGTACGCTTAAAATATGTGAGACATGAAAACATGTCCAAAAATGGTTCTATTAAGCATACGACTTCACTGTTTTCTACTAGGTGACAACACCTTCATTTTAATTCACACTCGGTGGCGCCATACATCTCGTGTACACTACTGTCTCCTGGAGCCAGGCTAACTACTGAAGAGCTAGGCAGTGAAACAATGATGTCACAGACAAAGGGAAGATCACAATTAAGATGGGAAGACTATAAAGAGGAATGTAAGAAAGGCAGGAGAGGTGGAAAGAGATAACAGCCGGTGCAGTGCAGCAGTACAAACACTCATCACACTCATTTAGGGGTCGTTCACAAGGATCAACATTTATCTATTCATACAGAGACACAAGGGGTGGGTAAGTGTCAACATTTATCTATTTATACAGAGCACACAGGGGGTAAAAGTGTCAACATTTATCTATTCATACAGAGCATACAGGAAGTGTCAACATTTATATATTCATACAGTGACACAGGGGGTGGGTAAGTGTCAACATTTATCTATTCATACAGAGCATACAGGGGGTAAAAGTGTCAATATTGATATATTCATACAGAGCACACAGGGGGTAAAAGTGTCAACATTTATCTATTCATACAGAGCACACAGGGGGTAAAAGTGTCAACATTTATCTATTCATACAGAGCATACAGGGGGTAAGTGTCAACATTTATCTATTCACACAGAGCATACAGGGAATAAACATTCCAACATTTATCTATTCATACAGAGACACAGGGGGTGGGTAAGTGTCAACATTTATCTTTTCATACAGATACACAGGGGGTGGATAAGTGCCAACATTTATCTATTCATACAGAGCATACAGGGGGTAAAAGTGTCAACATTTATCTATTCGTACAGAGCACACAGGGGGTACAAGTGTCAACATTTATGTATTCATACAGAGCACACAGGGGGTAAAAGTGTCAACATTTATCTATTCATACAGAGCATACAGGGGGTAAGTGTCAACATTTATCTATTCATACAGAGCACACATGGGGTAAAAATGTCAACATTTATCTATTCATACAGAGCACACAGGGGGTAAAAATGTCAACATTTATCTATTCATACAGAGCACACAGGAGGTAAAAGTGTCAACATTTATGTATTCATACAGAGCATACAGGGGGTAAAAGTGTCAAGATTTATCTATTCATACAGAGCACACAGGGGGTAAAAGTGTCAACATTTATGTATTCATACAGAGCATACAGGGGGTAAAAGTGTCAACATTTATCTATTCATACAGAGCACACAGGGGGTAAAAGCCAGCATAGTAATTATAAAAAAGTTGGTCGCAGGTGAATTGCATAACCATAATGATTATAAATAAATGTTTGTATGCATGATAACGATGGCTGTTCGTATATGTCTTTAGCATGTACAGCGTTCGAAATAGCACTTGTCCGTTTGTCCGGGACAAGTGATTTTTGGCCCAGACAAGTAAAATTACTCTACATGGTTATCTGGTGGACAAGTGAAAATTGACATTAAATAGTGACGCTGCACGCGTCACTATTTAATGTCAATTTTCACTTGCAAACTTTTTATTTGATGAAATTCAAACGTAAATGAAGTTCACTAGCAATCGCGCACGTTCCAATTTTTTTAGTGTGTCGGCGTCTTGTCGTTCCGCCGCCAGTGTGTTTTATGTCAGTGTTCGACCAAGTTTAGTGCCTGCGTTAACAGGGTCATCCGCTGAGCGCACCGACCTAGCTGTCATACGCGTAGGACAGACATTGTTGATCGAGGCTGTATTTCACACAATCGTAAATCGTTCAGTCTGGCCGAAGTGCAACTTGCTCCCATTCACGGATCACATTTTATTAACTTTGGAAATAGTTTTATATTGCTAGTTTTTTCATAGTTTGTATCGCTACCTGTTATTTGAATAATATATAGTTTTAACCATTATTACGCCTAACCGGCAGTTTTCCAAGTCATTGAATGTTAGCCATTCCATATTGGTGACAATTTTCAAAACTTGTAACTGGCACTCCGGTAAATCTATGGTGCTGGTTGATAAACGGAATATTAATGAAATTTCAGAAGTGTTGTTGTATCTATATAACATTTATTTTAACCATAAATTGCGAGTTTTCGAAACCGAATTATGCAAGACGAGGGGCCAGGGACAGGGTGCCAACCGCCGTTGACATCAAAGACCGTATATCAATACAAGACGGTACAGCGCGCGCTATCTACATTGTTCGAGGAAAGTATGTAAGCAGTTTGTCCGCCATTCTGGAGTTGCGCCACGCCAGAACATACGCATGCAGAAAATGCAGTTCTTTTTTATATAAGAAGTGGTACAGCCTGATGGTTAGTCTGGTGAAACACGACGAAGTTCAGTTGGCTCAATAAATAATTTCGTTATTTTGAATTGTTATAGGTAAAAAACTTCAAGGATTACTTAATTTCATATGACGTATCACCATTTTGTGATTATTCAGATGAAATGAGGTGAATGAACAAATACACTAACACCGCGCGCTACCGGATTCAGGCACTGTTAAAACTGTTTTATCATCATTGAAATGGTAATATAACATTTAGAAAAAAATATGCGTTTGTTTGCTGATGATCAATTGAATATTATCTTCGTTTGTAAAATACAGAACTTTAAAAAATATTATCAGATTATATAGTTTATTATGATTTTTGTGACAACATTTCCTGGCTTTGCATTGATCGTGTTCCTAGTTGAGTTGCATCTTCGATGACAAACGGATGCCAACATTTTACAGCAGTGTTATATATATACTATATTAAACATGAATAGTTTTTGCAACATTATAAAACAAAAAGCAAGGAAAACAATTGTCTCATTCCTATCATCGTAATAATTATTTGTTATTAATAAAAGCGTTCATATCAGCATCCCTAAAATATAGGTATACATCATGTAACATTTCTACTTTGAATATTCGTGATGAATAATAATGGACCGGAAAATAGTTACAAATATAATTTTGCAATTTCAAAATTTGAAGATGAAATCAAATTGTGTCTTTGATCACAAATTAAGTCACTCAGATGTACATGCAACGAAACAGCAGGAACATTGTGTTGTTGTCATAAAAATAAGATATTTTACACTTTTTCCGAAGCTTCGATTCCCCTTCACAACCACTCGGACAAGTTAAAATGTTGGCGGACAAGTAGATTTCAAAACTTACTTGTCCGCCGGACAAGTAAATATTCTGGCTTATTTCTATCGCTGATGTACCATGTTATAACACTGTTATTTAGCTACATTATTATGACTTTCAATCTGCACAATTATATATATTTTAAAGCATACATTCAGGACGGAGGGAAGGTCTGAGAATTAGTACTCTGTACAAATCGATAAATGGTGACATTTATGAATAACCCTTTATTGTAACATGGAACATTAGTGAAATGTCTACACAACGGCTATTTCTCTAGACCGCTAGACCGTACCGTCTCTGACAGGGCCAAGTTCCTTCTTGGTGGAGGTCGTACTGATGGTGCTTCTGCGAGCCATCACTGCCGGCTTACTGGAGCCACTGCCCGAGGAGTCCTGAGGGTTGCTGCTATTGCTGTTCAGGTTAGGGTTCGATCTGTTGCTTGTGAGGAACGCCACCCGTGGCACAAACGCCCCCTGTGACATCACGCCACACCCCCTGTGTAACCGCAGGGAGCAGTCATTATTTACGTTCACTGTTAGTCATATCAATGGCTAAAGAAGTATTATGTAGCATCAAGAGAAAATCACATTTTTTATGAGAAAATTATATGTACACAATTTATCATTTTGATTAATTTTTAATGAGTTAGTGCCAACTGTAATTTACTATCACAACTATTAATAAGTAATCATGACCATTAGCATACTACTGTGACTATTAACACACTACCGTGACAAATAACACATTATTGTACTTATTAAAATATTATCATTACAATTAACACCCTATCATGACAATTAACACCCTATCGTGACTATTAACATCGTATCATGACTGTTCATATACTACTGCAACTATTGACCATCACAACATTATAACTAATTAATTCAATTCTTCACAGATATTTCAGCAGTGTTATAAACATGTGCAGTGTGTTTCATGTACGCATTAACACAGTACCGTGCTTGGAAAATTAAATACAATAACGCTTTGAGTAATATTTGGTGTGTATTGAATCATAACTACTGGCTAATTCATCAGTGTCTTATTCCTTTACCACATCTCCCTATGTGTACAGTCAGCTCCATCTAGTGCAACCACCAATGATTGCCACTTGTGTGTATTGCCTGTCACTGTTATTATAAACTATGGCTATCAACACTACTTGGAGAAACAGTACCAATGGAAGCAGTCTGTGTCCAGTCCAAGTCACAGTCCACTACTCTTACACAGGCCACAGGTTTCAAGTAATTAACAGAAATATTCTAAAGTAAATACAAAAGACTATAGTCTGTTACATGGCTGAATGATTTCGGAATGGCAGTGTATGGATACGAGACCTTAACTAAACATGGAAGGCAAGGTTGAAATGAAATCGTAATCTAACAAAAGGTACTAGGCAATTCAAAGTGTGTAACTTTTTCAGTCAGCATAGTGTTTTTATATTGCAATTTGGACAAGTCTTTTTACACCCTCCCCCCTTGAGAACGTGTTCATTTACAAACAGAACAACTTCTCTAGGAAGATTTCAAACATGCCGAGATCAATGTACAAAATCTGTTCATTTGTATTATATCATTATTTGAATTCCACCACAATTTCCCAACACTCATTTATGCAACTGAATGAAAATGCCCAAGTTTTCAAATGGAGGCAAGAGGACTGAAACCCTTGTCTATTCATTCAAGTGTCTCGTGGTAACAAACCATTTTGGTGATTGTTGACCGCATTCAATGTATTTACAGCACTGCAAGCTGCAACTACCAGTGGATTTGAATGCTACAGATAAAGTAATTGACGTGACAGTGATAAGACAGTGTTGGGACTTGGCGCTATGCTCATACATCCAGTGAGCAACCAAACCCTGTCATTGGTAGTGATATGAGCAACAGAGAAGAGTTTTCCATGTTTTATTATTGTATTGTTACATGTAAGAGATCCATGAGTCAACTCTTAGTCAATGCTAACTGACCATTCTTATCTCAGCTGGTGATTGCTAAGAATTCTCCAGTGTTTTGATCTTGATATGGCTTTAAATATTTTTTAATGTCTCTCTTGCTCAGTTAATACAAGTTGGTTGCTTGCAAAGACTTTTTCTTTATGCTTTAAAGTATTGTTTTACATTACAAACGTAAATTGATCAGTAGAGGTAATCAGATTTTTCTGCACAGATAAAGGCCACAAATATTATATTTGACAAAATCTTGAATCAGTTTTCTGTTACACCGAGTGATAGCATTGACAGAAAAATGAGTCAAACCTATTAAATAAAAGTGACAATTTTTGCACTTTTCAAAATGAGTACGACAAATTCTAGGTGGTATATGTAGAGCTGTCAAGTCGTCAGTCGAGTGGGGATATCATTTGTCGAGACTACAACTAATTTAGCGTGTCTATCCCAAGCTGGGAGGGGAGATGGACGATGCAAGCAGGACGAGGAACAAGGCGACGCACGCAGCAGCCCGGTTGGCAGCCTTGATTGCCCGGTTGGGCAGGCCCTTGGGCAGTCCGCGTAGTCCTCGGAGGTAGCGCCGGACCCACTCCCGGAGCCCATGGAGGGCGCAGTGCTCCGACAGCGTGACACGTGACCACGGGTTTGTCTCAGTCATGTCTAGGGCTGTGATCGCCATTGCTTTGCCAACCTGCAATGTGACATTTCATTATTTCCCACACCTAGTCTATAAGTATGTGACGGACTTCAGTTATTCATTTTTAAAGTTTTTCAAAGTCAGTTTACCTTACCCCTGTTTGTGATATTTAGTTTCGCTATCAGCGAACTTCAGATGACTACCACTACCAATACCACTGAGTACAAAACATCAGAAGAAAACAGGTAAACAGACTGAGAAAAACTTTTAAAAAAGAATAACGACTTGAACCATCGAGTCTGATAAATCACTCTCACGTGGGTGTCTTTCTGGGTGTCTAGCTAGCTTCTTCACATTAAGCCTGTCTCTTCAGGTTAATTGCTTTCTTACAGGATCAAGTCTTCTTACTGCGTTCTCTATATGGAATGTTGGTTCAAAGGGACTTTTACTATTTCTGTTTATGGTCAAACAACTTGACATAGTCATTGCAATCTCAGATAGTCATTGACAGTTTCCACTGAATTACACACAAGTACCTTAATACTTTTAAATGACACACTAGTATCTTAATACTTTTAAATGACACACTAGTATCGTAATAGTTTTAAATGACACAGTAGTATCTTAATAGTTTTAAATGACACACTAGTATTTTAATACTTTCAAATGACACACTAGTATCTTTAATACTTTTAAATGACACACTAGTATCTTTAATACTTTTAAATGACACACTAGTATCTTAATACTTTTAAATGACACACTAGTATCTTTAATACTTTTAAATGACACACTAGTATCTTTAATACTTTTAAATGACACACTAGTATCTTTAATACTTTTAAATGACACTACTATCTTAATACTTTTAAATGACACACTAGTATATTTAATACTTTTAAATGATGCACTAGTATCTTAATACTTTTAAATGACACACTAGTATCTTTATACTTTTAAATGACACACACTGGTATCTTAATACTTGTAAATGACACACACTAGTATCTTAATACTTTTAAACAATCTATAAAACTTCATTTTAATTAAATGTAATATACAGATCTATGCACAGCCACACACAATACAATTTCCTCAAACTGAATAGAACCTGCAATACAGTGATGCATGTTCTTTGACATTCTCTCTGTCTCACCTCCTCATAGTGTGCAGGGGTGTACTTGGGTGGGAAACCAGCGACGGGGGGTGGAGTGGCCCTACCCCCATCATTGTGTGCTATAGGGACAGAGTTCACCATTCGCCCCATGTTGTAGTTGCACTCGAGGGTGTAGCTACAAGTAGAGCATGACTAGCTACAACCACTGCATGTATATAGCTACGATCACTCCATGTATAGCTACAAGCACACCATGTATAACTACATTTATAGAACATATAGCTAATCACATCATCCATACACAATGCCAAGCTTGACTGTTGAAGCCATTATTGTAATTTAATTTCTTCCATTGTCACACTAGATTCAAAGCTCAGTGAAGTGGTGAACAAAATATCGAAAGGTCCACCTAAATTATCAGACTTTACACTGTATCCTTTTGCTAATATATGAGATGCATAAATCACTTGCCAGTCGCGTCTACTGAGAAATAAAAATAATGTGAAAACCATTGTGAAAATACACATTTCACAGACAGTTAGTGCAGAATTGAGTATATGAATGCGTGTTCCTACCTGTGGATGATGCCAATGGCCTTGTACATGGCGACCCTGCCAGCACCTTCCTTTGACATGCCATCTCTCCGGTCCTTGCTCGTCATGTTACGTTCAGTGAAGTTACAACTTGTAAAGTCAAAGTGGGCTGTGTTCAATGACACCAGCTTCGCAAACATCATATTCTGCACCTGCGTATCTTCACTCTCGAAGTAGTTCCCGTACATGAAACAGCCTCGTTTTGATGCGTGCCCGTGGAGGTCGACGTAGAATGCGATTCCGCTCTCATTCGGTGGGATTTCGAGGAGTTTTGGATCGCAGAGATGCGGTGATCGAGGGAAGCTGAGATCAACATGGATGCTTTCATCATCCTCCTCAGATCCCTCGTTGCCGAGGTGTTCAGTATCCCCCTCATCAGGATCCTCACACTCACCGCCTGATGCAATGTCGTTGCATGACCGGAAGTAGTCAGACTCGTAGGTGAGCGGCATGTCAGCGCAGTGGTACATGGCGCCATCTTGAGGCAATATATCTGTCGTCACCAGTGCCATGTTGCTGAATGTCCGAGTAAGGTTTGATGCGCTCTGGTTATTGCAATCGGGACTCGTCAGTTCTGCACTGCTGTAGGACACTGTGATGTCTGACGACATCTCGCAGTCACCGGTGTCGATGACGGGCACTGACGTGTTGGTGTACGTCGACGTGTCAATAACTACTGTGCTGGTGGTGCCATTGTCGTCAACGACAACGTTATATGTCTTACTCCTGATTGGCTGCCGATTACCCTCTTTGACTTTCTCGCTAGATGGCGCCTCTGTGGCATGGGAGTTTTTATCGCCGCTAGCAGCTGCAGACACTGACGGCGGCTTCGGCTTCTGTATTCGGTTGTTGACATGGTGAAACACCAGGAGACTTTTTGAGGCGTAAATCGATGGATGCAGTTTGAAGTCTGGGTCGAGATACATGCGGTTTAGATTGACTCCGCGAGAGTCAGTTCGGTAGTGTCCGCGTTGTACGCCATCAGGGTTCAACATTGGGATGAGTTTGAAGACATACTGCCGCCTGAGTTGGCGGGCACGAGGGTCGTCCTTGCGGAGGATGAAGTCAAGGAAGCCGTTGAAGACAAAACTTCCTGGAGTCTCCCCAGGATGGACCCTACTTGTGACAACGTACACCTGTGGGCAAGGAGGGCAGTACATACGTAGAGCAAAAGCAAAGTTTACATAAAGACAAAAAGGTCCACATTCTTGTCTGTTGTCTGTAGAGTAACAAATGACAATGCAAATATTTTTTTCAAAAAAGTAATATCATCAGTTTATTACTAAAATACATTCCGAGCAGAAATCAGATTTTGTTGGCCTAAAACACTGATCAATACATTTTATACATAAACAAAGACCATTATATGCGACATTACAACTGGTTTTATTAATTATATCCCTACAATAGGACAAGTAAATGAAAAGGCTAGCATTGTATTAGCATACCACTTTACAAATTCCCACAAGGTACATAATTACCACAGGCTTAAGTACAATAAACATATTAAAATACTGGCTGTTGTACAATTTTAATTAGTTACAATACAAATGCTATAATACTTGCAGGACTTAGTTAGTTATGGCACTAAAATAATATTATAGCAAACTATAATGGGTAACCATTCAACACATTGAAATAGTAGTTTAGAATTTTTTACAAGAAAAAACTTAGTTCCTTTATAATGCACTTACAGTAACTGCAATTCTGGCAAAAACCTGATTAACTGCTAGACTAGTGTTAACTATCTAAACATCTTGTCATAGCTTAACAGAGATAGAACCAGGAACTAGATATAGGTAGGACAAACCTTCAACAAGAAGACAAGGATGATAACAAATAGCTGATGGCTGGTGAGGAAATGACAAAACATGAAACCCTATGGAAAGATATGAAGAAATCTGCCCACAATCGCATGTTGAATAAGTGTCAATAGGCTATATGCTTGACTTTGAGCAAAGAGGTTTAAGTAAGCCATGTCATTGCATAACACAAACCAGTGGATACCAAGAAAACTCACTCACACGCTTGCCTTCGAATGCCTTACACCTGGACGGACTGATGTCAGTGAAGAGTTTATCATCAAAGCACGGCTCGCACTCGTTCTTGATGCCATGGCAACTCGAGACGGTGATTAGATCTATTCGCAGCCCATCTAGAGAGTGACACAGTAGCTCTCTGTGGTAGTACAGGGTGTCAGGGACACTGCCAACAAACAGGTAAATATGTAGACATTTATAACTGAATATTTTGTAGGTATAGTATGATTATACAGCGGCACCATGCCCACTGTAGTATGAGATAGAATGGTTTCCATGGCGCACTAGCCACGGTTAATTGATCAGGAACTGATTTTCATATTCTAAAAACAAATTAGTTATGTGAAATTAATAACAAGTCAACTAAAATATCCAAATAAGTTTTACAAATATAGCACCCTGTTGCAGCAAAAGCCAATTAATTTTAAACAATTATTTATTATATACTCTCCTAATTTCTGGCAAAAAAATGCAGTCATCTGGAGACATTATTTAAATGTACTTTAGTGCTTTATGGCTGCTATTCTTTGTGTACTAACAGTTTGATAACTTCTTAGTTGAGAACAAATAATCATCCTCGCAAGCCAGGGCTGTTTGCCATGCAAAACTAGCCCTGGCAAATCCCCTACATGAAATGCGGAAGTTAGCTGAGTCAAACTAGTAATTGACTTCGCCAGTCACGACTGCATCACCCGTGAGAACAGCGCAAATACCTTACCCATTTTGAAGACGGATAAACGACTTCTGGGAATCCAAATATATAATGACCCGTTCGCCCATTAGCACGAGCAGCTGAGCGGTATTGTGTAGTCAAAATTCAAATAATTGTTTCTACTTCCTAAACACTGCATGTAACACGAGCCACGGTTGGTTGACATTAGTTTTATTATGACTACTTGACCTGCCGACATCCACTGATCTAGTGAGCGATTTCATAGGCTGAGCTTAAATTCAGAGTTTCGTTCAGCCAGGGGTACTGCTGGCTAGCACTGGCATAATCAGCAGCAGCAACCCCTGGCGCGCGAAGATGCAAATAATGAAAGGTGCATTATACAGTCATGCCTCTGTTGACAATCACCTCGGTAATCCAGTCACCTTGCCATTACAGTCACATTGGGACACTCTTAAATTATTTACACAGTAAAAGATAGGACGTTAGTCCCGCTAATCCGGTCACCTCGCTATTCAGGAATACGGTCAGTAACCCAGTACAAAATTACGAGACTGCCCGCAGATTACCCCCCCCCCCCCATGCATTTATGGTCAATGGCCTGGAAGTCAAGATTGGTGTCTGGGGCCGGTTTCATGAAGTGGCTAAGAACGTTCTTAACGCTAAGATGATTGTCTTAGTCAATGACGTGTTTCTTTAATATAAGCGAACATAGGAGTTTACGCAAACATGACGCTAAGTAATTGCGCAACTTTAAGTACGCTTCATGAAACCGGCCCCTAACGCGGCTAATCAGCGGCCGGGCACCCGCCCACCAAAGACAACCTGGCATCTGGGATATTGATATATATAAAATGCAAGACCCCAGTTGTCCTTTGCCTTTATGTGGCACTAGGAAGTCTAATTCTTACTGGCTGAGCAGATTTTACAGACAAATGCAGCGGCACGGAAACAATGCCAGTGGGCTTCATCTTCAATGCTGACAATATGGCACCGTCTGTTAAACATCTGGGTGTCTGTTTAACGTTTGAAGAAATCTGTTTGGAGTAGTATCTAGGTGTTTTGATTTTAAATGATAAAATATTGTGTTGAAAAGACTAGAGCTGGTTCAGTGCAGTTGTACCAGCTGTGCTGACTTCAAAGGTGTTTGATTGACAGCTAGTAATTACAATGTAATATTGTAGTCACTGCACCACCATGGGAAAGCAGCATGACAACAAATGTAATCTTGTGGTTTGGCCTATTTCTTCCAGTTTCAAACAGTTGACCCAGGCACTTGGGATTATAACACTGTATCTTGTACCAGGGCAAGTGCAATTTACTCCAGTGCAAAGGGGCAATTGTAATGGTGTTGTGTTGACAATCAGGTGAAGCCTAAGGTGTGAACGTTGTGCTTGGAACTTGGCTTTAAGACATCAACACCTGATACCATGAGCAACAAAGCAGACAGTTATTACAGTTGATGTCTGCTAGTGTGGGACAGTTGCTAAGAACGGCAGATGCCATCATATTCAAATTTCAAGGATGTTTGTGCGCTGCCACGGCCCAGACACGGATACGCGGGATGACGCCGCCATGCCGTTCCAGGCAGCGTTCTTTGATAGCAACAATGAAAGTGACTTTGGAGGATTTTAGTTGTGAAATGGATGATGCCATCTTATTTGAAGATGTTTGCCCAGTGCGCGCGGCACGGATACACGGAATGACACCGCCAGAACGGCATGGCATTCTTCAACGGTGACGATGAAACTGATTTCAATGACGATGGAGTTTAATGTTTTTACATGTTTTGATCTTTGTTTCTGAACACTTTATGGACACAGGTTTTTATGTGTTCTGCAATAATTATCCGGACCCACCTTAATTTTGCTGTTTAACTTGAGTTTTGCCTAACTTTGATACATCAGAGCGTTAGTTCCATCATTCAACATCATCCCAGGCATATTTATATTTACAAAATATTGTGTCTTAGCACACTTTTGAAGCCCAAATAGTGACCCAGTTTGCGCCAGTCTGCACCGCTGTGGTCGTGTGTTACCGCATCACGCTCGTAAAATGAGCGATATATCGGCGTTATGTTGATGCAAACAGGGGCGCTATTTATGCCTCAAAAGTGCGCTAACACGCAATATTCTTAAACGTAAATATGCTGGGATAACGTTGAATAATGGAACTAATGCACTGAGGTATCAAAGTTAGGCAAAACTCAAATTATAACGGCGAAATCGAGGTGGGTCCCGATTCTACACAAGTGCCAACGTTACTACTGACAACCCAGTGAGCCAAATTTCAAAAAAATTTCGTCAAATTACTATATTTAAAGCCGCACCCCAACTTTGCTGTCATCGTTATCATTTCGGCTACACACTACTGTAATTAAAGCTACAAATACAGAATTTATGGTAATTTAAAATTAAGAAAGTTCGAACCGTTTGCATTCATGCAAGGCCTACTTGATCTTAATCAGTAAATATCAAAAGAAACATTATGTCTGCAAATAATATAGTGTGCCAACTACCAAGAATGACACTTAGTGGTATAATGTAAGAAACCCCACAATGTGTAACAAAATCTACAACGCTATCAGTAGCATCAATACGTAAAAATCGTGCAGTGTGTGGTGCATGCGTACGAGCGTGTGTGTATCTTAATGTTAATTGTAATCAAAGTTCCTGTTGACCAATACAACAGAATGCATCCATTAATACGCTGCACTAAACATGACAATACGTACGTCATTGCTTAATGTTCATTGCCGTTAGTGGCATGCATTTGTAGGCCTATGGTGATGTTTTTCCAAATCCTGGGATGCATTAGCCCACAATTCAGTGTTAAGGTCACCTCACTATTAAGATCACCCTGGTCCAGTCCCGTGAGTGACCGTAATGCAGAGATTTCACTGTATCTCATTCTTCCTAATATAACTGCTCCTCTACACAACGGAGAATGGCCATTCACGAAACCAGCACAATGGTGTATTTGTGCCATGTATACATGCCAGTGTTGCTGGCAGTGACAATAATGACACATATGGTGTGAAGCCACTACTAAGACGATTGGCCAAAATATCAGCTAATGCAAACTAAGTCTTTATCCTCAATAACCCTGATTCGTGTTTGTTCTACAATAGGTAGAAAGTGCTGATACTTGCTTAAGGTTGCTGTGGTTCAACCAAGGTATCCTTATACCTGATCCAAGCATGCTAACAATAACACCATGGCTACTGTTCTCATGGCTTACACAAGTAACAAACCAATAATGTCTTGACGTCAGCTCCAGACAACAAGTGGACAAGGAATGAAGGAACCCTTTGGCTTAAAAATCCATTCTGGTTTTCTCCAATGTTACCAATAACGTAAAACACTTTAGTGTTCAACATCACAAACAAAACTAATTTTCTTGACACAGAATTTCCATAAACCTATGACATTTCTCTGTATACTATCTGAGTGTCACTTCAATGAGTTGATCAATGATTGAATTGACCCCACTGCCTACAAGCACCACTGTGTGGCCAGACATCCTTTGTGTTGGTTTAATGTCACACTACAGTCTATACAGTCTTACACAATGATCACGTCACACGCTCCGACTGCTTTCTAAAAGCTTGTTTCATTTCACTGGACTTTCATTGTGGACTGTGGATTCATGAATTACAAAGTTCATGCAGTAACATGCAAACATGCACGCACATACAGAGCTTTGTTAAATCAATCCATTCGCACATATTCAGTGTTCAATATTTCATAAATTTGTAGTGATCTGGAATTGTTGTAATAATAATAATAATAAAATATGATATTGATATAGCGCCATAACCACATAGAGCCCTGTGGTGCTTTACAGTGCAAATATCATGAGGATTTTCTAAGCATCTTGTAGGCAAGAGATTTCCTGAAGCTGTTTCAATCCAGCATGTTTACAAAGATCTAGACGTGTTGTAGCATCAATTTCTAATTAAGATTTTCAGTGAAGTTAAAATGCTGTATACCATTAGACACCACACTCCACACGAGCACACATACAAGAATGACATAACTGAACAATTTTATTCACCATTTCGCATGGTTTTTTTATATATTTTGACAAGCCGACATTCGTGCGCACCAATAATATAACAAATCTGTAGGACATTACCCGGAAGTTGGGGCTACCACAATATCCAGAAGAAAACAATGGACTGGAAATAACATGAATACAAGTAGAATAACAACTACATTCTCTATAAGGGTCATGAAATAACTTGAAGGTCTGTGCCAGTTTCTGGAGCTAAGCCAGTTCCATTACTCTAATGCATAAAAAGTTTAAGTTTGAAACGGCCCAATTAATTATCAATCGAGTTCTTTTATATTCAGATTTAAATATTGTAGTATATTTCTACATTATCGACAACAAATTATAAAAATGGTTTCGTCATAACAAATAACGATTGTTAAAAAGAACAGTATAGATTAGTTATTACAAGGTATTCGTTTTCACAGAAGACAGTAACTGAATGAAACAAATTATGTACTGATTCTATAAATGTTTATAAACAGAGTGAACCGTTTCAAAACTAAATTTACAAATATCTAACAACTACACAAAATAAAACATGAAGCATTATCACACCCTTGATCATCTGATTGCACCATAATTCACTTGTCATCTGCATTTTTATCTGGATGGCAATCTTGCCCAATTTATTTTAATGCAAGCAGTTAGGGCTATAAGTCAAACTGAGACAAGTGAAATATGTAGATGTTTGAGCCAGCAACAGAGACTGTCTCCACCTACCTAGAAGCCCCTAGAGCCTTGCAGTACTGGAACTGCATGTCCAGTGAAGACAGTCTCTCCTGGGACTCGGCATAACTCCATGGGTAACAGAAGGCAAAGTACGTTGTTGATCCCCGGAACTCACCAAAACGATAGGTGAAACTCAGCACAAAGTTACAGTCGATGGTCTGAAAAGGATGAGAACATCAATTAGACTCATATTCATGACATGTCACCATGATTTGCATGCGTGGAGGAGATATTACTGCATTTTAGTAGAGAAAACATTCTCAGTTCATACGGCCAAACCTGAGTCATATACCTTTTTCAGGTACTTGCAGACTGAGAGTTACATTTCCCTGAGACTATTGCAGCACCTGGATTTAACAAGACTGCCATCCAAAGCTGAATGCTCCAAATAACAAATAGACAGGGAAGAATTGACTTATCAGATAGCGTACAGTTTTTCATCTAGTTGTCAGACATCTGTCAATTTTATTTTTAAACATATTCACACTACTAATATTAATGCAGTTATCACAAAATGTGTCCCATTCATTTGACAATGAATCTAATTTTTTTATTCAGCAAGTTTCATAGACAGAAAACTACACATCTCTGTTAATACAACAACAATCCTTCATAACACACCTCATATGTCGGCCGATCTCGAATCTTCTCCCACCGAGGTCGTCCAGGTACAACCCGAACCAGCGGGGCATGACCCTGGCTATACAACTTGCCCTGGCGGTTCAAGTTCATTATGTTAATCTTGATGATACGGCCAGGGTTAAAGCCACGAATACCAAAGTAGAACCACGACCTACAAAGAAATTACTGTCATTTCGAACAGAAATGTAGAAGTTTTCAATAAAACTTTTAAATCAGCTTCTTGCCACAGCTGCAAATTACAGTATGCATTGAAATGTTATGTATTTACCCAGGATTCACATACTTTGCTCAAAAAGCATTTTTTTTACAAAACTGAGCAAACTTGCCATCCAAACCAAAACCCTAGACCTACAGCACATGGACAAGGAAACTGTAGGTATAGTGAGAGTTCTCTTCCAATAATTTAACATCCTGAAAGATTAATATGTTCTGTAATGACGGACCATGTAACTACTGCCAATAATCAACAGCACTTAAAAACAAGTTCAAACTGAAAACAAGACAGGGACATATGCTTGCAGAAAATTAATTTTGGTAAAGATATTTCAAATCAATCACAAAGACAACAGCAATGACATCAACAATAGTTCCTGTCGTTATTGCATGTGTCATTTTGTAAGCAATATCCATATTATGATGTAACCAACTGATTCCCTTGTAATCTAACCAATCGGACAGGTCCAATTATGAAAACATAAGTACCATGCATGATACAACATTCTGTGTCAAGCAGGTTTAAGTATTTTGACAAGTTCTCAATTCCCATTGCCGTATTTAGTTAAAAAAATCATGTACGGTTACCAAGATTTTTTCAAAAATCATCTTGGAATGGAAACTAAACTTGCCCATCTATTTAAGATAAGTAGAAGAGATTCCTACCTGTTGCCATTTTCAAAGGTTGACCCAGCACAGTCAGGCTTTGTCCAGACGTTGTATTCGTAGTCAGCCTTGATGTCTCCATTGCTACTGCTGGCGTGTACACCTGGTGGCGAATTCACAAGATTTAACTGAATGATCACCCAAAGCCCCAAAATAAAAGTGGAGACAATTAACTTATCACTTATCACAAGTTTAACAATTGTCATCTATGCATAACCCGCCCTAATGTGAGACTAATGTCGATGTTGCTTTTAGATATGATATATTTACACTGCTAGCATTTACATATTCAGTACATAACTGTGTATGGTCCTCATCAGACCTGGGGCCGAGTAAATTTTCATGAGTACGAGTACTTTGATGATGGATGAGTACGAGTACATTGCTAAAAGCTGAGTACGAGTAAATTCTCATGAGTACGAGTAAAAGTATGAGTAAATTTTTTTAAATATAAATATTAAATAATAACATATTTTAAAATTATTTAATTAATCTAATTTATATAACTCAGCACAAGTGATTATGCAATGGCAGTCGATACATTTTTTAGGAAAACTAAGAAAAACCTCTATTTCATCAACAATGAAATTCACTTCATTGGCATTCATTTCAGTGGCATCGTATGATCTTATCATCTATTTGCCATTGCACCGAATGAACATGAGTACAGTCTTTCAGGCTGCACCATTCAGGACAGAATACTTTCAACTGGGGCTGATGAGGCAGAAATGCTGAGATGGTGAGGGACCAACTGAGCCAGAGTTGGAAAACTCAGAACTGCAGTGGGTCACTGTGACGATCTGTACATGGCTGACTGAGGTATTCGTTCACCTCTACAATCAGCAATCTTCTGATATTACAAGTTTGCAGTTTATATTTTCTGATCATAGACTACTAATTGTTGAGAGGGTTAGCACATGTCCACATAACAGGCTCAGCATCCCCTTTGGACTTTTTAGCCAGGCTGCTGGCATGGGATTATAGTAGTGTAGGAGGCAGCCTGACTTGAGCCACCTTACTTCTACAGAGGAAGACTGGCAGTTCTTATTCTTAGCAGTTAGCACTGTCAGCCACTGTCAAGTGGTATGATATCCAGACTACATCAAAGGCATTTCCTGTCTAACTGGTGGGTTAACTGCTAGTTGACTCTTTATGGACATCCTGGTGGGTAAATTAAACAAACAGGTTTATGGCCTGCACTGACAGCCTACAATTATCATTTGCTGAAGAGGGTGTTTCTGACTGTGAAAGAAAGATGCTGCCTGTTGCCATGTTTGGATATCATACTATTCATAGTCATGGACTTATGGTTATCTGAGAATGAGAATGTACTATGTGTAAGGTGGTATTTTATCAGAATTAACAAAGTATTAAAAAAATAGTTGAACATTTAAATATTTCAGGAAAGTTTCATTTTATAACCAAATATATTTATTTTCCCCAGTACATATTGAGAAAGTACTCAGATGTACTTGTAATGTACTCATGAAATCTGAGTATGAGTACGAGTGCATGACCCATAAGTTTTATGAGTATGTGTATGAGTACTTCAAAAATGTACTCGAGTACCGGGTATTTCGGCCCCAGGTCTGGTCCTCATACAATACACATTCTAAATACAATTATTATGCTTCAAAATGGTAGACAAATTTTAATTCTGATTTGGCACTTCAAAAGTGATCATAAATAACCGTCTACTCACTCAGATCAAAGTCATCTTCTTCTGATCGAACAACTTTCTCGACTTTGGCAAGATTGCCGGAGTCGAACTTGGATGTGAAGAGGAGTGACCCACAACGTACCTCCATCCTGTCGAGGTCTGCCCAGTCTGCTCAATACAGCTCAATCAGTGGCTTATGTCGGCTGACATTGGTTGGGTAGCATGTAAGCGCCACAAAGCATGAAGTTCTGTGAACCAACGTGGAACAGTAGAACAGGTTGTCTGCCTGTCATAGACAAAGCCTGAACACTGACTAAGTCAACTATTGAATGCCATGTCCAGATATTCTACACACCGAGCACAATTAATTTATTCACTTCACGGTTGTTAATCAGGTCCATGCTCGGACCAAGACTAATGAAATGTAGAGTCGTATTAGGAACAAGGTTAATTAATAGATACTCAACTAGCACTTACACTCAGCAGAGATTGTACATAGTAAATTAAACAGCCACAGCTCACAAACAACTCTGTAATGCCAGTTTCCCACAAGACCTGATATGAATGCAGATAAATCCACATTAAATTATTATCATTGCTTCTAGTTCTAAAACAACTTCCACCGGTTTTTGGCTAAGGAGGCTGCTTACCATATCAAGTGGAAAAACTGATCTGTGACTAGTGTGAGCATGAGATGCAAAATATAACAAAACCTTTGACCAATTGATTACCATTATGTCACAATTAAGTAATTTTAATGACAAGTGAATAATTATTATTAATTAATTAACACAAAGCAGAGCATATGATCGGCAACTAGTGGCACACAGTCATATATACAAGAGTAGTAATTATGTTAATTGATGGAGTCACATGGATGTTTTCGATGCAGACAATGCGCAATCCAGTTATAATTTCTGCATGTTTCTATACTAACCAATGATCAAATAACTATATACTTGCGTTGAAATACTAGGGCTTCTAGGATTCTAGTCATAATGTTGACTCAGTCACAATGCGACTATTTGCATTTTGTAACAATGATGGCGGGATATGTTGAAGACATCTTCTCATTCACGAACAACTTTTGTCTGTCTACTAAATTGATCATAGAATATTCATTGTCGATATCATCAAAGATATGGCAGACGCGATTTGCATATTTTGTTTCATCTTTGAAAATTTACTATTGGTATATGTATATAACAAAATTACAGTGCCAATTTGTAAAACGTTAAACTCTTGCGTTTAATCAGGAATGCTCTAATTAAAGACAGAGTACATTGGATGACAGAATGTACAATATTATAAAACTCTTTCTGAGGCCAACCACCCAAGTGCCTCTCCCAACTCCCTCATACCTGTACAACTAAATATAAGTAACAGACAACAGAAACTACACAACCAACTTTGAAAATTACTAAGTAGACGGGTGTACATAAATGTGACAATCGTGAATCGATGTTATTTAGCAGATGACAGTTACACCATAACTTAAGTAGTTGTTAGATCAATAATGTGGAGCATGATTTTAAGGCATGAATAAGTTTTCATGTACTGCATAACGCATTAACAACGGACAAGTAATTTTACACCAACATTTTCTACACAACACTATCAACAGTAGGGAGAATAGCTGTTACCTTTTTATTCTTGCCTACAGTAGCCTACTTTAGTTTCACGAATCAGATTCATTCAGACATTAGATTAAATTAACTTACGATACCTGACGACTCTTCTGATCTCAGGATCCTCTCGGTTTCTCAATGATCAGATCTACTTCTTCAACTATTAAAAGTGTGTGGTTTCCGGTTCCAGTATTTAATGTTAATGGGGCTTCATAGATGCACAGTATCTCCTGGGTTTACCAGAATTTGTCAAGGCGGTTTATAAATGAATTTATTGACCTAGCTTGTATTAACGAATCAGGTAAACTATTCCATGGTTCAGCTACTCTAAGCGGGAATGCATTTTTTCTTATGTTTAGTTTTGCTGTTTGGTTGAATAGTTTGAGGGAATGTCCTCTGTTACTGGATCGTAATGCCACATCCTCCCATTTAAGGAGGTTTGGTGAGGATTTTTTATCATGTATGGGTAAGAACACGGTACTGGTATACACTTGTGGTGCCTTAATTATAAGTGAAATAAATATTGTACAATAAAAGAAAATGTTATCTTTGATTAATTAAATATTTACTATACATCCCATAGAGATAACATCCACACAAAAATATCCCATTACTCGACCCAGTTTTATGTATGAACGATGTCCACCCGAAATCGACCTGATTTTGTACGTCATATTTGGGACACGGGAAAACCAGTGTATATTGAAGCCGGCTCTGTGACTCTGTTTTTGATTGTAAAATATTCACCTTAATTGGAAAATAACCCCAAAATACATGTGTTCTAAACTACGTAATTATAATTTTAATACCCCAAGTTATTAATAAACAACAACCAAAATGTCAGGTGGCGGAGGTGCGTAATATTTCATGTCTTTCTACATTATGTACACCTTCGGAACACTACAACCATGAAGTTAAAATGTAGGACATATCAGACATGTCGTGAAACGATCGCTCATTGGCACTAATTAATTTGGAAAGTTATTTCTCTTGAAGCATAAATAACAAGTTTTTGATGCAGACCTAACAAAAGTTACCTCCTGTCATGTCTTTTTACCAGTTACCTACATCCAAGGAATTTGTTCCAATAAAAGAAAAATCTTCAACATTATACAACATCATGAATACCAGGATGTAACACGAACTCATTTACGACAAAGGAATCCATCTACGACAACACAGAAAGTGCCGGAAATTCTGCAGGCACATTTTTCATTTTCGTTGTCTGATTTTTTTTTAATGTTACTAACACGCTCGGCTAAATGGTCTCATTAAGTAACCCAGTCAGAAAGTTTAAAACATTGTTCACTGTGTTTAGATAACATCTAGCCATTATTTCTTTGTAAAATATATAAATTTGTGGACTTAATTCGGCCCGGACGATCTGCGTGTTCATGTGTTGCTTAACTGCTGGATAGCACGCAACTGTGACATTTTCGTTATTCTGCCGTTCCTATTTTTTCAGGAATAATTTTAATTACCGATTAGAAATTATCCACTCCTCGTAGGTGATATTTTATCTAAATGATATATAATTTGAACACCATTCCGTCTCCTTTTTTGTCAAAACTGGAGGTATTCAAAAATTCTTACAAAAATGTCCATGTTACGTAGTGCCTTTTTATACACTAAGCCTATTCTGTATGGTGCAGCAGGATATAACCTTGCCAGAAATTTAGTTAAGCTATAAGGCTCTTGGGTTACATTAGCTTCTAGCTGGTTCCCATCTACCTCTGGTAGTGACGACACACCAAACTGAAATGTTTGTCCATGTTACCTACTGCCCTCGACCAGCATGATAAATCTAGTATCGTTACTTAGGAGAACACCAAACTTTTACGGAATAGAACACATTTCCTGCATATCTAATAAATGAATCTTGCTGGTTCTCAAGTTAAGTCTAATCAGGATGGCATGGTCGTATTGACCTTAATTTGTGTCCATGTTACATACTACCTTTGAGATGAACTTGTGTTGCCAGCTCTTGACCGTGAGGAAAGTTATCCCGGCCTCGATAGCAGTTATGCACAGTTACCTCCTCTTTCAGAATGTAGTCATTTTGAATCAAAATTATGCATTTGAATTTTTAAATCTGATGTCCATTTCTGTGTACCAGTACCGTGTTCTTGCCCATATAGGTTATGCATTATTATATAGTCTTCAATTATGTCTCCTCTTAATCTACGATATGCTAATGTGGGTAATTTAAGTCTTTCAATATATGATAAGTCCCTCATACCAGGTAGTTATTTTGTGGCTCTTCTCTGGCTATCTTATGTTTCATCTTATATGGATACATACTGCTATTGCCATTCTGGTTGCTTTATTAACCATTTGGTTGGTGTGATCGTCAAATGTAAGTTTTGAATCAGTAAGTACTGGTGCAGCGATTCAGTTCATCATATAATTTAGTTAAATTAGCCAATTTACCGGCCCAGTAATATCATATGGGATTATATGCGGCGATTCATTTATGCAGACATCAAAAACGTAGGTGTCTTGTTTAGACAGTGGCAGGCAAGTTCACACGTAGCAGCCAATAGTTATACCAAGTACGCTCACCGACCGAAAGACACACGCTAAGCCTAAGCAACACGTAAATCGATTAGTTACGCAAGATACTCCGTAATCTCCAGCTGTCATGACCAAACTTCACTTGAAGTTGAGTTGAGCCTACACTTCATGTATTAGTTGTTATGGCGTACCGTTGACTACGTTGCTGTCTCATGAATACAAACTGTACTCTGCATGTACGCATTAAAATATCTAGCACAATAACAGTTACCTTTATACACCGGAATAAGCACACACATGTGGAATTTCGAAGCAAATTTGCTTCGCTATGTAGTCGACAAATCTGCTGTAATCCTCCATTGCAAACAAGCGTAGCGTTGCTGGTCATGTGAGAAGGTTCTCTCTTCTCATTGGCTGAAAATAAAATTTAGTTCACATGATGTACAGAATGGCGTCGCAGAAGTAAACAAATGAAACTGTATCTGTATTCTGACTGGCAAAATGTCGGATGGTGGCTGTTATCGATTAATTGTTTACATGTTGGGCTTGACTAATCTAGAATGAGTTCAATGATGTACTTGATACTTGTTGTGACTGGGAAAACTGGAATATTCTTCTGGATAGTGAAGAAGAAGAAGAGGAAAAAGCTGTTTCCAAATATTTTTGTCGAGTGCATGATGATTTCTACTAACTGTTTATTATGAATTTATGTTTACGTGAGCATCTGGAGTTGCGTTTGATGTATTGGTCCGTCTAGTGGGATAACTATGAGGTTATGTTCCATTTTATATAATATGCCAAGTCTATGGGCTTTTCTTCTTGATTGGAGGGTGTCCCTCTGGAGGTATTTAACTAAGTCTAAGGAATTGTGTTATCGTTCCTGGCTCTCTAGAATAGTTGTTCTTGCAAAATCTGGCGGCTTGTCTCTGGGTTCTTCTGTATCTGTATTTTGACTGGCAAAATGTCCTATGGACACATCACGCCAGTGCGCATGATGGCTCTTATGGATTAATCTTTCTATGAGTTTGATGTTTCTTAGGCAATGTGGATCGCATGATGCTGACGCATATTCAAGTATAGGGCGGACAAGGGTTGTGTAGGCTATGGATTTGATATGGGTTGGGCTTTTTTTTCTTTCTTTTTTCTGATAATTCCTAATGTCTGTTGTGCTTTTTTTGTGACTGAGTTGCATTGTATTGTCCAATTTAATGTATTTTATATATGTATGCCAAGATAACAGTGCGATTCAACAGGTTTAAGTTGTTGTCTGCAGAAGGTGTAGAGATTTGGTGTCGGTTTTCTTGAGGCTATTGTCATTGTATAACATTTAGTGGGGTTGAATTTCATAAGCCAGGTGTGTTGCCATTTCTCAAGTTTGAGCAGATCGTTTTAGAGGACAGATGTGTCTTGGTCAGTTTTAATCGGTGAATATAACACGCAGTCGTCTGCAAAAAGGCAACCAGTTGAGGAAAGATTGTCTGGCAGGTCATTTATGTAAAGTAGGAAAAGTAGGGGCCCCAGTACTGTGCCCTGTGGTATCCCAGAAATGACTTCAGTTGATGTTGACTTAGATCCATTTATAACAACCTGTTGAGTCCTTCCTGTAAGGAAGCTATTTATCCATGATGATATTGGGCCTGTGATGCCATAGTGTTTGAGTTTGTGGATTAGTCTTTTATGTGGAACTTTATCAAATGCTTTGGTGAAGTCAAGGATGGCCATGTCTACAGATTTCTTTTCATCAAGGGATTTGCTTATGTCGTGGATTGTTTGAATTAATTGTGTTTCAGTTGATCTTTTGGCACGGAAGCCGTGTTGATGGTCAGTTAGAATGTGGTGCTGTTCCAGGTGTTTCATAATGTGACTATGTATGATGTGTTCAAGAAGTTTAGAAACCACGGGTGTTAAGGATATTGGTCTGTAGTTGGATGTTTCTGCTCTACTTCCTTTCTTAAAAATTGCTGTTACATTGGCTTCTTTCCAGGTATTGGGAACTTGTCCAGAGTCAACAAATGATTGGAAAATGTCTTATTGGTGCCAGATGAGAGGCATATCTGTTTAAGAACCATGGTGGAATGCCATCTGATCGTTGTGATTTAGAAATGTTAATTTTAGAAAGTTGATGAAGTACTCCTTTAAATGAAATTGATAGTTTTGGGATTTCTGCATGTGGACTTCTGGCCATATCAGGTAGGGTGGAATTACCTTCGTGTTTAAAGACACTTTGGAACTGGTTGTTTAAGGCTTCTGCTTTATGTGTGTCATTGCTAATGATGTTACCCGCAATGTTAAACATAAATATACTGTCCATGTGTTTGTTGAGTTTGAGTCCAAAAATACTACAATCATAGGTGTGGGAATGGGGGCAAGTGGTAGCTGCCTCCCTGAATTTCTGCTGGGCATCGTTTTGCCCCCCCCCCCGTGGTAAATTTGAGCCTGAATGTACGTCGTCACAAAAAAAATCAACAGTACCCTCCCCCCGTCTTCCAATGTGATGATCCGACAGCAGTGCGGAGTGGTGCTGAAGCTCCGGTTTTCAACACCCTCACTATTAAGTTTGTTCCCATGCCAATGACTACAGTAGATCTGCTAATGTAGACACTGGGAACTATATATAAGGAAGACATGTTTATGTGGGCCGAAGTAAAGCATTTGGGAGATTGGGATGGCGTCGCATGTGTGGTTTGTGAGGCTTTACATCGTGCATCACCACATGAGTGCGTGCGGGCATGTGTGTGGTGTGGGGGGCATTTAAACTCCTATTAAAATACCACACTTTTAAGGATTAACCGGTCGCCTATTTAGTAATCTAGTGATGATTTTAGATAATAATATGTTTTAATTACTGTATATGTACACACGGTGAAGGCAATTTTTTGAAGAAAAAACCAAATTCATTGTTGTATATTTGTAACACATTTGTGTTAATTTTTATGGCATGCCAACACTGGGCCAGTGATGAGTAGCGTTCATGTCATGCCAGTGTTGGCTTGAGAATGTCTAAACATTGATTCAAATGGTGGTCCAGCATGCCAATGCTGGCCCAGAGTTAGTCCGGTGTTGCGCCAAGCAACAAGTTGCTTTAGCATGTAAACAATGGACCAATGTAGTAGCCCGCACACCATGCCAATGTTGGCCAGTTGCAGAAGGTTGCCGTTGTTGGACCAATATTGGCCCGATAGATGTCCCAATTGTGGGTCACTTATGGCATGCCAATATTGGATCAATTATATGACTCATTGTGGTATCATGGAAAACGGTTCAAAAAGAAATACTTATCGAAAGAAGCTATTAAAAAAATTAAGTACAAACAAATGATGTGGAAGTCATATAGAAGTACTGGAAATGACGAAGACTACAACATTTATAACAAAGTATGAGTATTTTAATTCAGTGTTTACCAGAGAAGATAATAGTCCACTGCCAGTACCAGACGCTAAGTTCAAGGGGGCAGAATCAGACTATTTAGGACAGTTAATTGTAACCCCGGAAATGGTAGCTAAGAAAATTAGGGCTATGAAGGATAATAAATCACCTGGAGTGGATGGGATTCCGCCCAAACTACTATTGAAAATTGTAGAACAAATTAGCATACTACTTGCAACAGTTTTCAACTTGTCATTAGAAGAGGGAGTGGTTCCTTTAGAATGGAAAGAACAAACATACCTTTATTTAAAAAAAGGTTCGAGAAACAAGTCGAGTGAGTTTAAAGTCAGTGTTTTGCAAATTATTAGAAAGACTAATTAAAGATCACATGGTGGATTTTCTTGTTAACTATAACTTATTCAACCCATCTCAACATGGGTTTCTAAAAGCGAGGTCATGCTTAACAAATATGTTATGTTTTTTGGAAGATATCACTAAGTGGGTAGACGAGGGATCACCAGTAGATATCATCTACTTAGATTTTCAGAAAGCTTTCGACAAAGTGCCACATCAAAGGTTACTGCTTAAACTAAGGGTCCATGGCATAGGAAATGATTTAATTAACTGGATAAAAAATGGGTAATTGACAGAAGACAATGGGTAGTAGTTGATGGGGAGGCTTCAAACTGGAAATCAGTTTTGAGTGGGGTACCACAGGGATCAGTACTGGGATCTATATTATTCTTATTATTCTTATTCTTAATATATCAACGATTTGGACGATGATATAGGTGTTGAAATTTGGGGATCATGCACAATTGTTTAGAAGGATTAAACGTGAAGGAAATAGACATAATTTACAAGATGATCTTGACAGGTTGATAAAATGGACTGAAAAATGGCAAATGTTGTTCAATTTTGGGAAATGTAAATGCCTCCACACAGGACATGGGAACGAAGGTGTACAATATACAATGGGAGGTTCTGTACTAAGTACTATTGTAAAAGAAAAGGACTTACGGTTAACCATTAGTGCTGATATGAAGGTTTCAGAGCAGTGCGGCAGTGCCGCTTCAAAGGGAAATCAAATCCTTGGATTAATTAGGCGAAACATAACGTATAAGAAAAAAGAGCTATTAATACCGCTGTACAAAACAATAGTTAGGCCTCGTTTAGAATATTGTATTCAAGCATGGAGGCCATATCACAAGAAGTACATAGATACGCTAGAAAGAGTATAGAAGAGAGCAACTAAAATTATACAAAAACTGAGGGATCTTAGTTACGAAATACGCCTAAAAATGAAGGACATGAAGTTGCATTAGTAAAGGAGCAGTGTAGATTAGATATAAGAAAGTTTTCATTCTCACAAAGGACTGTAAATGAATGGAACAGATTATCTCTTGATTGTGTTGTTGCTAGTACCGTGAATATGTTTAAAAATAAAATCGATACATACCTTAAAAGGGCGGAGTACACGTAGATAAAAGTATTGGACTCTCGATAAGCCAAAAGGCTTCCTTGTCCACCTGCCACCTAGAGTTAATTTTCTGGATGGCAATCTTGTTAAATCTTGTTAAAATCATCTACTCTATTATCGTCCTTGTAATATCGCCCACAAGTTGATTGGCCTGGAACAGGCTAGACGGGTGATACTGCATGGGCATGCACATGCCCTGTTACAACGTTAGTTGGTTGGCGTGCACCAGGTAAATCGTGACTTTATGATCAGTATAAAGCCTAAACGCTTGTGAAACATGGACCCTCTCAGCAGATCTACAGAAGAGGATACAAGCCATGAAAATGAGGTGCTTTCGGGAGATCTTGCGCATATCAGTAGTATGGAGGATACACACACACGAGACACGCCCCCTTTTGTATCTAGGTACGTGCATAAAAAACGTCAATTTCAAAATCGGGAACCTACTTATAAAAAAAAGATCAAAGCCAAAGGCTTTTGTGTAACCTGAGTGGAATCGGGAACCTAGTTATAAAAAACGTGATTGATGGCCTGTCACTTTTGTGAATGAAAAGCGCCCTCTAGCGGTTAATAACAACGTCCTAGTTACGGCGTCCTTAGTTACGGCGTCCCTAGTTACGTGATAACGCCATCTAGCGAATAATAACAGCGTCCCTAGTTACGTGATAACGCCATCTAGCGAAATATATAATAACAGCGTCCCTAGTTACGATACGGGGATATAGCAGAAACCAATGTGGTTATGTTATAGGTAAATCCACCGTGGTTACGGTAAAACCACCGTGCACTAAACCCAGTGTGAGCGAGATTAGCCGCTGTACCCTGGATATCGCGGTAGTGGTGAAAGTTGAGACGCGGCCGGTCGGCCTAGATACGGGCGGCTGAAAATAGATCTACGGCTGGGACGTTGTTAGCCGGTTTTGTAACGATGCTGAAATAAGCTGGTTGGCGTTGTGGAAACGGCGCTTATGCATGCGTTTAAAAGCGATAATCAGCGGCCTGGTTTTTGAGGTAGCGGAGTGTTTTACGCGGTGGACAAATGGATGCGGAATGACGGTATGTTTTTATGCTAGCAAAACGAAACGAGTGGAATATATAATTTAAAAGCTGTAAGCAACGGTAAGTACTTATAGGCAATAGAAAACGAGTGAATGTGAACGGTGTTTTATTCAGAGAAATCACGACGGTGGCGTGAACTTGGCGGGGTGCTGCCGGATTGTCCCAAGCGCGGTAGTCGCGCAGCGCGCATACGGGCTGCATCACGATGCCGTTGCAACGCGGTAGAGCGATCTATTGGTGTTAATGGCGCATTAAATCCACGTCTTTCGAATAGTTCATCGGCAGGTGGGGGCGTGTACCACGATCCGTTCGTCCCGAGTATGGTAAAGGAAGTCATGAATCCGTCGGGCTGGACGGGAGTCAGGTCGACGGTGGTCGGGTTGGCTATGTTAGGGTTGATCCAGTCGGCATCAGTTAACCCCGGCCAGGTGTCTTCCGATGAATCCTTGAGATCGTCGGGCGTTGGCGGTCGTACCACACCGGTAACTCGACAGAGGGGGACGGTCATATCCATGTATGCGCGTGTTGGTAGAATGACGGTGCGTCGTAGGTGGTTTCTGTGAATGAAGCATTTTGGTAACATAAGTGAAGTGAAAATATGTATAGGAAAATGAATAAAGAATGAAAGCGTGTATTAAATATCAGTAAATAAAATATGAAATAGTAAGTTACCACCCCGGAAAAGTAACTAGCACGTCTGCCATGTAGTAGATAATGAATATTTGTTATGACAACTGTGAATAGAAATGACCTCTGTCATATATGAAAAGGGGAGTTTTGAAAACGAAATGTATTTAAAAAAACAAACTGACAGCTCTAAGAAATAATTAAAGAAAATTATAAATCGGGGTAATCGGAAAAGAAAATAACCACTAAAAGTAATGAAATAAACTTATAGTTTAATATGTAAATGAAGAAATAAGAGTTATATGAAAAAGTAAATAATAATAAGTACCTTTGTTCTTTTGCAGTGGCAGTTGTTGGCGTAGCGAGCGCTCGGGAGGTGGCCATGACAAGGAATGAGCGAAGACCGGTGCGTTGTTGTGTAACGTTAGGTATGTGTTAAGAGCGCATGCGCAAAAGTTACGTAAAACAGTGAAAGGAAAGATATCAAAATATCAATAAACGAACGTTTAAATGCAATAATGAACCGTTGCGTCCGCTTAGTTAGGGATCAAGTATGTTGTGGAGTGTTAATAATAGAGAAATTCGATGTGAAAGTAACATTTAACGCAGGACGCACTAAAGTGACCGTGTAATTTTTTTCTTGGCGCTGACTAGAAACCGGATGGTGACGCAAAACAGCTGTGACGCTAATGGGGTAGCTTATCGTGAAAGGAATGTGAAGCGCGAACAATGCTTTTTCCAAAACGTAAACGACGCGTTAAAAGTATGAATTTAAGCGTTGTGTGGGATCAGTGGCGTGTAGGGAATTAAGTGGTGTGGTTATTGTAGAAAAATTGGCTGTAAATAAACGTTTGTCAACGAACGCACTACATGACCGTCTGATTTTTTTCCGGAAATAAAAGTCATCGGATACTAGGCGGTTATGCGTTGTAATAGAAACGTCGATTAGGGGGTATGCGTTAAGTACGCATGCGCCGTATGTTGCTTATATAAAGCGGTGGAAAATTTTGTATGCGGTATAATGCAAGTGGTCTGACTGATTTCAGCAGCAACAGCCGTAGAAGTTCTTCCACCGCGAGAATGGCCGATCATAGCGAGACGACGACACCGTTGAAAAAGATGAAGGCGATGCGCAAACAAGCGTGTAAGGCGAGCGGTAGTCAACAACAACCGCCTGCGGAAGTGACCACACCGGCTGCTAAGAGACCCGTGTTGGTTATAGCGTCCTCGCTTGGGCGTAAACGAGGGGCTGAAGAAGCGGCGTTGGAGGCACCGCCGCCTAGACGTGCCTCGCTTGAGCGAGAATGCAGCGCTGCAACGTCATCACAGGCTACCTTGGTGAGTGTAAGGGAACTGGCCTGCTCTAAGAACGGTGTGTATAAGCTTAAGACTTCGGCATACATTGAGGCTGTGAGTTATCGTGATAAATGCACGTACAGGGGATGTTCCCAATGTCGACGCAAGCTGTATCAAAACACAGACGGCGTGATGTTATGTCGAACCCACGGGGAACCTGATATGATAAAAAATTACTTTGCTTTGCGTGTCATGATTCGAGATGGAGATGACGAAGAAGATGAAATGTGGCTGACGTTGTTTGACACGCAAATGGCAAAGCTGGTTGAGTACCGGGCTGATTACTTGGTGGAGTTAAACGAGGAGGAACTTCGCGATACTGTACTTGAGTTGGCCGGTACTAAAGTGGAGCTCAGTGTTCGTAAGACGACCTGGGAAGGTGAGCCGTCGTATACGGTGCGCACACTGAGGAGAGCCGTTGATGAGTAATGGGTTTCTTGTGTTATAGGAGGCCCCACTGGTGACGGCGTTGCTAACTAGTAAACCGACCAGTGACGAAGCTGCGCGCTTACTAGACGAGATAGTGGAAAATTACGTAATGGCCTGGTGTTCAGCTTACGAAGCAAAGAGAGCCTACTAGTAGAGCTACGAAATAGAACGGCGCTCAGCCTATATAAAACATGACATTTATTTGTTGTATGTTGTGTCTACAGGAGGTGCGGCGAGTTCTGCTGGAAATGTTAGCCAATAATGAACGGATGCGTGCGAGGTACGCCGAAGTTGCCGTGTTCGTACAAACACTACTCGATCGTTCAGTGACGGATAGTGAGAGGAAAGACGCCGCGTTGATGGCTCGTGTTAACGCAGAAAAAGAGGCGGATTAATGATAATAATGTGTTTTGTATAGAGCGCGACGGCCTGAACGTGCGCACGATCGCCGTGGGAAGTGTAATGTGTGTTTGTAGGCACCTGCTTTTGTGCTGTAGGGATGCGCGGGCGACGTCGATAGCGCATTGGATGCTATCATTGAGGAGGCGCTTGGTGCACCACCGCCTTACGAAAGTTTACACCAGATTGTGCCGTCGTGTTGTTGGAAGCCAGCGCCGTCGGACGTGATGCAACGACGCGTCGTCGAGCCGGGGCGGGGTCAGGTGGCCTGTCGGTATGAACGACATGCGATGTCCCTCCTCGCTGAACACCTCGGTGAGCTGATATTGGAGACGGCGCGCGATCGATGCGGTGCTTGCGAAGTTAATGAGGGATGTCCGTACGTGCATATGGTCGGCTATCGGGCGGGTCGGCCTACTCGTGAGTACGCACGGCGCTACGACAACGTAGCCGAACTCGTCACGCAACACTTCAACGTAGTGTTGGAATCGTGTCTGCAGCGCTCACTGATACCAACCTTCATACGTCTGGTGCAGTTACTACACGTGAAGGCGCACGGACAGCAACCGGGGCGAGCGGGGGAACTGTATTTGGTACAGTTCGTATCCGATTGGCTCCTCGGCACGAATTGGCGCGACTTCATCAATCGCGCTCGACTAGAATCGGCAGTGCACGTCTACATACAGTGCAGAAGCGGCCTTTAAATCAAATGAACATTACTGCCTATTCTGCTGATTTGCTTAATATCGCTTTTCGTTGTACGACACGCTTAATAAAACGTTGAAAATGGACGTTCCGTTTCCGAGTTAAAACACGCACACACACACACACACACACACACACACACACACACAGTTACTTAACAAAACCACCACCCATAACAAACCACCACCACCCCATACGCACCTAACAAAACCGCCACCCCATACGCACCTAACAAAACCGCCACACCACGTGGTGTGCCTCAATATCATTAGTCGTTACTTAACAAAACCACCACCCCATACGCGTCGTTACTTAACAAAACCGCCACCCCATACGCATCGCTAACAAAACCACCACACCACGTGTGTCCCGTACCTCAATATCATTAGTCGTTACTTAACAAAACCACCACCCCGTTACCTAACAAAACCACCACCCCCACGTTACATCACTCACTGCGCATGTCCGTACCTCGTTATAAATAGAGGTATTCGAAAAAGTAGCAGCACAAAAAAAGTATGCCGCCTACTACTACTAGGTGGCAATGTCCGAAATGCGGTGCTTATTTCTTGAAACAGTCGGCGTTAGAGCGACACGCAAAGAGTTCGAAACGATGCGGTGATGACGCGCTATGCGTAAAGCGACGAGAGTGTCCGAAATGCGGCGTAACGTACAGTACGCGCGCCGCGATGCTACGACACCTGAGGGAACGGTGCGGTCATCCGGCGGTGTCGTTACCGCCCGATGATAATCCACCGCCGCCGCCGCCACCATCAGCCGATGCTCTTCAACGCGTCGTGGACGAGCATCGACGTAGCATAGAGACGTCGGTAGCGATCGGTGTCGTACAGTCCCGCTACAACTATCGCATGACCGCCTGTACGAGTACGCGGGTGCTCGAACCGCGTCTGAGGGTTATGTTTAGCGAACGAAAGAATGCGTTTAAAATAAACGTAAGCTATGGTTTCGTGTTACGCCACAAGGTGTCGGGTCGTTACCGCTATTTTCATTCGTCCTGTAACTGCTGCGGTCGCCTTCTCGAAACACCCGCCCTCGTAACCGATAGCCGTTCTTTCGAACGCTTCCTCGATGTCGTGCGCACGACCGACGTACTACAGTACGTCCTCGCGCAGCGCCCCGATTCGGGGTGGGTGGTCGAGCTCGTAACGAACGCCACCTACTTCGTGAACGCCATCCTAAACCATCCTATCGGGTGCGTTGGCGCCGCGCTCCCCGCCTACGTGCGTAACAACAAGCACGTCGTGGCGTTGACGAACGATCGGGGAGGCAAGCCCTACGACGATCCTCTATGCCTCTTCCGATGCATTGCCATCCATCGGCAAGGTGGTGGTGGTAGGGGGAATCTACATACAACCCGTTTAACGCGAGTAGTAAACAACTGAGCGCGCGCTACGCCCCGACGCCGACCGGCGTGCGCCTGAACGAACTGGAACGCGTGGAGACGCTTTTTGGTATCAACATCGTCGTCTATCGACTAACGGCGACTGGCGCCGCCGAACTAGTCCGTCGATCGCTCGAAGTGCACCCCACAACCCTGAATGTCAACCTGTACGAGAATCACTTTTCGTACATAATCGACCTGCGCGCGTACGCGAAAACGTACAAGTGCTCGAAATGCGGCAACTCCCTCTGGCAGTACCCGTCACTATTACGACGTCACGAAGCGACGTGCGAGGGCGGTGTTCGTCACGTGTTTCCCGGCGGCGTCTACCGACCGAAGCCGTCCGTATTTCAACGACTCGACGACAAAGGTATCAACGTCGGCGACGACGATCTGCGCTACTATCCGTACCGCGCGACCTTCGATTTTGAATGTTATTTCGCCGCCAACGAGCTACCGCCGGATACCGATAAATGTCGGTGGCTAGCGCGACACGAACTGCTCAGCGTGAGCGTTGCGTCGAACGTGCCCGGACACGAAGCGGCGCGCTGTTACGTCACGACCGGTGATTCGGCCGACCTAGCGCGTCGCCTCATCCATGACCTGGAAGCCGTGAGCGCGGCGGCGTGCGCGGTTCTACGCCCCCGCTACGACGCGGTCTTTGAGGCGATCGAAGCGCTCGATAAAGACTGGCGGCGACGAAGTGACGACGCCGACAAGGATGCGTCACCGTACGCCGCACTCGCCGACCGCCTGTGGACGCACCTTCGTCAAATGCCCGTACTGGGTTTCAACAGCGGTAAGTACGATTTGAATGTCGTCAAAAAGTACTTGACCCCCCTGCTCATAACCGACGACGCGCAGCACACATCGTCGGCGTTCACGATTAAACGACAGAACGCTTACATGTGCCTGACGACGTCGACGTTGACATTTCTGGACATAACTAATTACCTCGCGCCCGGTGTCAGCTACGAGCGCTATCTGAAAGCGTACGACTGCGCGGCGACCAAGGGGTACTTTCCGTACGAATATATCGACGCGTTGACGCGCCTGGACGAGACCGTCCTACCGCCGCGCGAAACTTTCTACAGCCACCTGAAACGCGAGGGAATCTCCGCGGAGGCCTACGAAATTTGTGCGACGGCATGGCGCGACGAGTGCATGACGACGATGCGCGATTTTCTAATCTGGTATAATAACCGAGATGTGGCGCCGTTTCTCGAGGCACTCGAGCGGCAGTTCGCCTTCTATCGCCGTCAGCGCATCGACATGTTCGAGGACGCCATCAGCGTACCGGGGTTGACGTTGTTGTACCTATTCAACGACCTGCCGTCGTCAATCCATTTCTCGCTGTTCAACGAACCGAACAAAGACCTGCACCGCCTACAGCAGTCGCAGATCGTCGGCGGTCCATCGATCATCTTCTCGCGTCATCACGAAGCCGTCGTGACGTCGATTCGAGGCGGTAACAACCCGTGTCGTTCGATAGTAGGCTATGACGCGAACGGTCTCTATCTATCGGCGATGATGCGGGAAATGCCGACGGGTTGGTACACGCGCCGACGCGCGGAGAACGGCTTTCGAGCGGAACACGTGCACCGCTACGGTCGTATGGCCGTAGAGTGGTTGACGTACGAAGCGGAACGAATAGGCGCCCCTATACGACACCAGTTGAACGGCCGCGAGAAGCGCATCGGTAAGTACCGAGTCGACGGTTGGTGCGCCGCCACGCGAACGGCGTATCAATTTCACGGTTGTTTCTTTCACGGCTGCCCGATATGCCAGACGCACGTGACGACGAACGCCGTCAACGGTCAACCGATGACGACTCTGTACGCCGCGACGATCGCCGTGACGTCCTACCTGCGCCGCCACGTCGATGCCGTCGTCGAAATGTGGGAGTGCCAGTGGCGAGCCGTGAGACCCCCCGTGACGCGACCCGACGCGAGGCGCGTAACGCACTCGACGATACTGGAGGGTGTACGCGACGGCTCTCTATTCGGTCTCGTGCAGTGCGATATCGCCGTGCCGGAAGCGCTGCGCGCTAAGTTCGCCGAAATGCAGCCCGTATTCAAGAACGTCGATATCGCGCGCGACGACCTCAGCCCGTTCATGCGCCGCTACGCCGAGTCGCACGATCTACTCACCCGACCTCAACGGACGCTCGTTGGTAGCTACTTCGGCACGGCGATCGTACTCGCCACGCCCCTCCTACGCTGGTATCTGGAGCACGGGCTCGTCGTCGCGCGCATCTACCAGGTGATCGAGTACACGCCGATCGCCTCCTTTCGTCGTTTCGGCGATACGGTGTCGACGGCGCGACGCGAGGGCGACGTCGACCCCGACAAAGCGATCATCGCCGACACCTTCAAACTTCTCGGCAACAGTTCGTACGGGAAGACGATTACGCGCGTCGATCGGCACCGGGATATCAAGTACGCTACGTCGGTAGGCGCCTCGCGACTCGTCAACAACCGTCGCTTCCGGCAACTCGACGTCGTCGTCGACGACGAGCTGTACGAGGTGGCGCTGAATAAGCGCACCGTCGTCTACGACCTGCCGATTCAAATCGGTTATTTCGTGTATCAATACGCGAAATTACGAATGCTCGAATTTTATTACGACTTCGTCGACGCCTACATTCCACGCCCTCTCTTTCAGTACTGCGCTATGGACACCGATTCGGCGTTCATAGCCCTCGCGGGTCACGACATCGACGCGTTCGTACCGGAAGCGATGCGTGAACACTACTTCCGGAATCGATCGCTCTGGTTTCCGGCCGAATGTTGCGACGCGCACGTGGACGCGTACGTACGGCGCCGCGTCGCCGGACTGACGTGGGAGGGTGGGGACTGCTGCGCGCGCCGTCTTCTATTCGATCGTCGAACGCCGGGTCTCTTCAAAGAAGAGTGGCGCGGCGACGGAATCGTGGCGCTGTGCAGTAACGAAGTGCTGTGCTTCGGCGGCGACGGCGGCGCGAAGTACAGCACGAAGGGATTGAGTAAGCGTCAGAACGATATCGACGAGCACGACTTTCTCGCCGTACTACGCGACCGACGCAGCGGCGTCGGTTGGAACCGCGGTTTCCAAGTGAAAAACTCGTCCGTGTTGACGTACGTTCAAGAGCGCGCGGCGTTGAGCTATTTCTACGCTAAACGCCGCGTGCTCGACGACGGCGTCACCACGGCGCCGATACTCGTCTAACTCGTATAACTAAACCTACCCTAGGGGTGGGGGGCCGCCTAGGGGTAGGGTTCTGTATGTATGTAGGTAGGGTAGGGTAATAATAAAACAAACACAAGTGCGTACATTTCATCGTCGTTGTTTTTTTATTACTACTATACACGTAAAAGCGAAGCGTTAATGCAATGGTTTTAGCCAATCGAATACGAGACAGTCATTGGCCACCCGATTGGTGCCGAATATGTTCTGGAACGTCGTCAACGGCATGCCGCGACATCGGAGGAGTAGGTAGGCGACGCAATATTGTCCGCACACGTTAGAGACGACGCTCTGCAGTCTCTTGTCGTTGTACGTCCACGCGTCGCCGCAGTGTCGGTGCAGGAAGGCGCGGAAGTCGGCGTGCAGCGGCGGGAGACCGTACGAATCGAAGTACTCGCCGACGCCTTGGCGGTCGACGTAGACGGCCACCCAGTGCTCCCCCGGTTCGCCGCCGTCGTCGGTATTGCACACGAAGGCCATCGGGTAAGTGGTGGTGGCGGTGGTGGTAAGTAGCGCGTCTTTAGGTACGACGCCGAGGACGATGCGTTTAGCGTACGCGTCGAGTTCGAGGCGACGCAGCAGTTGGAACGTATCCATTACGAGGTACAGTCGTACAGGACGTTTCGGGTCCGATCGATTTCCATCACCGTCTCGAATTCCGCGTACACGACGACGTTCACCGGTCTGGGTAGCGGCGTCGAGAACTGCATTTCAGCGCCCACGCTCCCCTGACGCACGACGTTGAAATGGTCCCCGTCGCAGCAGTCGGGGGTCAGGTCGAAAGCGAAGACGGTGTAGCCGGCCTCGAAGTCCGAGCGCGATATGTCGTTCCCCTCGTCCTCGCCCGCCTTTCCGGTGGCCTCGAAGAGATTCATGTAGCTTCGTATGTACCGGTGGTGCGGAAAGTCCGGTTGCAGCGGCTTGCTCGGCACTTGACGTCCGTCGACGTTGAGCGCGAGGAAGGTTATGTCGTTGTGATGCGCGTTGAACGGATTTCTAGTGTAGTCTCCGTTGTAGGCGGTGTTGTCGATCATCATCAGGATTATGCGTTTCGGAATTGCACCCATGTGCAGGTTCTCGTGCGTGTGCGATAGCGTACCCGCGGTTATCGAGAACGACTTGCAGTCGACGCGGCGCATCGGAAACTTAGCCGTTCCCAAAGTCCACGCTTTGATATGACCCAGCTGGACTTCCGGGTTCAACTTCACTTTTCGGACGTACAGGCAAATCGAGCGTATCACGATACGCCACCCCGGCGCGCCAGCCGCGCCCATGAGCGCGAAGGCGTCCTTCGACTGGACCATGCGTATTTTTGTGTCGACGCCGCTCGGTAGGAGGAGGTTTAGCATAAACGCGTCGACGTGCAGGTGTCCCATCATCACCACCTCGGCGCTGGCCGCCGTCAGATTGCGCCGCGCTACGAACCCGGTGTTATCGTCCCCGCGCGCGTTCATGTGTCCGGCGCTGTCTTTGTACCACAACGACCCCGTGAGATGCGATCGTTTCGCGTCGCTACCGTAACTCAGCAGGGTCTCGATGTAGGCCCGGTACGCGTACGTATTGGTCGACGGCGTCACGAGCGTGCCGTTCAGCGACACGTCGATTTGACTGAACATCGAATGAAGGAAATTGTTGACCGGCGCCACGTTGGTGCCGGCCGCCAGATCGGTACCGTCCCCCTGAACCACTTTGAAGAGGACGTGCGTTTGAAGGCTCGCCAGGTCCGTATAGTCGTTACCCGACCCCGGAATGAGGAACTCGATGGGACCGCCGGCGTCGAGAGCCGTCAGCGGTTGGTAGGCGGTCCGATAACTGCTCTCGATGCTCTTCTGCGTCACCGGTCCGGTGAACAGGTCCAGTTCGGCCTTCACGCCCTCGCACGCTGTCTTTACGAACGCCATCGTTACGCGTCGAAAATATCGACCGGTCGACGTCCTCTCTTCCGTCTACTGACGGTCGTCGCCGTTCGACGCTGCTTCTTTATAGGCGGTTTTTTTTTCACCCGTCTCTTCTTCGGCGCCGGCCCTTTCAATAGGCCGTCGAGAAGATCGACGCCGGCCTCCTTCGCGCGTCGTTTTACCGACGCTTTCAGATTGCCGCCGCCGACGACGTCCCGCGCCACGTTCACGCCGGTTTTGAGCGCGCGTTTTCCCAACGCCATGGCGCCTCTCTTAAAAAGCGGCATGACGCTTCGAAACAGGCTCCCGAAAATATTACCCAGACCGTGTCCTCGCTGACATCGACTGCCGATGAATACCGGTAGTTGACCGCCTACCTGTCGAACGTAGTAGTCCTCGTACGGGTTCGGCATGGTGGTTAAAACAATCTCGATTTACAGCGTCTGATGTGAAGCGTCGCCACTAGCTTCCCCCGCTCGAATGGTATCGGTTGACCGCAATCGTCTCTTATATCGACCTCGATCGTATCGAATTGATGCCGCAGCAGCTTCACGTATTGGACGCGATCGAACGTTTCCGAAATAACGCTACCGTTCGTACCGAAGACGGCAATATTTCGAAGAAGCGGCGCGTACACGTCGCCGACGACGCGCGATTCCACGAGATCCGTGTACACGTACAGGGTGTCGACGCCCGCCTTCATATCCACCGTATTTCGACCTTCGTACGCGAACGTGTACGAGGCGGGGGTGGTCTCGATAACGACGACTTCCGGGTCGGGACCCATCATCGGCGGACTTACGATAACGTTCTTATGGAAACCTAGCACGCTCTTCAGACGGCTCGTATCGGGTAGGGTAAAGGCGACACCCGCCGTCATACGCAGCGTCATTCGGTTAGAGACGCCGCTGTACTCTAGATACACCCTCACCTTATCGGTCCACAATTTCCTTAGCGCCTCGTTGATCTCGCGCAGTAGCACGAAAACGTTGTTGTAGAAACCGTGACCAATCGTACCCTGTCGGTATATTCCGATACCGTCCATGGTCGTGAAAAAACCCGCCTCACCTCGGGGCGCCGACAGGTAGAAGGTGGCATCCGCCTCTCTCACGTTGTACCACGTGTGCGGGTACTGTAGCGTCACCAGCCCGCATTCCCATTCTCCGCCGGCCAGGTCGAAACGTCGCGGCAGCGTCGTGATGTAGTGCGTCAACGTATTTTCGGGGTGCCGCTTCGTAGACGCGTTGCTCGGTAGCGTCAGGTAAAAGTCAGACGATACCACCATCGTCTCGTCGTCGTCGTCGACCGGCGCCGCCGCTCATAGACGGACTCGGGAGCAGATAACCGAGACAGCTGCTCAACAGCGCCGTCCACAGATTGGAGTCGCCTTGACCCCGCGTTAAATTGTATATACTAACGGCGATGACGAAGTACAGGACGATGACCTGACAGAGGAATACGATTTCGGCCTTTGGGCATTCGTTACCGCAGAGCCGCCATGGATCGGGTTCGTGGACGGTGGAGTCGTCGGCGTTCTCGACGGCGTCGACGGAGTCCTCGTTGGTAGTCGTCGTCGACTTCTCTGTACCAGTAGCGGCGTCGACGGAGTCCTCTTTGGTAGTCTTCTTCTTCGGCTGCTGCTGTTCGTCCCTCGCCTCCATAGCGCCACTGCGGTCTGCGGGTACAGCAGGGCCCCTTATACGGGAGGAGCGACGTTCCCCCGCATAAGCACGACTCGTGCAGTCGCCAGCATTCCTCGTGACGCGTCCAACGCATGCTATAGGTCCACGAGCGCCGCGGCGTCGATCCAACTGTTGAAGGAGGCCGGGTAACCGCTCCATTTCACGAGCGCCTCCGAGCCGCCGCCGCGACGACGACGCCGCTGCAGAACCGCCTCCACTCGATACAGTTTGTCCTTCGGAACGACTACGCGTTGTACTTCCTGTTCGTAGAAGGCGCCCTCTACCGGTGTCCCCGCGTCGTCCTTCAGGCGATAAACGGGGGGTTCGGACGGATGCACCTCTACGACGGTGAAGAGCTCCTCGCTCCAATTAGGCATGTATCCTTTTTTGAATTGACCCCTCGTCTTACTGATACGCACGCGATCTCCTTCGCGAAGTTTCGGTTTTTTCCCCATACCACCGCTGCCGCCGTACAGGCGTTGCCATACGGCCTCCTGATTCGTCGCGTCGACGCTCGCCGGCGTCCTACCGATGCTTCGATGATAGGCGTTGTTGTACGAATGCACGAAATCCGTTAACGCCTCTACGTAGCGCAGCGTCTCGTGTTTCGTAAAATAACGCCACATGCGCGTTTTCAAAGTCCTATTGAAGCGTTCCACGACGCTCGCTTTAGTCTCCTCGTTATGCGTCACGAAATGATGAACGCCGCGACTCTTTAGGAACGTTTGCAGGGGTCGATTCAGAAACTCGGTCCCCTTATCGGTCTGCAGCGCGTTCGGCGGCGGCGCGTCGTTCAGCAGACGCTCGAAGGCCGCGACGAGCGATGCGCCGGACTTATTCTTCAACGGAACGCACCACGCCCGCTTCGAAAACACGTCGATGACCGTCAATAGAAATGTTATACCGTCGTTGTGTTTTTTTTAACCTAGTCAGATCGACCAGATCAGCTTGCCACTGCTGGTTTTGACCGCCCACGATAACGCAACGTCGTTTGAAACGTCTTTTAACCGGTTTGTGTAGAGTATAAGCGTCCTGCGCCGCTAGCCACCTCTCGACATCCGGGCGTCGACGACCCCCCTTTGACGCCCGGTGCAACGCGTCGACACCTCCGTAACTCCCCGCTCGTTTCGGATCGAAGTAGAGTTCATTCAGTTCAGCGTCGTCGTCATCGTCGTTTCGTTTTCGAAGGTTTCGTTTTGGACGACGACTCCACCCGGACACCATGACGACGACGACGACGACGATCGACGAACGACGACTATTATATAGAGAGCGATAACCGTGATGACGATGAAACCGACGACGGCGACCGTTCGTTGTATTGACGGCATCGTCACATCGATTCCCAACCGTCCAACGCTCTCTTTCTAGAACGTCGTCTTCGCACCGCCTTTCCCGCTGAACTGACCGATCCCGTCTCCTCCTCTCCTTCTCTTGACAGCCGCCGCCGTCGCTCCATGTACTCCCGATAGCGCGGGTTGCCGACGAACTCCATAGGAATGTTCATACCCTTCATACTCAACCCGAAAGCGCGCCATCCTAAGGGCTGCGTCGTCTTCGTTCTCGTTCGCATGAGATCGTTCACTAGATCGACCATGTTACTCCCCGCGATCGTTTTACCGTCGTACACGAATTCGCCGCGTTCGTTCCATCGACACAAGGGATCGGCTTTCATTTTCGCGATAAGTAGACTCGCCTTCCCTTTCAACGTTTTCGGCATGCTGGCTACGATTTCGCGCTCTACGGCCTCCGACGATGGTGGCGCCGCCGCCGCCGTGGTCTGCGGCGGTATTTCGCCGCCGTCGGCGTTGACCATCGACACGCGTACCGGTTGCGCCGTTCGAGCCGCCTCTATAGTGTTGTAGCGACTCAGCAGCTGATTGTACGACACCACCTTATCGCGTTCGGATAAATCTGATCGCTCTAGAATATCTTTCATGTCGCTGTCCAGGCTACTCAGTACACGCGATCGGGGGGTGCTGCTGCTCGACTGCTGCGGTTGAAGGAGACTTTCCACCAATCGCGGGTCGACCAACGCCATCTTCTTCGCGTACTGCATCGATTAACCCCCGATGAACTGTTTGAGTAGTGGCAGGAAAACGGTGCTCGCTAATGGTGCTAGCAGGGCCGTCAGAAAACCACCCGCCCCCGTTTGCAAGATGGCTCGCTTCCGCTTCACCGGAATTCGTTTGTTGACCAAGTCACGCAGGTGATCTCTGTATTTCGTCAACACGCGTTTCTGCTTCGGCGACACCTTCACGTTCCCTCTCAGAATATTGTACGCGCAATCGCATAGACTACATATGAGACCGACCTCCGAGTGGGCGAGCACGGCTTTTCGCAGATCTACGTTCCGCTTCTGTCTATCCATCAACTGCAGGGCGAAAATGTGTCTCTTCAGGCGTTGCTCCGAAAACGTCGTCGCCGCCTTCGGTCGTCGCTTCGCCGCTACCACCGCGCGTCTTCCCGTCATACCGACTAATGCGTACGCGGCGACGTCCCTCTCTACTTATAGTTGACCACCACCCTTCCGTACGTAGACGTACTGAAGGGGGTCGTCCGGAAATATACACGTACGCAGGCGCATGTACTCTTCCGTTTCCTGTTTCAGGTCGACGAAGAGATAGCCGTACGCCGTCGACGTCGCGTCTTTGAAAGACTCTATCATGTACATGACCTCTCCCGGATACATCTGTTTCGCTAGGTGACCTACTTGACCAACGTCTCGGGGGTTCTTAAATAGTGCCAGGTATTGGGCGTTCAGGCTGATTGTGTGGTTTTCTCCCCCTTTCGGAAACATGTTCTGTCGGAGTTGTACGACCGACGTATTACAATGATGACTTTTTTTAGTAAATAGCGCCGTCACCCCGCTATCGGCTTCCTCCATGAGGTCGTCGAGTACTAAAAGCGTCCTCTTTTTACCGTCTAAATACGTCGTAGTCGGCAGGCCGTCTACGAACTCTATTTCCGGAGACATAGACGCGTAGGCGGGCTGCCACTGCCCGTAACACCACAGGACTTTTTCGGGCGCCGGATCGATCATAGCGCTTCGTATCAGACGGTCGACGAACGTCGTCTTATCGCATCCCGTAGGCCCTGATACTATACACGTAAACGGATGCTTCAACAACGGTCCGCCCATTTTCACGACTGATACTGGCTGATGTTTTTTACGCGTCTTTATAAAAGGTGCGCACCTCCATCAACAGTTTACCGAGCTTGTTCTCGCCCTCGACGTCACCAATCCTGGTACCCCAGAAACTCTCCCTACTCGGCACCCACTCCACCAATTCGGCGTCCCCGGTGGCCAACATTTCGGCCTTCAACTCCCCACCGAACTTACTCATCAACAGCCCCTTCATACAAGCGACCCTAACGACGTTCCATTCGGTTCCCGTTCTCTTTTTTCGAATACCGTAACTGAGTCGTTTCGCTGCGTAGGGCGATCGCACACTTTTGATACACGCGGCGCATGCGAGGTCTTCGTTGAATAGCGCTTTCCTATACTGATAGGCGTGCTCGACGGATCGGAAGACCCGACCGTACGCCGTCAATCGGCACCTGTACATATTCGACAAGAAGGAGCGCGAACCGCCAAACTTTATACGTTCCGACGATGACAACATGACTACTACCGATAAAATCCGCTACCGCTTATATAGTCACGGATAGGGCCGACGTACGGATTCGGACCTTCGATCCCTAGTCGTACGCGCTCCCAGGACGGGCGCCGGCTTCTATGAGTGGTTACAGCTTCGATCGCTAGTCGTTGATCGCTTAGGACGTTGATCGCTAGGTGTGACTTGGGTTAATCGCTAGATGGCGTTATCACGTAACTAGGGACGCTGTTATTAATCGCTAGAGGGCGCCTGTCATTCACAAAAGTGACAGGCCATCAATCACGTTTTTTATAACTAGGTTCCCGATTCCACTCAGGTTACACAAAAGCCTTTGATCTTTTTTTTTATAAGTAGGTTCCCGATTTTGAAATTGACGTTTTTTATGCACGTACCTAGATACAAAAGGGGGCGTGTCTCGTGTGTGTGTATCCTCCATACTACTCATATCATACAAAGACCATGTTACTAACGAAGACGTTCGCAACAACATCAAACAAGCCATCGGACCCTACGAAAACCTCCTTACAACGGTCAAGAAGTGCAAATTGAAGTGGTACGGCCACGTCTCACGATCATCTGGCCTTGCAAAGATCATCTTGCAAGGTACCACGAGATGGGGGAGAAGAAGAGGTAGACAGGAAAAAACCAGAACGCAACATCAAAGAGTGGACAGGACTGGAGTTCGCCGAGTCCCAGAGGGCTGTGGAGAACAGGGAAACGTGGAGAGAGCTGGTTAAAAAGTCGTCAGTGGTGCCCCAACGATCCTTACGGGTTATGGGAAAATGAAGTGAAAGCCTAAATGTGGAATGCATCCGTGTCGTCTAGCTCGCTCTGTCCTGCTAATTGTCAGTATCCACCGCAGACAAGTAGTCAGGCTACATTATGCATGCTAACCCCCATACATAGATACACCAAAGCTGGACGTAGTTCAACAATGGAAGGTATTGTATTAATACTCAAACAATTAGTAAGCAAACAGCAAATTGATATTAGGCCAGGAGATATCGACAACATCTTGCTAAAACTAAGACATGTTTCGCAAATTAGTCGTTTTGTTGACATGACAACCAGACGACGGACCGTCGATGATCCGAACATATAATGCATGTCGGAATGGGCCAAATTATGTTTTGCCGCTTTATGTAAACTCGGATTTAAACCAGACGAGTAGCGATCACGATGTGGCGTAGAACACAAACGCCCGCTCTCCCCGGCTCACATGATATACGTGATGTCACGGTGGTTATTAGATCTATACATCTGCCCAACGTTCGCCGGTTCAGTAACACGCGGCAGCCGCGAGTGTAACCTGTCCCTGGGTGACGTCGCGACCGAACGCGTCACCTGTGTGATCGACAGCGCCTTCCCTCGGCTACGTTGTGTGAGACCAGTCGACCTGCTGAGGGCCGTCGACTGTGTGGTCAGGAACTGCTGGGGCGGCACTCCCGATGCCGCCTGCTCGACACCGACTCGCTTATAGTGATCTGCCCGCATCAGCCGGCGCGCTGGGCCGCCTTCCGGTGCCGCATTCGACGGCTTGTCGGTGACGTCCAGCGTTTGTCTGTCAATCTCGTCCAGAAGGATTTTGGCGGCGACGTCGTAAGCGTTCCCCTGGGTGGCACCTATTGTTCTTTCCGTCGCCGCTGCGTCGTCTGTTCTGCCGTCTCTAGCGCGATCACTGTGACGGTGAGACGCCGACTGGGGCCGGGCGGACGTCTGTACCTTGTCGTGGCTGGCGCGCTGGCCGCGGAACATCGGGTGCGCGCACAGGTCTCTCATGACATTCGACATGGCCTCGGCGGTGCCTTGGCCTTCCATCGGTGCCGACACGGTCGTCGGTACCCGCACTTGTGGCTTGGCGCGCGCAGGTCTCGGCGATGTCAGAGTAGCACTTCCGGTGACGACTTCGTGATCGGCGGTGTCGGCAGCCCGCTTGAATAACGGATGTTCCTTGATGTCATGGACGACGCTGTTGAACGCGTAACCGACAACGTTCCCCGTTGACCTCGGCCTCGTGCACGACGCTAGCGGTCGGTGGCCAGTTGGCGCGCTGCTGACACTTGACGTCACGCCGCCGACAGTGGCGGGACTCCCGGCATTGTAACCCGGTCGGTCGTGACTGTCGGAGTAACGCTTGAATACCGGGTGAGCGTGGATCTCTTCGACGACCTTGTCGTAGGACGAATGGATGTTTGGCACCACGCGTTGTATGGTGTCCTTTGTCTTCGATCGAGAACGGGCGGGCTTATCCGTCTTCGTGCGCATAGGAGTTTTCGCATTCGACTGCGCCCGGGGCGACCTTGGAACGTCTGACGACACTGGAACGTCTGACGGGACCTGTTCCCGCGGTTGTATGGGTTGCACTGGACTGGTCCAGCGGCGCCTTGCAAACGAAGGTTTCCGAGACAGCGGTTTTTCTTCGAGTTCCGCTGAATCGGATTTATAGTCGGTTGTTCGAGCCGTTCCTTTGCATGCATCTATATAATCGAGGTCCGATTTAGTAACATCTAGTCCACCATCGGGCGTCACGTCAGTGTGGACGGTACCTACAGCCGGGGCGGCATTTCGGTGTGTTGAAGAATACCTGACATTGAGCCTCGTTTGTTTCGTGTACATAGACTGAAAAATGTCGCCAATGTTCTGCGATTTGCGAGCGCTTGACGGGATGTTCTCGTCTCTCTCTGTGCTGTCCGTGGCCGGCAACGTAACGATGATAACGGAGCTATCTTCCGTCGACTGGTCAACAGACGCCATCCCCTCGTCTGACGTCGGGTCCAGTTCGAGCGAGGGACGTCTAGAGTTTTTGTTGTGTTTCCGTTGCCTCCTCTTGCCGTGTCGTCCATGGGAACCGTCTCGGTCACGCGATGCTGTGCTCTGGGTGGTCATGCTGTGGCGAGACAGATCGTCCGTCGCGTCGTCAGTCGTAGACTGGTCCACATCACTATCAGGCGACGACTTCCAGCCACGTGACCGGATCCTGCGATGGCTGTACAGCGACGACTTCCTCCAACTCGGTTGACTGCTGCCACTGACCGGCAACACAGCCTTTATCTCGCGTGACTCTCGTGTTTTCTCGGCCGAACGTCTGTCACGTGAGTCGATCCTTTTACTACGTCGTGACAGTGTCTGCTCCCCGTCGACCCTATGGTTCGACCCTGTTCCTTCGTGCATACATGATTTATTCTTAAATGGTAAGTGGTCAGACTTGTTGGACCACGTCGACGTCCTCTCCCGGGGACGATCCTCGCTGAAGGACCGCGAACGTCTCACGGACTGCTCGCTGTCTGTGATCAATAAGTCTGTTTCTGACGGCTGCTTCCTGGGTAGCAACACGTGGAAACTCTTCGCCTGGTGCGGTCCCGCCGGCTGCTGCGACGACGGCGTCGACAAGGCACAATCAGACTTGTGTATCGACGAGAGTTGTGGGATTCTTGTCGCAGAGCCGTGAACCACGTTCAGTGCCGGTTCCACGTCGTTAAACTCAGCATCGTTCGCGGAAGGATGTTGTTTGACATCTGTGGCTGGACGCACGCGACTGCTGCGTGGTTTCTTGCTGGTCGAGGCGTGCAGCGCGCGGTTGGCGTTACACTTAATGCGGCTGGCGTCAACTTGCCGACGTTCTGCTTTGGACGTACGTTCCTCCTTGGCGGACCGCGGTGTCATCGACTGCTCTACTGCGATGTCGGACAGAGAATATGTGAAAAAGACATACATTTACATTCCGCTTGTGAGATAATCAATATTAGGTTTTATACTATAAGGCGACACCCCTAGGTTACAGCTGTATACACTACGACACAATTGAAACAATATTTTAGTTCGCCTGCACAATTATTTCGTGTGTATTTTACGTTGAACGAAGGTTGAATGAAGACAAGAGATCAACATAAAGAAACATCTGAAAATGAAGGTATCTGGAGGCAGGCTGCAATTGTATGGACAAAGGGAGTGAGGGAGGGTAGAGAGAGAGAGGGGGAGGGAGAGAGAGAGGGAGAGAGAGGAGAGGGAGGGGCAGAGAGAGAGAGAGGGGGGAGGAAGATAGAGAGGGGGAGGGAGGGAGAGAGAGGGGGGAGGGAGAGAGAGGGAGGGTGAGAGAGAGAGGGAGGGATAGAGAGAGGGAGAGAGAAAGAGAGAGGGAAAGGGAGAGAGAGTGTGTGTGAGGGGAGACTGACCGAGGGAGTGAAGCCAGAAGAAAAGGGGAAAACCAGTTAAAATTGAGTGACCGTGTTAAGATTCGTTATAAAAGGGGATAGACACAGAGCGGAGGGTGAGAGAGAACGGCAGACGATCGTGACAGATGGAGAAATGTAGTTTGATTGTTGAAAGTCTAATTCGTGTAGGTTTTTATATTGACAACCAGTATATTTGAGCAAATAACCTGCTATAGTAAGAACACAAAAGACGGCATATCCTACCTTGTTTTAGTTGTTGCCTCGGAGACGAAGACCATATGATGTTCTCTTGCGATAGGCTGTCCACTCTTCGTAATTGTAGCCGACTTCCTCCGGCTGAATCAGGCGACGGGTCCAGGTTGTTTATCATGTTAACAGATGGCGGGCTCGACAGACTGCGCCGTGTATTGCGCGGATTACGGGGCCGAATCATGCTCGACTGGGACCTCGATGTCTGATTGTTGGGACTGCCCCCACCTTCTTCCGTGGAACCGGTACAAGCGCGCAAACCGTTACCTGAGCCGACAGGTGGCCTGCCCGACAGGTGACATCGGGAGGCGTCGTTCTTAGTGGAGGGGCAATGACGTGGAGTTGGGGTAATCTGGGATCTCGAGTCCTCATTGCTCGGACTACAGCATCTAATCGGGGATATACGATCTCTCGATATCAGACGACGCTGTATTCGGACAGTTTGGTATTTCGAGTCGTCGTTGCGTGGACTGCGACATGTAGACGGCGATATATTATCCCTCGATACCTGACGAGGAGGACTGATCTGTCGAGTCGAGTAGGTGCAGACTGGTTTACGACAGATAAGACTGCGCCGACTAATGAGAGACGTGTCTGCATTTGTCGGCGAAGGAGACTTCCCGGCGATGTGTGCACTGTCCGACGCGGTGTCTGTGGCGCCGTTTGGGTCCGTGGCATCCGTCGTGCGTGCCTCGGTTGACGCTATCGCTTCCAGCAGCGACCCGTCGTCCACCAACAATCTGCCGCTCATCGTTCCTGCCCTGTGTACGCGCAGTAGAGACCTCGCAATCGCCCGTGCCATCCGTGCGTCCATCACCTGGAGTTGCGACGCGTCTGACTGACCCCTGGTCACGGCCAGGCGTATGAGTCGGCGACTGGGAACGCCCATAGAGGAGAGCGAGGTTTCCGACGGTCCAGCAAACACGCCGACCGTGTCGCAATATTCCCCGCCGGTCGGCGCGGCTTTCGTCGCGTTCTCGCGTGGACTCGCAACGGTGTGTTTCGTTGTGGGGTGCGGTGGAGTAATGTTGGCTTCCAGGCAGTTCTTTCTATACACATTCTCCCACATCTGACACAGACATTCGACACGTGTCGTAATGGCGTCCAGGTCGTTCTCGTTGCACGTGCCCGGCTGCTGCCTATTGACGACAGGCGGCGACTGCTTAGGCTCGGTTGGAGACGTTGCATTCATCTCTTTGGCAGCGATACCGTCGGATTCACCAGAAGGTGGGAGCTTGCAGGGACTGTCCTCGTTACGACGACTGTGCCTGTTGACAATGACGGCCGGCTCGAAGGAGCAGGACTCCGAACGACCCCACTTGGATGGCGACGGCGTCTTCGCAGGCATGTCGGTAGACTCACTCTGACAGGCGAGTCTGTCCGTGTGACGCCACCGCTCTCGGATGACGCTGATGCGTTCTTTTGTCTCCCGGAACCCGTCCACTGCCTGCATGCACACCACTGTAAGAGGGTCGGTGCGCTTACTCGCTGGCGCACAGACAGGTGACACATGGAAAGCACCGACTTGAGTGTTCTCGTCGTCTGCTGGTGGCGTACGAGGCTGTACTATGATTATTTTCATTGTTTGATCGACCGACTGAAGAATTGCTTCTGGTTTGCCTGTGTGGGAAACATCGCCGCTGCTGGCCTCGGAACATTCACCGTCCCCGATGGACTTAACTGGCAGCAGCTCAGGCTGAACGACAGCGTTCCGTTCTTCTGATGTCTGGTTCGCTGGCGTATCTAAACGAAGAGTGCCCGATGGCACAATTCGCCGAATACGCACCGTCTCTGGCCTCGAGTCTGAATCCGTGTACGATACACTAGCGTGGACGTCAGATTCTTCCGCCATGTTGTCGCCCTTCCTTTCGGTAGCGTCCATCGCACGCATCTTCCGGTGGATGTCTTCGTACATCTCTCGGTAGGTGTCCAATTGCGAGTCATCTCTCTCAGCCGACGTATCTTGTGTGTCGAGCGTCGTTCTTCTTAAGCTGTCGGTATTGTTGTCAGTTTTCAATTTCGCGCATATGATGAGCTGCTTTTGATCATGTTGCTTCTGCTGGTGTTCCTGCTGTTCATCGTACTGCTGTTCCTGTTCTGGTAGCGATGTCGGACTCCTCGATGGTACCTGCACGACGCCACCGCCGTCGATGCTGACTGCCGCGCGTACCGTCGTCTCGCTGTCTTTGAGCAGCGGGCCCTGCAAGCTGCTCACGGCGCCCGACGACACGAAGCGACGGATGATGGCGCGATACTCCGCGGCCAGGTCGTTGCATGGTGTCTCCGTCCACGCGTCCGTCGTCGACACCGACGTCCCCTGGCGCGACGAGTACCGATGATAGTCACTTGTCGTCGCTCTGTCACTCCCCCGGCTGCCCTTCTCCCTGTGTCTGTCAATGTCAGACTTCGGCGCACAACTGCGTGACCTTGGGCGTGTGTGTTCGAACACATCCCGGTTATCGCATCTGTCCGATCGCCTATTGCTCACAGAACGTGACTTGTTGGCAGTACTGACCTCACTGTATCGGAGGCTCCCGTCAGCTACCGTCACATCACTTCCGATGTGTTCTTCACTGACATCGGAAGTCAACGAGCATGAGGTGCGGGAGGCCTGTCTCGTCGCGTCCACCCCGAATATCTTCACGTCGCTGCCCCTGCTCAATCCGAAGCTGTGGCGGCCCCAGTGTTCTGGCGTCTCGTCGTCGACGGGCATGAACTCCTGCCGAGATACCGAGGTGTGGACAGTGGCGGTCCGCCGGTGCCGCCATCCCCGCCTCGAGCCTCGCGACAGGAGATCGGGGCTGGAATGGCAGACGGGTTTGTCCACGCGACGGTCGGCCCTGGGTCTGTGGCACTTCCGGTCAACCCGCTGCAGACCACTGCGCGACCACGGGGTGTCCGCCGAGTCGGCGTAACCAGCGGGCAGCGAGCACGCTGACCGCCCCGTCATGCTGTCCGAGTAGATGTCTGTCAGCGAGTCCCACACCTCGTCGTGTCGGCTGCTACGGGACGTGTCGCTGAAACCGTCATAGTGTAACTGAAATGAATGCTGTTGGCTGTACACGTTATTAGTTTCTGCTTACATTGATACGGGAAACATCCCTTTAATTTATAAAGCTTCCATTAAAAGGAGATGGTATATTCCTAGTTTTTCATTAATTAGTTAATTCATATAATGTACTTAAGACTATAATAAATATGTTGACAGTATACTGCCCGGCAATTTGTGTTTAGTAAGCCCGTAACAATGTTCGCAATTTGAAAGATTCGACCCCGCAGCATGTTCAATTGATAAACAAAACACCCGGTTTCAAAACAAGTTTTATTGGCAATATGGCCGAGTCGGGCTGAGTTAACTACTATACTCTCTGATGTATAAAACAATTAATTTGTTCACGTTCAACACAACATACTTTCTGTTACAAATTACAACGCTAGCTAATTCCGGGTAGAAGAACGGACTACACCCCTTTAATTTAGCGTGGCCTAACGGTTGGTCGATCTACTCACCGCAGTGCGGGCGCCCTGCATCCGCGACACGACCGTCTCGTCTCGCGATGTTGAGACTGCGCTGACACCAGCTTGCCGTTGGTAATCTTCGCCCGCAGCACGTAGTCGTTCGGCAGGTGGGCCGTTATCTGGGTCGCATTCGGATCGTCTGTCCTAGGAGTCACCTACGGCAATGTTTCACCATCTCTAGGCGCTTGTTAACCAAACATTGTATTGTGCCCGTCTTGAGATATAAAGTCAGATGATAAACGTGTGTTAATTTATCCGACTTTGTTGTTGATTACTTTAATTCGGCGTGTCAATTCTGAGATTGACTAACCCTTTTGTATTGATGCACCTCTGAGCTTTGTTTCAGAGGATTTAGGCGCAAAAGAAGTTACCTTATTATTATATAAGTTATGTAGTATTGCCAAATGCATGCCCGTTACATGTTTTTTTTATCAATCTAATGTGTGAGCTTTATATGTATATTTAGTGGTAAACCGTTTAATGTTTAATTTTTGTTGTAATGGCATTCCATATTTTTATTGTTAACCATATTTGTACGTTGCCACTTCGATTTACGTGTAAGGGCAACACGTTATTTTTTTCAAAATGCATCATAAATCAAAGCAAATATTGTGCAATTAACTCGAAAATTGTTGTGCTTATACTATAAGAAAACACTATGCGTGTTTACACTTATACTACAAAAATTTAGAACAACCTCAATCATCGGTGTTGCCAGTACCAGCTGCGGCATTTTGTGCCGAGTGCCACGCCTCAATCTCGCTTCGGTCGGCCTCGATCTCGCCACGGTCGGCTTCGATCTCGCCTCGGTCTGCCTCGATCTCGACTCGGTCGGCCTCGATCTCATGTAGTCAGAGCTCGAAACTCTCGCTCTTTTCATCGAGCCATGACATTCTATTGGGATGTGCACATCTCGTTTGCATTTTGACGTTCTTTTTCTAGGCTCCTGTCTGTCCGCCCTTAACGTGCAATAGAACACAATGACAAAGGGACTGATGGCGTCCATGTTACTTTGAAATCTAGCAGTCCTTAATTCACGGGCATATTCTCCAAAGGGACAGCATTGCAAAGATAGGCTATGCCATAATGTACTTTCTCTTGCAACATAGTATCACTCGTATAATAGCCCGTTTAGTTGGGGGAGAGCGCGAGCACGTGGAAGGCACGTGCAGGTGTCGCATCTGACACTCGAGGGGTGAGCATTATTTTTTTCGATCTAACTGGATTAACATAATACTAAAACATATGCTTTGACCCATTTTGCACATACCCTATGATATTATGTATTGTATTTTGAGTAACCAACCTACCTAGGTGTATAAGTCTGTTTTTTTTGTTTATTATAATAATTGTTTCAAACTCGTGATCAACCTCTGTAGAAGCATAATTCCATAAAACATCGCGTGATGTAAAGAATATATGTAGTCTGTCGTGTTCTCGTTTCTGTTCATTTGGGTAGCAGGGTCTATACTCTAAAGGAGAAGAAACAGGCATAGCCTTGGCACAGCTGCAACTTGAGTCATGTGCGGCCTAACGATATGTTTTTACTTAATCGTAGCACCAAATGCTGCATTAAGAAAAATCAGTTTCGTTAGAAGAAATCGATGGTAAAATTTCGCGATTTTACTGAAGTTCAGGAAGATACAAACTTTGAGCTGCTGCGGCAACGTTGACCGGATGTGTTGCGAGTGGCGCCGTAGCAGATTGTGTTGTGCCGGCAGAGGGAGCAGTGGTCGCGGCGAGGCGGCGACCTCGATGTCGACGATGCGCCACCGCGCCCACTGCTTGACGTACGCCTCGTCGGTGACGACATGTCGGACACCTGCTCCGCGTCGTCAGCGCTCTCCGCAGCGCTCTCCGACTCCATACCCGATGACGACGACGTCGCGAGAACCTCGTCTTTGATGTAGTCCCACAGCTTCGAGAGAGACCTCGAGATACCTCTCCACGGACCGGGTTGGCCTTCATGTTGGGTCGACTGTGACCTGGACACGTGGTCGCCTCCCCACTCGCCGTTCAGTCGTCGGTTGTGACGTCTCGGGTTGCAGTCGCCGCCGCCGATGCTGCCGCCTCTGTAGCAGTCGTCTTCGTCGCCGCACGAGGACCCGCAATCGCTGCAGTAGGATGCGCTTGTTCTCTTGCGGTGGTTGCACGAGCTGCACACTAGACCTGGCCGGCGACTAGGGGATGTGCTGGCTGTTCGTCCCGTCAGAACCCCTTTGCGAGCGCGCCGACTGTAAATGGTCGAGGCAGCAGCGATGGGTTGGCGACCGCTGGCGAGGGGTGCGCCCGACTGCGCCACAACGCAGTCGCAGGCACCGTTGCACCCGCCGCTCTCGGGCGCCTGGGTCGGGACGTTCCCCACCGCCACGGCCGTCGCCGCCCGGTAGTTGTCGCTCATCTCAGGGTCGCTCACCAAGGACCCGTCGGACCGTCCACGCATATCGGTCGACATCGATTCACAGGATGACGTCAAATCCGATGTGACCATCTTACACACCCAGCCGACGAGTTGATGGTACTTTCGCACGAGAATGGCTCCGAGGCCTACCGATAGAATATCGCTCCTGGTCAGTTGATAGGAGCCATTCGTCTTGGAGGAATGGGATGTCTTTACGCAGTTCGTTGATGACAACACGCTGATGCCGCAGCCTATCGTCGTCGTCTCGCTGATCTGAGAGGACGAGCGGAACGCGCCCTGTCCTATCGTACCTCCACCGCCGAACAACGTAACGTTCGACCGCCGAACCTCGTCTGTAGTCGACCACACCGGCGAGTGAGACGGGGGTGCACTACTAACGACTGTAGTAATGTACGCTTTCGGCATCGAAACTGTCCGCTACCAACAGTACCACCGCCAGTTCCGGTGCGCTTCTCCTGCGATTGTTGTCGTTCGTCCGTCCTTCGTCATCGGGCGGCAGCGCGTGCCCTTCCACCCGCACTCTCTCGATCTGTCCAACACGGCAGCAGCTGTGCGCGCCTAACAATCGCATCCAATTCAATATTGTCGTTCACAGCAAGCTACCATTACTGTAGTCACGAGATATTCCGCCGATTATGTTGGCTACGTCATTTCCGGTAATGCCCCTACGTCATTCTGTAATGCTGCACTAGAACCAGTTGTTGTGGGAGAGTTGCGTATAAACTGTTATTGCGTGCCGCTTTAAGAAAAGCTTGATCGACGTCTTTATCTCAACATATTGTATACAAGTGCACGAATGCACTGGAGGAATAGATTTCTGCGCTGTTTCAAATGTTTTACAAAAACGCATGTCGCAAACATTTTCATAATTACCATAATGTATATTGCATCATTGTAATATAGGCTAAACCATTATATGCATGAAAATATAGACAGAGTTTATTATATAACATGTTTAGAGTAATATATAGTTAGCTTAGTTAAAATTGTGTTAGCGTTACGCGAAGAGCATGACGTAATATGATACGTCATTGTTCTTTGCTGCGGAAGATGGCCGGGGAATTATCGACTACTTTCAGCGAAGCTACTTTAATTTGCAAGCCGTTTACATATATGCAATACGGCGTTTACATGGGGACATATTGATGAACATTATCGTTAAACATAAAAACCGGCATCCTCAATTATTTGAGAGACTTCCACGAAGAGTCGAAGTGGGCTGCGTGTCGTCGTTTGATGATTGTCCATAACGTTAAACCCAGCGCCTATAATCTCTCGTTGCTGACTCTATATTCTGCGGGCAGTGGGGTGCCTTGTCTCGCCGCCTGGATGGCAGACGACACGCCGACATCGGCGGAAACACCTCTGATAGGTAACGACAAATGTTGTCTTCAACGCAATTCCGAGTCGGTAAGTTGTCAAAACCAGGAAACGCCGAATATCCACGAGTGTTACGCTAAGGTGATCCAATGCATCAGTGCGCACCCCATATTTAAACGATTAGCCACAAACAGATTTGTAGATGGGACGTCATCGGACGAGCCGGTCGGTGAAGATCACGGCTCCACGTCATCCGGCCCGGCAGAGAAGCAAAGTCAGGATTCACCTTCACACAATCACGGCTCTCCAAAGTGCGAACGCCGAGACACTAGAGCGAAGCTCGGCACGGGTGTTACACCAGCACAGGGCGCTGTCACCAACCGAGACGCTATTTCCCGTCTGGTTCTCGACATGCGAAATCACCCAATGTTCAAGCTCGCAGCGGAAGTGACCGGTTCGTGTACGTTAATTGACAAGGCGGGCCCTCCAGGTGGCAGCAGCGTGCAGAAGGCGGCGACCAAGGTGGAGCCACCCAGACAGACCTCTGCACTGCCCCCTGGCGAAACGTTGCACAGCATGCACGGCGCTTTCTCGATGCTGATGAAGGACTTGTGCGCACATCCGACCTTCCGCGGTCAACGCGAGTCTCTTCTGCGAGCAACAAATATACCTGATGACGGCGCCACCGTAGTTCCGACAAGTGGCGCCACTGGAATAGCCAGAGATAATACCAACACCACCAGCATGATCGATTTCCGGTCGGGTACACGTGTCCCGTGCGTATCCGACCAGACTCGACGGTCGCGAGAAGCGAAGCACGGGGAACATTTTGACACGACCGGATGCGAGCGACACGGCGAGAGCGACACGCATAAAATGACGACGCGAAACAAACATGTGGATTACAATCACAGGACGTATGACATCGCTGCGAGAATATTGCTGAATGAAGTCGACACCGGGACGCTGGATGCGCTGGAAAATCAGACGCAAAGGGTAACAACTAAACGGTCTAATCATTCTAGAAAGTGTTCTTTACCATCCGACCGGTTAGTCGGTGTCAGTCGGATCCCGGTGCGACAAAAAACGGCGCGAGCCTGCTGCGCCGACGAGACACCGATTGTAACGTCCACTCGAGTTGAACTTCACACCTGTCTACGAAATGGTACTAAAACTTCTATTGGCTATCACAACAAAGATAAACAGTTGATGACTGTTTCTGTTGGCGAACTGCAACAACGTCTGCCTAGAAGTACTACAACGTCTAAGTGTGTTTGCTCACACGAGACACCTATGTCGACGACGGAAATGTCGCCATGTTGTCACAAGAAGCGGCACTCTATTAGAGTATCTCAGACCTTCCGCGCATACAAGAAGTCCACGCTCGTGACGGAAGTGACGTCATCGTACGGCGAACAGCAGCGACATCTGCAAACCACTGCTAGGGTGTCCAAAACTTCCAGTCGAGACGACTGTACGAACGACAAAACTGGCGTCACCATTCAGCAAACAGGGGCGTCGTCTAACAAACAGTAACAATTCACATGTCTAAGACACGTGGGAAACTTGTGTCGACAAAGAAAGTGGCGACACCTTGCGGTAAGCAGCACGGCTATAGAATCTTAGTGAATCGTGCAGTGCCAATCACGAAAACATGGTGAATATAGAGCCTATACCGAAGAAGTGAGAAGTTATATATGTGTACCTATACAAAGTAGTCGGTCGGATATTGTTGACATAGTTATTATTCAACACCACATTCATTCCGTGTACTGACTGTCGAGTGTAAATTCGATAAACCAAATTGTCAGTATGTTACCGTCGGCTCTTTGCTTACTATACATGGCATTGCCATTGAAAAAACTTGATTGGACAATAGTGGATGTCATCGGCTCAAACAATTAGTTTTACAAAATAATAGCAAGCAAAAACCTTTGTAAGTTTTAAACTGTTTTAAAAACTAATTGAAAGACAATCACATTATGCAGTATTTACAGTCATTTAGGCCCTAGCTCACCATCACTAAACAGAAAAGTAATGATCTCAAACTATTATTACGTGACATTACATAAAATTGGTTTGGAGGGGCCGGGGGTGCAACTGGTTTGTTTAGCATTCAAAGTTTCTGATAACAGTTCGTATCATGAAACTGTACACAGGTCTATGTAATTTAAAGTTTCATGTAACAACAAAAGGGGTGCGAGGTTAACCGGTGTCGGTTTCATGTAGTTTCGAGCGTTAAAGTTGCATTCTAAGTTAATTACCATGTTAACGCATTTTAGGAGAGTGAATGTATACCATGATCAATATTTACTTATTAGCATATTTGCTATCATGTGTGTCACTTTGTGTGATTTCATACTTTATTTTTTATAAATGATGCATTTGCTAACAAACAACGAAGAATGGGTTTTCCAAGATTTTGATCTAATTTTACGTTCCGATCGAACTCTCCTGCCAACGAGATGTCTCGCACATGTTGCGAGCAGTAAAGATGCAGACAGGGTAAACATATGAGGTGTGTGGACGATAAAGTCTGGATTTGATTAAACAGAAACACTGACATGTACCTAAGTGCACACATAGTTTCTTTGCAAACACATATGCTTGCTTGTTAAGTCAATCACGCTGTTAAAATAAAGTTAATTGCCTAACGACAATCGAATCGTGCGTAGCCACTGGCGCTGGCCACTGGCACTGCCGCGCCGGGAATGGAATGGATGCAGTCGGGGGAGCACGTACACTAACACAAACATTTGAGATTCTGTCTTACAATGACAACAACACGTGCTAATTAGTTTATTGTGCATTCCATATACATGTATTGAAAATAATATGAACCGGTTCCAGTAGTTAGTATTAGTGGTGCATCAAATTCATCGTGCGTCCTGTTATTGTCTGGGTTACGTGTCCTAAATTCGTGCATCGTTCTGTTCAGACAGTTCAGTGCCCCGCAGCTTTTTGTGTAATTTGTTATCTGCGGTTTTATTGCATCGATTAAGGTTTATGTTACGTCGACAGCAGCAATGGCATGTCATCATTCAATATAAATGTCTTACGTTTTAGAAAAACGGCGATAATACTGCCTTGCCACGGAATTACGCGATGCACGAACTTGGATCACTGGTATAAACGTGTTGGTCGATCCAGCAATGCATTTTACAATTATATATGTGCCAAAATAAGAACTGACTCAGATAGACTGGTTATTCCTTGGTTCAATCACCCCACGAAGGAATGCATTATTTTAACATTTTAGTTTTGCTCTTTCTGTAAATAATATACCTTTTCCAAATTATGAAACATAATCAATATTAGGAAAATATTTGGAACATGGGTAGCAAATCTAATATTTTCCAGGTGTGTAAACATTTTGTTTCCAAAACATATATCTGGGTACGAGAAGAAAAGACAGAATAAGGTGGAAACGTTCGCTGAATAACATGCCCCTACACATAGATTTTTGCATGGTACAGTTGATCAATGCAGACATTATTAATAACCAGTTCTTTGGCTGAGTAATTTCTTGGTCCTGTTACACTTCTGCTGCCATTCTTTATTCTGTTTGTATAAGGTTGACCAACCTGAATGTCCAGGACCAAAGTGTCTTGCATAACACAGCCAGTTATAAAGCTGACATATGCGTTGTTGATGGAAATATTGACAGTAAGACATGGTCACAATGCAGTTAGTCTTGTGACATGGAAGACATGAATTGGGTAGGAGATGAATCAGCCCAAGCAGCATGATTTCATAGGAACCTTTCTCATAAACAAGATATGGAAAGACAATATAGTGAGGGTTAACAGCATCAACCCCATAGTAGCAGAACTTGTTCTATGCATAACAAAGTGCTACAAACTGAAGATAGTACAAATACATGCACCAACAACATCATACTCTGAAGACACAGACAACTTCTACAACGACGTGGATGAGAACTTAGAAAAACCAACCCACTACACGACAGTGACGTGAGACTTTAATGCGCAAGTAGGGAAACAAACACACATTTCGGAAACGGCAACAGGCAAATTTGGCCTAGGTGTGAGAAACGAAAGAGGCGACAGCTTGGTAGAATGGACAACATCAAGAAAGTACAAAATCATGAATACCATGTTCCAGAAGAAAGCAGGGAGGAGATGGACATGGAAAAGCCCAAATGGAGAAACGAAGAACGAAATTGACTACATCCTGACAAACAGGCCAGACATGGTCACTAACTGTCATCAACCAAGTCAACATCGGGAGTAACCACAGAATGGTAATGAGCACCATCAAACTGGACGTCAAGGCTGAAAGGAATAAATTGATAAACAAGAGACCACCGAGTGTAGATACCACACAAATCGGAAGAAAAAAGATCGAATTCCAACTCGAACTGCGAAATCGATTCGAAACACTACAGGAACTAGACGAAATCGACACCATGAGCGAAAACATCGCTAAGATGATCCAACTAAGTGTGACAAATGTAGCCAAAGCAATCAAAAGGCACGTAGTGACGAGAATATCATCACCGACACGAGCACTAATGTAGAAACGACGAGAAATGGTGGATAACGGCGACCGTACAAAACAAATAGAGTACGCAGAAATATGCAAGACCATCAAAAAGAAAGCGATGGAGGACATCAGACAGTACGAACAAGATATCATACGAGAAACGAGTATGCCATCAAAAAGCCTGAACAAAGCAAGAAGAACACAGGCACTAGGCCGAGACAGACTGATTACACTTCTAGATAAATACAAGACCAAGATATGATCATGAACGAATAGAGGAAATCTACACCGAGCTATACGACAGTGAACAGAGTACCATAATTCACATCGACCAGAAAAAGTACCAGAGATAACACCATGCGAGGTGGAAGCAGCGCTAAGAGATATGAAGAATGGGAAGACATCAGGCAACGACCATGTAAACATTGAAACATTAAAAGCAGGAGAAGATATAATTTCGAAGACACTGACTAAGCTGTATACTAAATGCGTATCAGAAAGACGAATACCCGCCGCTTGGAAGAACCCAAAGATAGTGATTATCTTCAAGAAGGGAAATAAGAAAGACTTAAAGAACTACTGACCAATATGTCTGTTATCAAACATCTACAAATTACTCACAAAGATACGAACGAATGGGCTAGAGAAGACACTCGACGAAAACCAACTACGAGAGCAAGCAGGATTCAGAAGCAGGTACTCAACGACAGACCACATACACATCGTAAACCAACTGGAAGAGAAGTGCCGAAAATCTAATATCCCGCTCTGCATCGCTTTCGTCGACTAGCTACGAGAAAGCGTTCGACTCTGTGCAAACTCAAGCAATACTGAACTCCCTCCAAGAACAGGGGATAGAAGATGTGTACATCGATCTCCTGAAAGACATCTACACTAACAACTCGGTGACAGTCCACCTACACAAAAAGAGCAACAAGATCACAATCAAGAGAGGAGTACGACAGGGTGACACCATATCGCCCAAACTTTTCACGGCAACACTCGAAAGCATATTCCGAAGCCTGACCTGGGAAACCAGAGGCTTGAGGATAGACGGAGAATACCTCAGCCATCTTCGCTTCGCCGACGGCATATTCACACGCGCTACTACACCACAAGAACAACAAAACATGCTACAGGAGCTAGCTGATGAAAGTGAAAAATAAGGTCTAAGGATGAACATCTCGAAGACAAAAGTGATGCTAGAAAATGACACCCCAATATATATATCAACACGACGCAGATAAAGAACGTTGAAAGCGACGTCTATCTGGGACAGCGATACAGTATCAGAGACAAAACCAAGACAAGGAGATTCAAAGAAGGATCACCGTCGCGACATCTTCAAGGGTAACTTTGGAACCTGCTTGGAGAGACAATTCTTCAATTCATGCGATGACATACCGCGCGGAAACATGGGCACTCACCATCCAGGCAAAGAACAAGCTAGCAGCCGCACAAACAAAGATGGAAAGAAGTATGTTAAACATCACATATCGGGAGTGAAAAACAAACACCTGGGTAAAGACAGAAGACAAAGGTCATAGAGGTGATAAAACAAATCAGAAGACAGAAGTGGACCTGGGCAGGGCACATTAGCAGACTACGAGATAACCGATGGACATCGCGTATCACAACCTGGAGACCTTACGAAGGGAAACGATCTAGAGGAAGCCGGCGAGACGGTGGAGAGACGAACTAAACGAGTACTGGAAGGGCACTATCTGGCAGAGGATAGCGCAAGACAGGCAGATTTGGAAATGACATTCTGAGGCCTTCGCTCAACCACGGGACACTACGGCTGCACAACGATGATGATGATGATAAACCCATCTAAAAGCGAGGTCATGCTTAACAAATATGTTATGTTTTTTGGAAGATATCACTAAGTAGGTAGATGAGGGATCACCAGTAGATATAATCTACTGAGATTTTCAAAAAGCTTTCGACAAAGTGCCACTTCAAAGATTACTGCTTAAACTAAAGGCCCGTGGCATAGGAAATGGTATAATTAACTGGATAAAAAAATGGCTGATTGACATATGATAACGTAGTTGATGGGGAGGCTTCAAACTGAAAATAAGTTTTGAGTGGGATACCACACGGATCTGTACTGGGACCTATATTATTCTTAATATTATATCAACGATTTGGACGATGATATAACAAGCAAGGTGTTGAAATTTGCCGATGATATAAAAGTGTTTAGAAGGATTAAAAGTGATGGAGATAGACAGAATTTACAAGATGATCTTGACAGGTTGATCAAATGGTCTGAAAAGTGGCAAATGTTGTTCAATTTTGGGAAATGTAAATGTCTCCACACAGGAACGAATATATAATAGGGGGTACTGTACTACAGTAAGTACTACTGTATAAGAAAAGGATTTAAGGTTAAGCATTAGTGCTGATATGAAGGTTTCAGAGCAGTGCGGAGCAGCTTCAAAGGGAAATCAAATCCTTGGATTAATTAAGCGAAATATAAGGAAAATGAACTAATAATACCACTGTGCAAAACAATAGTTAGGCCTTATTTAGAATATTGTATACAAGCGTGGAAGCCATATCGCAAGGACATAGATATGCTAGAAAGAGTACAGAGGAGAGCGACTAAAACGATATCAAAACTGAGGGATCTTAGTTATGAAAAACGCCTAAAAGAAGGTGGTTTAACAACACTAAAGACCAGGAGATTGAGATGAGATCAGATAGAAGTGTTTAAAATATTGAATGGTTATGAAAATATTGATAGAAATATTTGTTCTCAGTTAAGAAAGATAGAAGGACTTGAGGACATGAAGTTACATTAGCAAAGGAGCAGTGTAGATTAGATATAAGAAAGTTCTCATTTTCACAAAGGACTGTAATTGTATGGAACATATTATCTGCTGATTGTGTGGGTGCTAGTGGTGTGAATTTGTTTTAAAAAAAATCGACACATACCTCAGAAGGGCGGGATACACATAGATAAAAGGGTCGGACTCTCGATAAGCCAAAGGGCTTCCTTGTCCACCTGCCATCTAGAGTTAATTCTCTGGGTGGCAATCTTGCTAAATCTTGTTAAACCTATTGCTGTTACTATTACTTCAATGTTTGTAATCGTTACTATTACATATTACTATCACCCCAGGCCTGTCTGTACGTGATTTGTGCCCTTCTATTCACTGGATTACTAAATTTGATAGATTATATCTACAGCCTGTCTCACGGCATTAATTTGTACTGAACATGACGTTTTTGATATAAATAACACGACTAATAACGTCTTGACTTTGCCTAGACAACATCGAACATGACATGTAGAGCGATAGAATGTTGCACGGTGCGGGATGGTGTGGGTGGGCGATCCATAAATACCTCGGACCGCGTGACAGGCTGTGTCCGTTTTCCGAAGCGCAGCAGATCGCCGCAGATCGACCGCGGACACAACGAAGTGTCGGCGTGAATGAAAAGTAATATTCCTATGTAGTAGCAAAACAGAGAGAACCGCTAGGTAGGTTCTGTAGGTTTGTAACGTATATTACTCGGTTCAAAATATGTTGCTGTTGACGTGATTAGTTGTATTGATGTTTGAGTGTTTGGTTGTAATTGTGTCAAAATCTATATAGATGTGTTTGTATTGAAATATATTACACGTTGGTTTAACATAATGTGTTTAGTTGTATACGTAGATTATAGCGTGTAATGTGTAATAGGCCATGGGCCAGATGTGCCCCTCGTGCATCCCCCACAACTCTACTAACCCATGTTTTTTAAGCTTCGGGGTCCCTTGAAGATGATTTCAAGTGGTAACAGTGAAAAAGTTGGGTCTCGATCACTACCCATTTCCAACCTATATTGGATGGTACCCTGAAATATCGTATTTGTCGTCAATGTCCCGTGGTATTTAATCACCTACACCACAATCGTCATTGTATAGTCATAGTTGTCTCAATATGTACTTATGATATGTCAAATTGAAGGTTTTCATCTGGTGATCATTGTAATAACACTCAATAGATATTTACTATTATGGCATGTGCCGTAATTAGCATAGAATAACTACACCCTATTCTCATTCGTGATCGCATAGATGACATCATTATTTTTTTTTAATGTATCAATTTCCCTTGATCCCATGGCCTCTTTAAGATCAAAATAATAATGCATAACACTCTGCAACATCAAATATTTCATTTGATACTACACTTGTATTTCTGTCATTACAAATGGATTAGGTATGATGCTCCAAAGATAACAGTAGTGTCGCTGATCACGAGGCGTAACGCAAAGATAAGCATGGATGTCATGACTGGCATACATGTCAAAACTGTCTAGATTATGTGTGTCTTTTCAGGTATACATTTACGCCAGATTAATTTCAGATGCATAAAACAAAGCATTACATATTCCATATAATGTATATTAGCTTAATATGGTATCCAAAATTCGTGGATTAAGATGTAACAAATGTCAACAGTACAGACAAATCGAAAGCCAGTATCTCACAATATGATAATTCAGTTTAAAGCGAATTACATAGGTATAACATTCATTTAGATGCTAGATATTGATAAAACAAAATGTAGTTAGATGCCACAAAGTTATTCACATCTTACCTGTATGCAATGACCTATTATATCTAGGTTGACGTACGGACACTTGTCACACATTGATAGCTACATAACCAAATTAGTCACATTTTGATGCTCAGTCATAATCACTGTCAGTGTCAACATATAGTTCCATCCCATCAGACATGTCCATGTCAGACTCGTCATCACTATCAGTGTGGTCGGGGTCTACCTGAGCTATATCAGCCAGTTCTCGTGGCAGCACATCTCCATCATACCAGAGTGGCTCAATGCTTCCATTACTGATGTTACAGCCATGGTTTCTGCTCATTTTGGGAACTTGATAGTTGACTCTTCTGACATGCTGGGTGAGACTGCGCTTGCATGATGGTAGATTGGCCATGTCAGTATTACCTGAAGGAATAACACCGTTATCCTTGGTCAATCCATCGGAAAGCACTAGCGCTGTGCTGTCACATCCACTGAAAGCATGCAGAACCATCAGAGACGTACATTTGTGTTGGCCCAGATCAACTGCTAGTTTACTGACATCAATCAATCTTTGTAGTGTCAAACAAGATGGTAATGTCTCCAATGTGATGCAGCATAGTGCAGAAGAACGAAGAAGATGTCGGAATCTGGGCTCTTCACACGAACGAATCGGTAATCTCTACTCTTCGCGTAATAAACATAGAGGATAACTCTTGAGTCAGAGTCCTCCTGTGATCATTTCAGATGGGGCAGTTCATGGGTTATTGTCGTCCGGCCATCATTGGAAGTCAGCAGAGTGGCATTCCCGTCACGTATGAAGATCACTTGTCTTCCTTGCAGTTTTGATGCGTATCCATCACTCCGCCACAGCTTCAGAAGCAGTTTGATGAACTGACACATGCTTTCACCATTGGACAATAATTATTTCCAATCAAGTGGCCTCTTGGTTACCTCTCCTTTCAGAATCAGCTTCTCTCCAGTGCCACGGCGTTATCGCTCCATGGATTTGACAGAATCAGGGAAATATTGGTCAATGCTGAATACAGCATCCCCTGTCTTCCCGGTGATGTCAGAGACCTTGGCACATCTTTCAGATAATGGAAGCATGCATTCCCATCATGAACTGTCAGTGTTTCGACTACAGGTTTTCGTTAGAAACTGGAATGCATTTGTCTTATCAGTCTTACCAAGGTACCCGCCGGCTGTGGTAATACTGTATGGCACAGGAGTTAATGGGTCATCAGTTGCTTCATATCAGTCCTTGGTTCTGTGACTTCACAAACAACTGGAATGCAACATTTCCTTGATGTCTATACTGAATGACCTTGTTCTTGGTGGTCTTCAATTTTGTGTGTGTGTGGGCAAATCACACACATATATATATATATATATATATATCAGCAGGGTCTTGAGATTCAGCCTCTTCACTAGCTCAAAGAAATCCTGGCCTTTCTTCAGTCGTGACTCTACAAAAGTGTATCTCGCTTGCTGTCCGATCACTCTGCTTTTAGGACATCTTCTGACACCTCATCAGATGCAGCACTTCCAGAGGAGAGGGGCAGCAGCTGTTCTTTGTGTCCACAGCAAAGGGGTTCTAGAAACACCAGCCTCCTTTGCCTTCATCACCAAACGTTCTCCTATCTGGATCTGTGTGGCGCGGACATTACGGTTTTGGTAGCCTTCACTGCTGTCAGCCATGCCAGCCATTCCAAGAATTGCATCTACGTATAGTGACCTGACATGCGTTGTTCTAACCCATCGCTGATATGCTTGGTAGTTGGTGAGCAGACCAGACACTCCTGGAGCACTTGTTCCTGCACCGCCATGGGAATTGGTTATGTAGCTACCACATGAATGTTTCTTCCATGGTTTTATCAACGGCGCAACGGTTCCCAGGGATGAAGGAGCGGGCTACACAGATCGCTCCTATCTGGATAAGATTTGCTGCACCCGGGTGAGAGACCTCAATATTGGCAAGGAGGAATACAGTGAAGAAGGTGAGGTAGCGTGCATAATTTTGTCCTCCAAAACTGACGAAAATTGGCGACATTTCACTCATAGAGTGGGCAAACAGGAGGAAATTGTTCGTCTTGACAACTTCGAGGAGTGACACGATTGTATGGATGTGATCCATATAGGACACCCATAGTTGTGTAGTCTTCCCCAGATGGCCTGACCGTACTTTCTCTCGGAACTCTTCATACTTCTGTGGCAGCCTGGTGACCGCAGGATCTGTTGACACAGCATCCAGAGTGTCTGCGCTAGCAGTTTCCATGAAGGAATTTATCTTCTTGATCGACTCATCAGAGAGAGAGAGATGGCAAGAGAGTTTCATCATTCTGCTCCTTGAGATACTCTTCAATCAACAACTTTTCCAGATATTCACGCATGATCTTGTGGCAATGCAAAGCTCCGTTGTAGTGTTTCCCAGACATCACCCCAGCCAGAGAACCTCCACTGATCAAACCAGCTATATCTGGACCAGCCATTTTTGTCAACCATCTTCATATAATATTTCGTTGTTTACGTCGTTTTATCTTAAACTTGTATATTATATAAAAACAGTTTATAGTGTTGAGATAAGCTGAGAGTGACAATGATTATGACTAAGCATCAAAATGTGACTAATTGGTTATGTAGCTATCAATGTTTTGCAAGTGTCCGTATCAACTTAGATATTGTATGTCATTGCATACAGGTAAGATGTGAATAACTTTGTGGCATCTAACTACATTTTGTTGTATCAATGTCTAGCATCTAAATGAATGTCATACATACGTAATTTGCTTTAAACTGAATTATCATATTGTGAGATACTGGCTTTCGATTTGTCTGTACTGTTGACATTTGTCACATCTTAATTCACGAGTTTTGGATACCATAGTAAGCACGTACATTATATGAAATATGTAGTGCTTTGTTTTATGCATCTGAAATTAATATGGCGTAACTGCATACCTGAAAACACACACACATAATCTAGTCAGTTTTGACATGTATGCCAGCCATGACTATCCATGGTTATCTTTGCGTTACGCCTCTTCATCCGCGACACTACGGTTATTTTTGAAGCATCATATCTAATCCATTTGTAACGACAGAAAGACAATTTTGTTATAACATTTATTATTATTTTATTATTATAAAGCATTTATAGAGCGCCGTGTGTCCGGATGATAAATCTGCTCAAAGGCGCTGACAATCGTAGAGTATAAATAAAATACATTAAATGACATAAAACATATTAAATAGAAATATTAAATAGAAAGGTAAACGAATATGATTTAAAAGTAGCATATAAAAATTACATAAAATGTCAGTTAGATAAACATGAATAAAAAAATATATATATTTACAAGTGTATATATTATACATGAATTAAATGAATTAGCCGTTTACATACCTAAAATAAATAATGTGCTTAAATTAAATAAATACATATAATATGCTAATTAAAAAAATATATATAACTGTAACCTAAGTACATAACCGAATGTCAATACTGCACAAATGTCACTGATGCGGACTGCAAAGTTCTTTGAAGGCCTGTCGAAATAAGTGTGTCTTTAATAGTGATTTGAAAGTGGCAACGCAGTTTGCATGCCTGACTGCATGAGGCAGGGCATTCCACAGGATCGGGCCAGCCACCGAGAAGGAACGACGGCCATAATGTTCAAGGTGATATCTCGGAACAGTCAGCAGATCTTGTTCGGCGGATCTAAGTGATCTGGTCGGCGTCTAGGATATCACGAGCGATGAAATGTACGCAGATGGTGCACTGCACGATATACCAGCAGTAACAGCTTGAATTCGATCCGCTGGTGTATAGGCAACCAGTGCAGACGGTACAGAACAGGTGTTATGTGTTCTCGCCTCCTTGTCCCGGCAATGAGACGTGCTGCGGAATTCTGTACCATCTGCAGCTTTCGCAAGTGCGTCTCCGGCAGACCGTATAACACTGCGTTGCCGTAATCAATACGTGACATGACTAAGGCGTTCACAATGGTTCTGAATGCATTAGTGGTAAGACATTTCCGAATTGACGCGATGCTTCGGAGGTGACAATATGTCACCTGGCAAACATGACGCACTTGATTCGTCATCGACATAGTGTTGTCGAGTAGAACGCCGATGTCGCGGATAACCGGCTTCGGCGAAACAGCACAGCCACATACATCAATGACTTGGTCAACAGGCGGGTGAACAAGTTTCCGATTGTTTACTGCAGATATGACGATCAACTCGGTTTTGTTCTCGTTAAGCAGAAGATTATGGAAAGACATCCACGCTTTCACATCGGTGGTACAACGAGATATTCGATCGGTGGCCATTGTAAGTGGCTGGTCATGGGGAAAGTCCACATATAATTGCGTATTATCAGCATACATATGATAGCGTAGTTGATGTTCAAAAACATGGTTGAGTCCAACCAGCACAATGCGTTGCCACGCACGCCAATTCTGTGCAGTTGACTGAACAGCAGATGGTGGTCGACAGTATCGAAAGCGGCACTGAGATCTAGTAGCACCAGTATCACGCTCTTCTTATTATCCAGAGAAAGCAATATGTCGTCCTGTATGCGTACTAGGGCTGTTTCACAGCTGTGCATTGGACGGTACGCACTTTGGAAAATATCGAAGATGCCGTTCGCATCCATGTGCTGTCGTATTTGGATTGCAATGCATCTCTCGACGAGCTTCGATACGAAAGACAGATTTGATATTGGACGACAGCTCGATAACAGTTCTGGATCAAGACCATTCCTCTTTAACAGCGGTGCATGTAAAAGATCATAGCGAACATTGAAATCACCGAGTATAACGATTCCGGTGTTTCGAAGTGAAACGCATTCATGAAATTCGCCGAATCCTACGAGGAATTGGCGAAAGGACTTTGACTTGCGACCAGACGATGGTGGTCGGTAAATCACAAAGATGCGTGCCGTTGCCGCAACTCTCGACCCGCGTATCACCACTTCCAAGACATTCGAAAGATTCCGCGGGCCGTGGTCTGGACAGAGAAAGGTGGAAGGTCTTAAAAAAGACCCCACCTCCCCCACCCCGTCGATCGCTCCGCGGGAGATGTTCAAAATTGTAACCTTGAGGGACAAATGAAAGATATGATGCTGCAGAGTGTTATGCATTATTATTTTGATCTTAAAGAGGCCATGGGATCAAGGGAAATTGATACATTTGACAAAAATAATGATATCATCTATGCGGTCACGAATGAGAATAGGGTATAGTTATTCTATGCTAATTAGGGTACATGCCATAATAATAAATATCTACTGAATGCTATTATAATGATCAGCATATGAAAACCTTCAATTTGACATATCATAAGTACATATTGAGACCACTATGACTATACAATGACGATTGTGGTGTAGGTGATTAAATACCACGCGACATTGACGACAAATACGATATTTCAGGGTACCATCCAATATAGGTTGGAAATGGGTAGTGAGACCCAACTTTTTCACTGTTACCACTTGAAATCATTTTCAAGGGACCCCGAAGCTTTGAGTTGTGGGGGGTGCACGAGGGGCATATCTGGCCCATAATAAGTTAGCTATAAAGTAACTAGTGAACCAGTGGAAATATAATGATGCTGCATTGAAAGTGCAGACATACCTTGGTTACAGATTGTAACAGTAGTCTTGTATTTCGGTTACCCATGTAGGTGTCAATTATTACCACCGCAATAAAGTAGTTAGCTATATTCTCATCGTCCATGAGTTCAACGCACAACACCAACCCGTTACAGATGTGTTCATGTTATTGTTGACGTTCCAATTAAAATGTCAGGGCGCTGTAAACCGCGGAACGAGGCGGAAAAGCGTGGAACCAATGTAAAACTACCTCTAGCATTCGATGTGTGCTTCGCATCAGAGTGATATTTAAACCTTATGTAGATAGGAAAGTACATAACCACTGGATTTATGGTGCAAACAAAATGGTTTCATTATTGAATGTTTCACAACTTCAATAAGTTTCTGTTATCTAAACGTTTCATTAAAGCAAAACTTTAAAATGTAAAATTCCATACATTTTCCCATCTTTTCTTTGCCACTTTGCCTTTTCTCATGGTGGTAGCTAATCCAAACATACATGTTGATGACCTTTTTCTTGAATCTATTAAATGCTTTGCTCAAACCAACTTGCTTAGAACAAAGATGGCGATACGCAGTTGTCTATCTTGTCGATGCTGGCATCGAACAAAATCGTTTTTTTCAGTTTGTTTTATAAATGAGTATGTTTCTGTCACCATTAATGCATAATTATATAATATATATATTGAAATATATAGCATACAACAGCTGTGTTTCAGTTCCCCTTTAATACATACATATATAATGCTGTATTTTGAGTTGCTGATAAATTCTACCATGTCCTTAGACCTTAGTGATTTGATAGCATGATGGTGATCAACCTTACGTGCTTGTGTGTCGGCACTGTGGCCACGTACTGAATACCTTGGTAGTGCAGATGTCTCCGAAGGATTACAATGACTAATACTGCTTTTTGAGATTTACTTTGTTTCTAGGCCATTTTGTTAGGGAATATAGGGACTCTTGTCAGACCCCATTCAGTTAAGTTGAATTTGATGACGACACCCGATGCAGCACTTACAAATTACATCACAACACACATGTATCACGTGGTGTCTGCAAGACGTCTACATCGTGGTAGAAGAGCATTTGACTTTACTGGCACAACTTCCATTGTATTTTTAGTACATCTGCATCTGCTATGTTTCAGGTCCGGGCAATAAATGTGTTTATTTATTGTGCATTAAACAAGTTTGATGATTATATTATTTATATTGCCAAACACTCTCCCCATGTTAAAGCGATTCTTTGATAATTTTAATCTCTGTAATTCACGCAAGTATTAAGTAATCCTGTTAATATGATTATTTCATGTAATCCTATGCCTTTATTTCATCAGAATTATGTTTTATTATTCACTAATGACCATGACAATACATCGATAAAATAACTCCGCGTACGCGGAGTTTCCTTTTTGGCCCCGCCTTCACGATCCGTATAAGGCATGCTCGTGAATATTCGGGACTGTCCATCAGATTTCGACTAGCTACGCCGAGTTAAATAACCAAGCATAGTCACTCGCGCAGCGCCCTCTGTTATTCATGTGTGAACGTAATGCTAATTTATTATTGTATACGCTACCAGTTTAAATACAAAATGGCGGATAGCTGAGTAACTATGCTTGGTAATTTAAATGCTTTGGTTTGAGTCGCTCCTATTTTATTATAATCAATGTAATTTTTCGATTCTTTTCAATTTACTTCATTAATAGACATTTCTGCGCGAAAACAAAAATATGGTGCGTTAATTATTATACATGTTAGGCGTTAAATAGGTCAACAAATCATTTGTATGCGTGATAAAAATAAAAAAAAGTGAAATTAAATTACAACGATTTATAACCAATGAAAGCAATTTAAATACCACACTTCCCGTTCCTCGTTGATAATATCAAAGCAGTCACTCGCGCAGCGCCCTCTGTTATTCATGTGTGAACGTAATGATATTTTTCGCTACAACGCTACCAGTTCAAATACAAAATGACGGGTCGCTGAGTGAATCTGCTTGGTAATTTAAATGCTGTCATGAAGTAATGACGCGTAAATTCGCACGCGCTCCGTCGTCGACGAAGCGGTCATTATTTTACAGGGAGATATATGGGGGGGGGGGGGGGCATTTTCGTAGCAAAATAAAATATTTTTATATTATAATAAAAAGTTACGAGTTTTTCAAAGTCACGTTAGTATATTAAATTGTTTACTTGCATCCATGGTCACGTTATTTTAAAGTGTGTTTTCCTGTTAAAATGTGGCACTTTGCTTCATGTTTTCCACCAGGTATTAACATGCTCAGTCATGCTCATGGACACCCTTTTCAAAATAATGTCACCCACGCCTGTATGGACGTATTTGAAAATGTTTTACCTGCTATTATGCTACGTGTGCCGGCCAGCGAAATCATGTAATCAATATCATAAATAAAGTTTTCTAATTCATAGTTACGCTGGTCATGGTAGCAGGTAAGTTGTTACTTATGTTGGTGTTTCTTGTGTATAACTGTTGTGCCACACTGTTATTTTACAAAATTGTCAACCTTATTTTTCACACAATTATCAGAAAATAAATATAAAAAATAACAGATAGCATTAAGAATAGTTTTGCATGTTAGGTTTATCGACATGTGACTGAAACCAGTATATTTACTGACCGTTTGGGCGACAAAACACACATGACCTATTGCTGTAACGTAACCATTGACCTGACAGCCGGTAAGTTAATTTTGATGAGAATGTCAACAATATGTCAGTCAATAGTAGATAATAAGCAGAGTTTACAATATACTTCTACCAATACATGGACAAATCCAGCTTTGTTTATCCTAATACGAAGCATTGAAGGCATGAAATAAGGCACCTTCTCTACCCATGGGAAGTATTTCTAACTGAACAGTTGACAACAAGCAACATGTCGAGGCTTAGATTATGATGTTTAACCTAACATATTTTATTTGTAAATCATGTATATAATTATCAATTGTTGGCCAAAAAGGAAGCACCAACCAGGGTAGGGGAGGTGCAATTATGTAGACACAATATTTGAAAAGGTGCAAAGTGTACCAAGAATCTAGTTTCCAGCTATTCAATATAATTTAAGTTGTGTACCCATGTTTATGCCAAAAGTGGTATCCAACACCTCTGGTCCCTTGTTGTAATACCACTTTTCAATTGCAAAACGATTTTATAATAAAGTGACTGTATATGCGTAGCTTTGTTTATTTGAGTTTGGTAGGAAAATGCCCACCTACGTATCTCCCTGCGAAATAATGACTGTTTCGTTATTGACGGAGCACGTGCGAATTTACGCGTCATTAGTTTATGAATATTAATGGGAACCGACAAGCCGCTAATCTAGCCTTAACCTGTTTTTTTTTCTGCACGAATCCTTCCATCTATAAGTATGTGAAAAGTTGCTTACTAACACTTATAGTATAACCAGTAGCCATTCAGTGCATTCTATTTTTATGTTTTTGTTTGCAATTCATCGGTTTTTCACGAAGCTATGCCGCATCGCCTATTGAATTACATTATGCGGCCGTGAGTGGAATTTCGTGACTCAAACCACTCGGCGTGGAGCGTAATGGCGCGCCCAGTGCCGATAATGGCGAAGTGTGAACAATTATTTTAAATATACCGCGGTGCTGTGCTCATCAAATTATGGTGATATGTATTGTACATGGTATGTTCTTATGTTTGGGCTATGGTTGTTCGTTTCATTCCCACTTAAAAAACTTATCGTTTTATATGCCGTAAGTGTTTTATTTTGCAAGATTAAAAACTGGTGTTTCTATCAGCGGAAACTATTGTTCAGGAACTGAACAAAAATGTTTGTTAGTTTAGTCGTGTCGTCGACTGGATGCGTCTTTATGTAGCTGATGAACTGGCGTCTCATTCGCTGCAACTCCGCCAGGGTGAGTGGCTTCCCTAGCTCCACCTGGTGGACACAAGGTTAGTACTGCACAGAAACTTGGCTAAACATTTGGGAATTATACACAGAGTATATTATACTTTAGTGATACACTGTTAAAACATGAAATGAAATTCTTGAAATGTTATGTAATAATTTCTTAGCAATTGATTTCTCAAGAACTTGTTTGTACTAAATTTTGTCATTAATATTTAATGAAATATGGTAATTATTATTAATTTATTATATCACGTATTATAACATAAATCAAGATATAAGTTAATTAATGTGGAGTTATCTGATTTGGGTTTATTAAAATAAAAAACCCGGTAAGTTATAACAGTATCATTCATGACACACAGGTCAGTTCTTTTGAGGTATCAACTAAATTTATCCTAAAACATGTATCATGTTAAAAGCACCATTTGGTCTAACTGCCAGATACCTTGTCCTTGGCACCTGGGACGGCCAATGCATCTCCAGGCACACAGGTCTTTTGGGCTTCCATGATCAGCTAAAACATACCAAACAGTCAAAATCTTTAGTTACAAATACCATCAGCATTAAACCAGAAACATCAAGCTTATATACGACATTGTGTTTATTTATATAAAAGTGTATTATTATGAAGCATTGTTGTTTTTTTAAATGTGTCTTAGTTATCTTTACTCAACCTTATTTCCATTGAGATCATTAAACAAATACACATATAACTGTAACATTTTCTCTTCTACAGACACCTGCCAAACTATTGTTGTACAAAGACGTTGCAGTTAATGTTGCATTATAAAACTGTTGAGCATTTACAGATAATAGAAAGTGACTTACATTGACAGTTCGTTGTGTGATCTGATCCAACTCGTGGAGAAAATTGGTAGATGAAATAGGTTGCTGAAAGCAGACATTTTAATTGGATGTACCAAAGGTTATGCCGACTCCTTCCTGTGGTTAGTATCATTATTTTAGTGCCTTCTGTGTAATGTTATTAACAAACAATGGAGTATATTCCCTGCATACATATTATATTTATTTCTTAAAATTTCTAATGACTATTGTCAACACTACTGAAAAGAATTCTACTTTGGTTTTAGTGTATAAATAAAGTTATTATTATACATCAATGTCATAGTGCAGATATGCCAGTGTTACTGTTTCACTAAAATAGTTATAAACAATAGCTAACTAAAATCAACATGAAGATGAAGTTTAGTATTGTTTGCATTTTTTCATATTTGTACTTTTCTACATACTTTTATAACACTTTTCTGTGTGGGCCATTTTTGCATAAGTGAAGTGGCATATTTTGATGAAGAAATTACAAGTGATCTGTACAATTCTTGAATTATAAAAATATACTATGTATTGTGAACATGTGAAGCAATAAAAAATTTTGTGTGACATTCTCACCACCTACAGACAACGTTGACAGATTTGGCGGTGGAGCCTTTGAGTGGAACAGTGCCTCGTAGATCTCTTGGCATGGCAACGGGTCATCTGACTGCAATACAAACAGCGGTCTGTCCCATCTATTTCTTGAATCGGGTGCTTCAAACCTCATCACGAGTGCGTTGAAACTGTTGAAATACAAACACACATAATTGTTTAGATTTCATTGGAAATCACATTCCATTTTGAATATGTTATGGACATCACTAAATATTGTGACCATTAAGTGTTAAACATGCAATTATTACAGTAAGTAAATTACATGTGATATCATTATTCGTTTTGAACTACAACTTCAACAAACTATACTTTGTCACACGATTGTACATCCTGAATTCCCACATCTCAAGTAGTTCCAATTCCATCCATATTTAAAATAGATGGCAGATCATTTATTATTCCTTCTGTTCTATGGTTGTCTCAACATTCATTCACTAAATGGACATTTTTCTAGTTGGTAAACAAAAACAAGATATTTAAAATTAAAATGTATTGCATTAGAAATATATTTGGTTTGTTGGAGAAATAAAAAAAGATTAGCTTACATATCATCCGAGTAACTATCTTCATCCTTTCTTCCTTTGTTCCATTCGGTGGCAGTCTCAGCACTGGTACCACAATGAATCTGAACAGACACATATTAATATTATTGTCATGGATGGCCATGACGCTATTTTAATTTTATCATTTATAGTTAGAGTTCCCCTAATAAGGCCACCTGTCGATTAGCAGTAGCAGTGGCCATGGCTCAATGTTGGAGTCTTGCAACATTGAAAGGGCAGGATTTTGAGGGAGGGAAAACCACACGAGGAAAATAAACATGAGTGACAATGGTCTGTCTGTAAGAGTCTAGAGAAAGAGCCACACTGCCATCAGTGACATCCTTGAGTGGTGATTAGAATCTGACGCGTGGGGCCATCGGCTGTGGACAGGACAGGGTCTTGTCTTGCTCTGTGAATAAAACGCTGAAAACCTGAACGCTTGTATCGTATTAACATTTAATCATAAAATTTTAGTGTTTTTCAATATTTAAGTTGTGTTACATTTACTCTTATGTAGATAAGACTCTTCCACTGAATGCTTTGAAAGCAGTCGTCCAGTCAAAACATGAGTTTTATAGTTATCAAACTGGATGTAGGGGTACATCATATCAGCAAATAAAACAGATGAGACATAACAGTCAAATATAACATCTACTAAAGTGGTTTTAAACAAGTTACACATCCCAGGATAATTAATAAAATAACACATTAAAACATTTATAATATTGTGATAGAAATATATTACTTTAAATTTTACAGAGGTTACTAAAACAAACATTCCATGTACAGCACATTATAACTGGAAAACGCAAGCTGACATATTGGAGACATTATTTAACTACACTGTGTTACTGGAGATTAAGCTGTGTGTATTTGCTATTATAATCTGCCTGAAAAAGCAATACATCATTTATCTATATTACAAAACACAGTTTGGATCCCTGGATTTAAATGGTGGAGGTAGGTTGATTTTCAGAGTTCAGAATTATGCCAAAAATAATACTTTTTTTATATAAAATGGAAGTCAGATTCCATTGCAAATGATTGGAGGGTAGATCACTGTCCAATGCCTATATAGGATTTTGGGACCATTCCCTAGGATTGATTTATGTAGAAATGTGTAATAAAAATTTACAGACAAACGTTTTACATATAGGTGAACTGTTATATTTGGTATGTAAATTTAAACCTAAAAACAACAAGACTTACAATGCACTGCGGTGTTTGAGAGGACTTAGTGACACAGTAGAGCTCATAGCGACAACCTGTGAAGCAACACAAACATATGTGAGCAGAGGTCTTGACAGACAATTTCATAACATCTCTATAGTCTACTGCGTAAAAACTTCCAAAATTACTATTGATTACATCACTCATTCATATTTAGTTGTTTCCCAAAAGAAAGAAATTATTGAAAATAAATATGAAGCATCAACATAATTTTATTATCAACTTCATGTAATGCATATAAAATGACTTAATTTGGAGAGAAAAAGAATACTAAAATTTACTAATAATTGACTAGGTCACATTTTTTATAATAGTAATTAAAACAAGCATTTATATACTGAAAACGAAAATAAAAAGAGCGCCCGATGTGGGGCTCGAACCCACGACCCTGGGATAACTCGAGCCATTGCTGGTTAGCTGATAAGAGTCCCATGCTCTACCGACTGAGCTAACCGGGCTTACATGCTAAAGTTGGCTTCATAAGACTTGTCGTCACAACGGTCTTACCTTTTATGTAATTTAACGAATCCAAAATAATAACGTCTTCTTTGTTAAGTGCTCTGAAACAACATAACACATAATGTAAATTTAAATATCTTCGGCGACAACTGCCACCACCAATTATATTTTAACAGTTTAATCACATTATTTTAATGAAAAAACTATCCACTTATAAACGTTCAACTTCATGACACATTACTTATTCGTACCGATATGCCGTGTCGGACGGAGTTTTTTTTTATTATTCATAGGATATTTGTTTTTTTAGTAAAAAAAGGTTGACATGGGTTGGCGCAATGTACTTTCCGCGCACACTCGGATACTCAAATAATTGGCTCACTAAATTTGTTAAGAATTTTCATATAAATGATGTCATATAATAATAAATTAACACATGGTTAATCACAAGTTGACATAATCTGAACTGAATAATATTTAGTAACAAATCCAGTAAACAACAACTACATTACATAATGACGAGAAAATCCATAAAACAATATGACGTAAAACATTTCGCATAACACGTACCGCTGAACGGATGATTTCAGATTGCCTCTCAGTTCCTTCTCTTTTATGGAATCTGCAGTCAAACAATCGTCAGCGTTATCAAGTGGTATTTATTCGCATGACATACAGGCAAATGTGAAGTAAATAATTCAATATCATCACATGTGGTTCTCAGTTTATAATGCGCTCCAATATTTCCAGATTCAATCTATACCCTTTAACGGAATGACATAGTGGTAATAAGTTTATTAAAACATTGATTTACCCGCATAGATAACATTCTTGTCCAAGCCAAAATCACTGTCCGCTATTATTCGTGTATTTACTCCTTTTTCTCTGCCTAAATATGATTCTAATTCTTTTGCTCGTGTACTTTTGCCACTTGAAGGGAAGCCACACATCGCTACAAACGGCATTTTTCAACAGGAAGTATTCATTGATCTATATATAGAACAGGGGGAAGTTATCCAACCGAGGGAGAGTTCATTATTCATCATGAAAGCGCGCGATAAGAGTGGACATTCGTGTCAGCCGCTAGACATTTTGCCAGCTCGTGCTAACGCATTCGTGCAGAAAATTAGAAGGGAGGAGGTCTCCTTACCAAGGCAGAAAAGAAGTGCACCTTGACGTTGTACATAATTTTGTTCATCGCAACATTATACATGCAATAATAATAATCATAATAAACATTTATTTCAGACATCAATGTACACAATAGCATACAGTACGTCCACGGTAAAGTAATTAAATATGTGCATAATTATAAAATGAATACCCAATAATGAGTTGAACACAACTGCAGAATATTATATAATTAATGCACCTATCCATGCTATGTGTAATGCAGAAGTGGTATACACATCACTGTTAAGAGAGAGAGAGAGCACTGTACAATTAAGTTGGTGGAAAGCCTGCTCATTAAACTAAATGCATTTTCTAACACGAGTGTAACAACTAGCTGTCACCAACCGGCAAACATGATACTTGGACTGCATCTCATAGGCAGGTTACGTAAGATCATGTATGCAGTATTGTAAGACACAATGAAACGCTGAAATGACAACTTTCTATATTTAACCCATAATGAGCACAAATACACACAATTACTACAATGACCGTCAATGTGTATTTGTGCTCGTGTGCACAATCGAGTGACAAATACATATGTTTTTATTGATCAACTATATCACATCGATTCATTCGAAATATTTAAATAATAAATATGCACAAACGTAAGATTTCTCAATGTGCAACTTGTGAGTCTAAAAGACGATTTATTGTGTTATTTTCAGGTGAGTGACACTATAGTAAACTTGATTGCATTCAGTGCAGAAATGATCCCCTCACAACGCCTTCTGGGACATTGGCGCCAAATTTTGATTCTCGCGGGAAAATCACGTTCGTTGACCACATCGGCTAGAACACTGACAACAAAGAAAATGCCGGCTGCCGGAGAGACCGACGATTGTCCAGTTACAAAAGCTCCACGTCTGGCTGACTTTGAAAAACCAGTGGTTTTGAAATTCTCAAAACTTACTGACGATGCTTTCACGCCAGCGAAAGGGTCAAAACAGGCAGCGGGTTACGATCTCTACAGGTAGGCCGACGGAAGCCTGGAAGGTCCTACTCCTGGGCTGGGACCGTGGACCACGCTGGACGTGGTCGTGGCCGTGGCCGTGGGCTAGCTCTGGCTTTCCTCGTGGCATGGGCAGTTTACACTGGTTTCAATATTTCATAGAATTTATTTTGGTTTGGTTGAATAATTAGACTTAAGAACGATACTATTATAATTATGAGTAGTCGACAATAGTTTACTTCACTAGAGTAGTGGTCGAGTAGGGCTAGTAATGTTTTGCCTATATTCAGTGCCACGTGGTGGCAGCACAGTCTGCAGAAGCTCCAGATCACAAGAAATGGACATGACACAATGACTCTTTTTTCCGACACTAAAAGTGGATTTACTGTGTTAATAATAGAGCTATTTCAAAAAGAGTTATAAACTACATAGCATACACTATCACATGACACATAGAATTGTTTAAATGATGATATAAAAATGTTGAACTTGTTTGTAATGTACCTACTTAGTTCTAGGCTAGGGCTAGGCTAAGCCAAGGGAAGGCCGGGCTAAGCATAACTCCATAAGCCTGTCCTATGATAACAAAATGAACATATTTGTCCCTAGTCCACCAGGCTAATTGACTGTATCCAGACAAATAGCCACTATGTTGCATTTACGTCTTATGATTTAGAATACCTTCAAAATAATAAGTTTACATCATACACTAGATACATACTTTACCTTAGCCTTAGGACTGTTCTGATCACAGGATCCTCTCGGTTCCTCAATGATCAGATCTTCTTCGACTTCGGTATCGAATATTAAAGTTTATGGTTTCCGGTTCCAGTGTTTAATGTTAATGGGGCTTCATAGTCATATAGTATCTCCTGGGTTGACCAGAATTTATCAAGGCGGTTTTTAAATGAATTTATTGCAGACATGGGGTCAAATACATTGAAACGTATTTATATACAAATACTCCTGAGGGGTACAAATACAATTGCCAATACTTTGTAATGCAAAAGCATTTAAATACAACTACTTTAGGAATTATTTGAAATACTTTTCAAAATACTTTTTACAAGAGAGCCTGTACCAAAAACAAATCTTATATTACGATATAATTATGTTGTTTATCGACATCATTTCATGATATAGATCCTTCCATTGCCGAGCTGAATTCAGGGCGTAACCGAGATATTTGACGAAACAGTGTTGTTGTTAGCATTTTCTAAACGATCTTGAAAATATAATGTTTTTTTCCAGTATCAAGGCATTGTGCAGGGTTCTGTTATAATTCATTGTTGACAATCATGATAATTTATAACTGATGACACAAATCAAAGACACACCAGTAATCGTTTTGGTCGAGCGTAATTGAATGTTCACCTATATGTAACCATTGGCAGAGGAAGAGAGAGTATCACGTTTCTGTGTGTAGGGTACGTACAATATATAGGGCTTTTGTGATAAACAAGTCTGGATAACGTTCAGTGTACTCCGAATTCAACTGGTGTTACAAGGATGTCAACAGGCAATGTCACTATTTCAAATGGACGAGAATCCGTTACAACTATATTTAGACAATTTCTAAGTTGCATTCATGTAAATTTATATATGTTGTTCCTACATACATGTACATTGTATACCAGTGTCTCATTGTTTAGAACTTTTGTAGTAAGCTAAATTGTAGATGTTTTTGGCTGCTTGTTCTTACACTCAAATTGGAGGGTAGGCAGCGATGCCGCTGTTTCAAACGGACAAGAATCCTTTATGATTTGAATATAAAATAATGCAATAATGTATTTCTTTCTGTGTATAGATGCCGAAAATAGGTGCAATTTAGCAAATTTGATGTACACAAAATATCATTTACAACAAAATTTATTTTTGAACATGTGTACACATATGAATGCACATACATAATTATATGAACGCTGTTTTAGTGAAACCGGTGTGCGACAGTATGAAGTTATCACCACTGCGTAGTTCTCCTAGATAGCCGCCTAGTGGTGCCACTAGTAACTTTTCTACCAATATATAGGCTGAATAGTTCCTCTTGTCGTATATTCTTTTTGCCTGCACTGCTCCCTGCTCTCTCCACCACCCTTCGCACACCAAATCTCTCTTGTATAATTACATTAATAATTATATAGATATATTTATTTGTATAACTATTAACTACATTAATACAATAATCTGTTGTTTCAGTGCGTATAATTACGTGGTTGAACCCAAAGGCAAGGTGTTGGCAAAAACAGATCTCCAGATTGCACTGCCTGATGGCTGTTACGGACGGATAGGTGAGTATGTCCTGCAACTGATACCATTGTCCCTGCTGGTTATACGGAACAGCCAGATTTAGAAGCAGAAAGTAGGCTTTGAACCAGCTAAGTGTAACTATAACATGTTTTCTGCAAGAATCTTGTGTTCACAGGGGCATTTTAGCAATAATTATAATAAACACAATTCCTTACATGATTTATGTTGTTTACATACTAATAATAAAAATAGAGGTTACATCATAGCGATCTTACTATATTTTTTATTTACTAATAATATAAACATATTTTTAGGAATAAGCTAATAAGTTTTAAATTGTTGTGCATATTGAATCATTGATTGTTATTTTGATACTTTGCAGCACCACGGTCGGGTTTGGCACTCAAACACTTCATAGACGTAGGGGGTGAGTGTACAATATTCTCTTGTCAAGAATGTTTGGAGGGAATTAGGTTTCAACATTCATTCAATGGTCAATAGATTCAATACTCTGCTAGACTATTAAAAAATAACGCTCACGACCATATACAATTATATTCTTTGTGTTAAAATAACCCAATGATATCACATTAAGGGTAGCCACTACTCGAAAACGGCCATAGGCCATATCTCTTAGTACTGAACATATCTGGAGTACTAATTAGTTAAATGAATAGTACGTGATATATGGAATGTGGGCTCATTTGCATGTGCAGTGCCATGACAATCAACATTTCTAGTGTGATAGAGGATGCCCCTTCAAGATCATTACATGACAGGCTACAACTACCTTGAAAATTATTCTGAGCTAACAACTGTATGTGTGATCATGCAGTTGTCAAGAATCATTAGCTAGAATACTCCTTTGTGCAATAAGGTGGTTTTGGGCAAGGAAGTTTGACTGCAATGACTTGTGAGATGGGACTTTAGGTGTGAGTTTTTTTCATGACGTCTTGAAAAATGCTCAAACCTGAACAACAGTCACTGACGTCAGATATCCTTGCCCAAAACCACCTTATTGCACAAAGGAGTATTCTAGCTAATGGTTCTTGACAGTTGCGTGATCACACATACAGTTAGCTCAGAATAATTTTCAAGGATGTGAAAATCCATCTCACTTGAAACGTTCATTGCCATGGTAATATACAACCAAACGTGCCCATATTTCACACATCATATACCATTCATTTTTTTAACCAGTGCTCCAAATTTGGTTATGATATGTTCAATATTAACAGAGATATGGCATATTGGTTATATGGGCGTTTTCGAGTAGTGGCTACCCTTAATGGAGTTAATAACAATGGAATGAAAATAGAAAACTGACATTTAGTTTTTTGTCAATTACATAACTGTCGCCAGTTTATTACAGAATGAGTTACAAAGAATATACATTTGGCAATTTGTAGTAGTTGAAGCCTGTCGTGTAGTGATCTTGAAAGTGAAATCTCTGATTCTTTTTACGTATCACTATTTTGTTGCAGCTGGAGTCATTGACCAGGATTATCGAGGAAACGTTGGTGTTATTTTGTTCAACTTTGGAACTGAAGAATTTAAAGGTAAGTTAAGCATCTGTTCCGTGCATAGCCAATGGACGGACCCAGAAAAAGGGTATGGCCAGTTTCCTCCAAAATAAAAAAAAATTATAGGATATTTATGTGCACGCACAACTCACAAACGCATGCACAACCGCACTCAACCAAGCATGCACACACAGTTTAGTCTCTTTCCGCAAGGGTGCAGTGGCCTTACAAGAAGGATAGCCTTTTGTGAGGGACACCCACCTTGGATACACCCGTGTATTCTAGGAACAATGGAACATTGCAAAGTTTGTGACCGTATTGTAACTAAATTAATCCTAAGTGTTTGAGAAAATAACTGCACAGTGACTGCATTTATTATTACTAGTTTGTTACAAGTAATGTACACTTGTTGCTACTTTGTACAAGTAACCCACACTTGTTGCTACTTTGTTACATGGTAGTTTGAATCTCACATTTTAATTAAACTTTTTTAGTGTATTGTTTTGCACAAAAATGATTTAACCCTCTCAAGGCCAGATTAATGCAAATATGTGCCTGTTGAATCCTATTAAATCGAGAGAATGTGCTGTGAGTGAATCATGTGATATACTCGGGTTGCATGAATGCAAATAAATAATTTTTGATCCGACTCCAAGTAAAATTTTCACTACATTTGAAGAACTAATTCCTGGTGTAACTAGCCAAGTATGTGACATATATGTCAATGAATTGCTAAAGTTTGACAAAAATAAAATACTTAAATAATTTTCAACAATTCATTTTTAAAAATATTTTTCATTAATAATTAGCGGTTACATGCTGCGTATGAAATGTTCACAAATTACTATGCTACAGAATGGAAAACTAATTAAATGTCTATGGTAAATAAAACTGAAATAATTTAAGTTTTTCAGAGTGCATGTATTTTCAAGATTTTATACAAAATGGCGTTCTTTGTGATCATAGCCGTCATCCCGTCTGAACTATTAAGTTTGTGTTATATTTAAAATGCGTAATCATAGTACAAAACATTCCCCTTCGTCTTCGATGGCAGCGTTCGTTATAAACTCGATTGGAAAATCCCATCAAAGTCCGAATTACTGGAGTTCGACATAATGACAATGTCGAGAATTACAACAAAGCTAAAAAACACCACCCGCTTCGCTGCGCATTAATATTTTTTTTACAACAAAATAGACCGCTCATAAGTTAGCATTTAATCGTAGAAATCGCCTGCGGACGCGTGTTTTGGAATAACTCCTGGGTGCTTCCATGTTTATGCCCGCAGCAAATGTTAAACTTTAATCTCATTGGCTGAAAATCACCATTAAAATATTCACTGCGTGGCGTAAAAGTGGGACCGGAAATTGTGTGTCGCTGCGTTCGACTACAAAACCGCTTGGTGGTTGGCGCTATTTAGTCACTGAAATCGCCATCATATCTCACTTTTGATGCTTCCCAGTGAAACTTCAATATTATTATATGCTAACTGCCGAAATAAATTGCCGTTATTGGATGACACTGTTTCGTGGTACCAGTTTAAATGTGCCCCTGTATTCGGGTTGATTCGGGCGTTCTGGCCGTGAGGCATACTCGGGTTGATTCGGGCGTTCTGACCACGAGAGGGTTAAGTTAACAATACAATTTGGATCATCAGGAGTTTAAGAATAAAGCAATTCTATAGACCTGTACAAAACATGTTACATTATGAATTTTGGTTGCCAAAATTGTACACATGAATGTTTTTCTTGCAGTACAAAAAGGTGATCGGATAGCTCAGCTCATTCTGGAGCGAATTTATCTGCCAGAACTCTTGGAGGTGGACGTAAGTTGACTCGCATGTTTAGCCAAGATTGCTATCTTGTACTTCTTCATTAAGTAAAAACAGAAATTGATAAAATAATTTTACAGACATTAGTAACTATGCAGACTATTAATAATTATATTTCTCAGTTGTGAGATCAATTCTTAATTTGGAATGGAATGTTGAAATAACAAGTTCATTGAATGTTTCTGTTGAAACTCTTTATTTAGGTTGTGTGGATTAGCTTTGGTCATAAACTTCTTGGAAACCTTACACCTGATGGGTGGTGGATGAGTATCACGTGTTTCTTTGATTGTAATTTTTGATCACAAAAATGCACTTATACTCAGGATAATATTTATTATAGCAGTGTCAGCACATAAACTAATTAGTACTATAATGCAAACAATACCCTAACTGCTGTTGATGTATGAATGCCTTGTGGAACTGTAACACTCCATTTGATGCCACCATGAATTATTGTTCTTTTTCAGACCCTGAACGATACAGAACGGGGTGAAGGTGGCTTTGGTTCGTCGGGGAAAAACTGACATGTTGATGGAATCAGATGGGCACATCACTGGCTGTAGATCTCACACTGACAGTTTATCTTGTGATATGTCAATGTATATCAATGTCAAATTTCTGTCTTGTTTTCGGTTATGTTTTGTAATGTTAATTTATGCTAATATCTGCCCAAATTAAACAATCTGTTGCATTAGCATAAATTATCTTTCATTCAATAATTTCCTATTCAAACAAAATATAAATGATGACGTTTGGTAGTGTATGATATGTTGTGTTCAATACATCAGGAATTTGTTATTCGTTTTTTACATTAAAGTGTTTTCATAAATTAGTCTGAATTCTCTGCTGTTTGGGTCAGGAACAGTACATGTTAAATTATGTAATATGATCACAGGACCAAATCAGTATGTGCTTGATATAAATGGAGATACAGTGGAACCTCACTATTAAGGTAACCCTTAGGACAGGGCGGCCTGAAGAGCGCGGTGACCGTATTGGCCGTACTAATTTACTGTACGTACGAATTCATACATTAACACGAGGTCAGTCCAGAATTACACTAATCTTTATTCCTACACAACAGCAATGACGGCAACACAAACACCACTTAGTAAATACATTCACAATTTAGTAAGTAAAATAATTACTCCCAACTTAATTTTCGGCATCTAGGATCACATTATGACAGTGATCACTTATGGATGGACACAAGTTTGCAGTGTTCCATAAAACAAAGTATTATAAACCAATATAGTGACACCACCTAGCGAGTGTAAAATATATTAAAGCACACTGGTGCATGGCAAGTTATCTGCTGGCAACCGACTTGGTTAAAACCAGTGGGCATGGGCTTGTTTAGATGGTTAAAAATACAAAATGCAATACCTTTTTTCTGCATTATGCAAACTTGTGAGAACACCCTTATTCATGAGTTTAATTGCCCCTAGTTAGTCCACCGGGACATCTTCTGGTGCTGGTACGAGGCCGGAGTCCGGTGACTTGGTCATGATGAGAGTCTGGATGGCTTTGAACTGTGGGTGTTGTTTGTCTCCTACCAGTTGCAGTAACAATGCCTCGCCCGTCGTCACAATGGCGCCAGAGTGACGGAATCGCTGGAACAATGCAAGTCTCTAAACAATGCTGTTTAGCGCTACACAAACCCAGTTGGTTCATCTTTCCAGTCTTTACTGCATTTACAGGCACCAACAAGAACCAGGTCTAAACATCAAAGTAAATACAAAACAAAGAGATTGATAAAATCAAACAATGTTTATCAGTTGTATTATACATAATGATAATTAGATACAAATTCCATTTATACGATACAATCTCTAGTGTACATACATAGGAAGAAGGTAATTCTAATATGTGAAATCCATTGTGTTCTATTGGTTCTGAGTACCTTGGTAGACCTTTAATTTTCTGTGAACAAACTATAACAGATCATACCTCAAAGGCAAACATCCTGTCTGTGTGGTTGCGTGAGGACGTAGCATCAGCCACGACATGCACCTCGTAGCCCCTCTCTAGTAGGTCAATCACTGTCTGCTGGATGCACACGTGAGCCTGCACACAACACACGTTGTTTGACAATACAGCTCTACTGAATCATCAGATATCTTCAGTCTTAGGGCTGTAATGACTTGATTCATCATAGATGAATTGCGATATATATATATTTTTTTATGTTATGGTGAAAATTGAATCTACATAAAAGCACACTAGAAATCATATTTCAAGTCTACCCATTTGGCACACCTGCACCTGTCAAACTCACAAATGGCACATCAAAAAGTATCTTAAGACACATTTGTGGATGAAAAAGTCACGTGCACTTGTGTATCAGCTGTTTCCAAAATAGGCAATAAATTGTTTCTATAAAATTATCATCTGTAGCATATCGTGAAACAAACATTGTTTACAATGCTTATATATCTTGCCATGGCTTAGTGCATTATCACTATCCTAGTCCACATAATGCAAAAACAAATCTACAAGTAGTGATTTTAATTATTCTTTTTTCTTGTCACACAAGGCTTATGTATGCTGTTGCATCAAACCAATCTTGGTTTATGTACATTGTTAAGACAATTAGTTAGGATATTTTATAAAATACCAGACCACTTAAAATAAATTATAATTTTATTATATTAACCATATAGGTCGTTCTCTGAAACTGGGCCCCAAAGTGTGACACTGGGGTCAAAAAATAAAACTGCTCCAAAACATCTTAAATGCTTTTTGACACATGGTCATAGAAAGTAGTTCTGCAGGAAAAAAGATAAGTCGGGAAAGTATATTGGCAGTAGAAACTTGTCGGCCATGACGAAATTTGGCTGTGTAACATGGACACGAAATTTTTCTTGCAAACAGCTTGAAGAGAACCCAATTTCAAGGATATGCTTTAGTAACCTCTAAAAACGGCATACAAATATTCTGTTACATTGAGGCAGTGTCTAGAATTCATACTTGTGCATTATTCACGAACTGGTTCGTAGCGATCATAATTTTTTTTTCACACACACTTCTATTTTGTCCAAAAAGAATTAAGTTTATCAGCATAGTGACAGCGTTATTAGCTACATAAAAGAGCAAAGAATGCCCACAAAAGATTTGAGATGATTACTCATAAATTTTAAAGAACTGCCATCTGTTTATAAATTTGTATCAGCCGTGTAACATGGACACCACATACTAACGTCAGACAACAGGTGACAGACAATACAAATATAAACCTAACAAATGGTTGCAATGTGAATGTAATCAAGCTTTGTTTATTTCATAAAGAAAAACAAAACAACACAAAAAAGAAACAAATTAATGCCAATCATATGGCATTTGACATGGCACAGCATATGACATTTTAGTGAAACACTGTCACAGAGTGTTCAATACACCTTGTTCAAAATATGACCAGGTGCAAGAGTGGGAGTGGACACACAAGTCACAAGGTGGTGAGCTGGAAGCCAGGCCTCATCGGCCCAGACATACATGCCTGAATCTGGACGCTGTTTCAAGTACAACACCTTTAAGTCCATTGATTCTGAATCAATGTGAAGTATTTAGCCATAAAATGGCACCTTCCTGTACCTCCCCTGTAGCTCCACCTTGATAAAGCTCCCAACCTGAGAGGTATTTCCAGAGGGAGGTTCTGGCTGGGTTGGGAGCTGGCTGAGGCAGGTCCACAGGAGGGTGGACTGGCTGAGGCTGGGCCACAGGAGGAAGGTCTAGCTGAGGATGGGCCACAGGAGGGGGCTTAAAAATAGGAGGCCAGAAATGTTGGTGTTGTAAAAAATAAACCTCATGATCTCCTGTCAAAATCATTGATCCCTGTTACATCACATGTTTATCAGTTACAGCTCAGAAAAACAAGCAAATCAAGTTAACACAGTTTCCCTTCAATCTCTCTACCGAAACATGCTGGTGTCTCGGTGATGGAGCTGAGAGCACTTTCACAAGAAGCTGCAATACATGTATTAAAGGATCACAGTGTGTACTATCTGTGGAGAAAAAAACCTTTAATCCCAATGTCGGTTTCTTTCTCATAATAAAAAGCACATCCAGTTAAAAGTAGATTTATTACAAATTTCCCTTCCGAAGTTCAGCTACATAAGAAAGACGCGAAAAATGCTGGGTCTCTGTTACGTGGGTGAGATAACAATCCAGCAATCGGCTGGAAACGAAGTCCGAAAGTTCAATAGATCAGCCCTGGTCAGCTTACACGAAAAGGTGATCTGAATAAGAAATGAGTTCTGTTCGATTGAGTCAGTAAAAGAAAAACTGCGATCAAAAACAGGGATTGACCTCGAAAATCAGCTTCGTAACCAAGACGCAAGAAAAATCTGCTTCAGCGTGACGTGGAAAACCAACACACTGCAGGAAGAGCGTAGTCTTCTATTTACATGTTTTCATGAAGACATTTTCGAAGAAAAAACACAAGTTCGGACAACTGCAACTATTTAAGGTATACAGTGCTTATCTGGTCTGGAATGGACTATAAAAAGCACGATTTTCTCACTGTAAGATCAACCTCGTCACAAAGACACTATAGGGGTCAGCACACTGTCAGTTTTCCCATTGGCGACCATGTTAATGTTTTGTGTGATTATAAGAAAACGTGACCTATAAAGTTTCTTAAACTACTCACCTGCTGTTATTATTGACATGCTGGTCGAGTTTAGTCAAAATCTAATATCTCTAGCTCTTGCAAAATGCCTGTATGTATGACACCCGTCAATATTTACAAATGGATGCAGGCAGTAATCCGGCTAAAGTGTCAACTAGCCAAATTGCTGCCAGATACCCTTCCGCTTAGTAAAATCAGCTAAAAAGACACCATTTTATTGTCAACAGCTTCTACAATCACATCTAGAAATCTGACTACTGAAATGCACTTATGTCAGAGCAAGTGAATATTGTAAAAAGTCATTTCTCAATAATATACTGCACTTGTTTTGTAACTGTAACCAAGCAGGAAGTCTAACAGTGTCCTAACCCCTATAGTCATGGCGAATGAGTCGGCTTCCTCGTTACGGAGCAAATGGTGAGGGGCATCGACAAACATATCTAACTAAAACCTTTCGTTGGAGGCTTCATGCTTCTTCAAAACTTGTTCCAATCAATTAACTACATTATAACTAAATATTTATAGGAATGAAATCAAAACAGCCGGTGTCAAACAGTTTTGATCATTGCAAATGTGGTCCTTGCCGAGAACGGCCGAAATGCCAGTCCTCAGATCATTAAAAAAAATTGTGCAATGATAATTAGTTCGTTGACAAAGTACTGTAAAGCGAAGACAATTTCACAACAATCATTTAGAAACAAGAAAATACAAGAAAACGTCCATAAATATGCATAAAAACATGCCTTTGATCAGTTTGCTCTTGCTGGCATCAGCCGCGTAACTTTTGCGTGCGAATAGACACCAAACAGAAAAATTGCTCCGCAACGGCAACCCCACAACATCATCCGAAAGAATGTGTACTGATATTCTTCCGCCAGTACAGGTGACCTTCTTCTACTAAAAACGTAGTCCTTACTCGCTTCAAATATGCACATCTTTTGTCACTTCTGATTGGCACGTAACGCTCAAACACGGACACGGTTCCGGACTGGTAACTTCAAAATTTAAAACAAACTTCTATGGCTGTCCTTCTGAAAACATGTTGACTACACGTCTGCTTGTTATGCTCGTGTTGATAGCATCATTCCAGTGTATTCATACACCAAGTTACACACCGAGGGAAAGAGTGTGTGTGTCCGGACGCAAAGCGTTACGTAGCTGATCCTGATCAAAACATTGCAATATCTACACGAAATATTGCTCAGCAAAGATTATCGAGCAGCTTGTTTGATAGATATTGGTATAATGATGCTTTAAAAGGCACAATCGAGTGTTTCAGTCCACAGTCTTGTCCTTGAATGCACATATCCCCAACATGCCTATTTTCATGTCACAAATCGGCACGCCGTTTTCGATCCGATGTTCACACAAAAACGCAATAAAACAACACAAAAAGGCATCATTTTTATTTCATGATATTTCTGTTGTCTCTCATATCAATTTCAATCAATGAGGGTGCAAAACATTTAAAATACACAAGAAGGTAGTTTTGTTACATGTATCACACAACGTGGCCCACAGTGGAGTGCAGTTTCAGAGAACGACCCATATAGCTAATGTAGTATCTTAAGCTAACATCATTTAATCTCAAAACACCACAAAACTACAGTGCCGTCCAGACATTTCAACCCCGTACTGCATCTCTGTTTGAGGGAGAACATCTGTTTACAATGACTTACCTCAATGCCAAAGAGGACAACATGTCTGACATTGCCGCTGCAGAGGCGACTCATCAACTCCTCCACCTCAGGGATGACCATACTGAACCTGGTCTTGTGGATGAGTCCGGCCGCATGGTCCACCTGCAGGTCAGCCACTGTCCGGCCCAGGCCTTTTGGGTACTGCCCAGTGAAAAACATGCTCAAATAGACATTTAATTATAATCTGAAAGTTGAGAAGACATCTGATGTATACATCTGTGAACTTATATATCAATACGATAGCTTTGGCTGTATCTTCTCCGAAGTGTTGGGGTTCACTCATTTCTTTCTATATTGATTTGTGACTTTGAACCTTTGGCCTCTGACCTAGCAATCGGTGATGTAGGTATGTGACAATACTTTTAGAATACATTGTATCTCAATAAAACTGCTACCACTGGAAAGAGCTTGGAAATACATTTAACATGGTGCTCATATATTTGTTCCAAGATGAATATTAAGAAAGTTATGCCAATTTGAATGTCGAAAAATATGTCTAATTACTATCCCTTTGTTCTACAGTAAAACATACGGGGGTAGTCAAATGTGTGACCAATAATAAAGTTTTTGTACTTCAAACTGTCACAACTTTCTTAATACTAACATTATTTAGATGAATTTTTAGTGCATAATTAACATGGAAAACTATTTATAATTGTGTAGTTTTAATTCCACTGTGATAAAAAACTTTATGCCCAAACCACGTTAAAGGCTAAGTGTATATCTGTTATGGTATTAAATTATGGAATTGTTTAGACGAGCACATAAAAAGATCATAAGAAATCTAAAAAAAATGCACCAAGAGGCCCTGACGTCCATTGGACTATATTGTTATTTTGTACTTATTAATGAAATGTTTTTTGGTGAATCATAGTTACATATCATTAAGGGGTATGATGGAAGTAAAATGTTTACATGTTTAGTAGGGACACTCCTGAAAGCAGACGTCAGTCATTTCTGAGGCTGCTCAAAAACTGTATCAAATGAATACATTGGTGAAGTAACAACGGCTGTATTTGTGTTGAAACATATCCCTCAAGGAAGCGTCAAGTAATCCACAATGTTCTTGAACACTTTACAATTTGTTGCTGGCTTTTGCTACTTTTCCTTAAATTCCCTATAGAATTAATTTTCCTGCGATGTGTTCATACACTGAGAAAACAAGGTATTCCATAGACCAAAGCACTACACAGACACAAAAACGGACATATTTTTTTATTTTGACCATACGTTTACAAACTGGAATAATTAATACTTATAAAAAACCAAAGAGACTCCATAGCATATCGCCAGCATAGGAGCCGGCTAAAAAATGAGCCAAGAGGCCCTGAAGTCCTTTGGACTATATTATTGTGATTTTGTAATTATTAATGAAATGTTTTTTTATGAATCATAGGGACAGATAATTAAGAGTTATGATGGAAGTAAAATGTTGACATCTTTAGCAGTGACTATACGCATGCCAGTGAAGATACACCTGGAAATAAAATATTAGAGTACACCGTTTCGTGAAGATTGTATATATTACTTAATGTGTTATTAAAAATACTGTTGAATTTGATCCCGATACTCTGCTATTTAGGCCGATTTCCAGTGGTTGTAGAAACCTTCAGAAGAGTTGGTGAGCTGTAGCACAGTTAAAGGTTGTTTAAGAAGATGTGCACACATTTTCTGTTCTCATTTTGCCCATACCTCCCTCCCCCAGAATGGAAAGAAGAAAGAGATGAACTATGATAAAACTTTATTTGTTCACAAGGTACATATACATAGCATGCATTTTGACTTAAAAACAGTAGCAATTAATGAATGACATAATACTGATCGAATTGGAGTGAAGTAATAGCTGGGACAGGTACTGTAAAACATCTGAATAATATCCCTTATAATTTTGGCTAAGTATGCTTTAACTTTACAGCTTAAAACCTGCAGGCACAGAGAAATGGTGACATTTCTTTCACCAGCATGGGTTAATTGGCCGGGGGGGGGGGAGGGGTATAATGGGTGAAAGCTGTACACATTAGTCACAGTCCACACTGAGGCATTCATTCTGTTCAACACTGGGACAATGGCAGGCAGAGGTAGTGAAATACACAACTGCACAGGTTCTCTGGCAGTGACCAATACACAGAACTTGCCAGCTGGCCAGGTGCCACAGTAGTAAGGAGGCAGGCAATTTTTATTTTGGGGGTCCCTGAGAATGATTCAATCAAATACAGATTTCTTGTGTATAGTGGGATTAGTAGTCCCACTATACCCAAGAAATCTGACTACCATAAGATACGTCTATGTAAAATTAGAGAAAACGTTACCGAAGAGTAAAAATAGGCAAAATTTGAAAATTTACCATTTTCTGCAGGGCCCTTAGAATGACGATTCAATCAAATACAGATTTATCATGCATAGTGGCAGTACCCTAAGATACGTCTATGCAAAATTAGGGAAAAAGTTACTGAACGGTTTCTGAAATACGCCAGCTAATGGCTGATGGCGGACACAGAGTGATGGCAATAGTCTGTTGGACCTTCGGCCCAAAGGACTAAAAAGTTTATTCATTTACATGGATATACTGTTTTTATATCTGTATTTGTATATGGACATACTAATTGTTTGTCTGATATGAAAACATTATTAAAGAATGAGATCAATAAAAAATATTGCCTACATCATTTACCAACAAAATCCACATATTTTGGCACCAAAACAACCAAAGCACATGGTGGATTGTGTTTATAAACCAGGCTCCACCATTCACATGGCAGGAAAGCAGTCATGTGACCCTATCCGTTCGATGTAGCCATACCAGAATGGATAAACTGAGCCATCAAAATTGTCAATCATCCACGCTATAAAGGCATCATTTAAATGAAACACGACAGAATAACAATTTAAAATATCTAAACATTCCGTATTTGCCAAAAAGTTGACGGGTATGATGTTTTTGAAGGCAGTTTTTTTCCATAAAATAAATTTGGCCTGATGTGCCATTGCAGGCTGCATCTTTGAGTTTTTGAAGGTCGAACTAAACTATGTTAGGATCGTTTTTACCACCAGATTTGGCACACATGTAGAACAATATAACACTTCTATTAGTTTGAAAAAGACGAACTTCAGTAGAAATGATTTCAGGTGGACATATATTTATAATAAGTCAAAGATAATCTTTTCTTTTATTGTACAATATTTATTTCACTTATAATTAAGGCACTACAAGTGTGTACCAGTACCGTGTTCTTACCCATATGCTTACCTGCTCTGTAACAATTAAAGGTATCTCTAGATACTTTGAAGCAGTTACCTGAAACAATAAAATATGATTGAAAAAATATGGCATTTTGTTACTGATATGTGGCTGCGAGTACTTAGTACGACTTTGATCAACATTGGTACTGACGACAGAGTCAAAACACAATTGCAGTACCTGGTAGGGATGAAAACCTTAGGGTTGGAAAAGATGACACAATGATACCTATGTACAAAGCTGTACAAAGCATGCATGTGTGTGTGTGTGACTGCTTGTTGATGTGACTAAAATTAATATCATGATGACTTGTAGTGTCCATGTCATCAACATACACCAACATAATAAATAACAAGCATTGGTGTCAGAATAAGATGAATACTAGGGGACTGAGGCAGAGTTTCAGATGTGACTTTTCACGACGAAGGGGATTGGGGTGTTGGTGGAGATTTTTTGCAGTGACGTTCTAAATTTCTGCTTTGATGCTTTCAGACAAGATATTGGGTGTGTGTGTGTGTGTGTGTGTGTGTGTGTGTGTGTGTGTGTGTACTGTTGAAAATTTCATAGTGTTATTATGGCAGGTGCATCAAGCACGCTGCTGTCAGACAATACATCACAAAATGGGGGTGTTGAAAGTTGTCATGGATCTACCACAAGATGATGCAGTTTCAGCATGGAGGTTGTAACTCCGATGTCAATTGCCAAAAACATTGAATAATTAAACACAATATTGGGAATGCTACGCCCCCAAAGTCACCCTGTACTGATGCCTATGACAAGTTTTTTTAACAATGAATCCTCCACTCAGTGAGTCCATGACAGTTTTTTCCATTTCCCAGCATGGGATCTTTTACTTCCCCTGGCACAGACACAAGATAGAATGGCTTATGTGTCTCTTCAGAAAGACACAGGCAAGATAGGGTGAATTAAATTGCCCAAGTTTTGATATGGCGGCTAAACCAATACTGAACCACTGCCTGACTGGCAATGTGGCATCAGGATCGAACCCTGGTTGGTTGGTTCCTCTGACCGACAGTCCAGCACTTTAATTGCTTGACTACTGTACAAACTTGACAAAGTTGCAATCAAAAACAGTACAGCATTTACTTCCGAAAATAAAACTTAAAGGGAATAAAAAACTTATTGCTTGAATTCATATTATATTACATCCTGCCATCTATTTCCATGTCCACCGAGCCAAAAAAAAAAAATTCAATGAATTAGAAATTCCACATTTTATGCTGGGCAGCAGGACATTTTCGAATATGCTTTTCGGTGACACACATGACCCACACTCGCATCAGGCCAACCCTTTCCATGCATTCAGAGCATGTTTACAAGGATAGCTTTTGGGTCGAAACGAGCGTCAAAATTAGTTACTGTGCAATATTCCGATGTAATACAAACACTAGTCACCATAGAGGAACAAACAGTTATCTTACGGTTCCACATGAATCCAATTTTATTCAAAACAATGAATGCGAATGAGCCTACAAGTCGACTAGGTTTCACCGAGCTTGGGCAAGGCTTGGGCTCGTTTTCAGAATAATTATATCGAATGCAACCAACGGGAGATAATCTACACCAATAAACATACATAGCAAACATATATTGTATCCAGTTACAGAAAGTAACGTGTGTAATCTCATAATATCACTAGAATATTGATATATGTAGGAAGAGTTGTACAATTTATCATAACAACTTAAATCAGTCAGTGAATTACCGTCGGTGCTGATAGCTCAGTTGGTAGACGCGTCAGTTTATTGCCATTATTTTAGAATCGGGCGACGCCGGTTCAATCCTGACACCAAACCATTGATTTTCTTTACACTTTTTGGTTTATGTTTTCACAAAGTAATATAAACCAAATAATTTTGTATACTTTTAAATTATATTTATTTTTGTAGTCAATATTTATTCGCCACAAAAATGAAAATATGGGAATTATATAATGATGTTTCTAAATGTTATTTATGTTTATTTTGTATCCAAACAAATATAATGGATATATAATTTATTAATTGTATATATATTGTACGGTAATATATTGTAATTATATATGTGAATACAAATTGTGATGTCTGGATAAATAAAATTTAGAAACATTGTTATATATAATTACCATATTTTCATTTTTATGGCGAATAAACAATGACTACAAAAATAAAAAATATTTACAAACAGTGCATGATAGTATATAAAATGATTTGGTTTATATTATTTTGTGAAAACATAAACAAAAACAGTGTAAAGAAAATCAATAGTTTGGTGTCAGGACTGAACCGGCGTCGCCCGATTGTAAAATAAATGACAAGAAGCCAACGCGTCTACCAACTGAGCTATCAGCACCGACGGAAATTCACTGACTAATTTAAGTTGTTATGATAAATTGTACAACTCCTTCATATATTGATATTCTAGTGATATTATGAGATTATACACGTTACTTTTTGTAGCTGGATGTGATATATGTTTGCTATATATGTTCATCGGTGTAGATTATCTCCTGTTGGTTGCATTCGATATAATTATTCTGAAAACAAGCCCAAGCTCGGCGAAACCTAGTCGACTTATAGGCCCATTCGCATTCATTGTTTTGAATAAAATTGGATTCATGTGGACCTTAATTTAAAGATAACTGCTTGTTCCTCTATGATAACCAGTGTTTGTATTATATGCCGTACATAAATATGGCTTATATCATTTATGTGCAATGGTTTCTTCATCTATGTGCCATGTCCGTCAAAGGAGTAAACGTTGTGTAAATATCTATTAATTTTGGATACTAATGCTGCGCATTTAGTAAATTGGCCAAACTCGCATTACTTGCTTCCAAAATGCTTGAACTAATTTTTAAGATTGCATATAACAACTAGGTTGCATACCAATTTCTTGGCAACTTCCAATATCTCTTTAAAGTATGCTATCACTGGTTTGAACTTCTCTTGCATGTCACACAATAAGAATACTGTTTGCTCTACTTTTATATTTCCCAAACATCGCACGTATTTCCGTGGCTCCATCTTGATATTTCATGAGTCGACACTCCTCTTGACTCTTGAGTCTTGTCAGTCTTTTCACCAATTCCAAAGGAAGAAACACATTTCGTTTTAAACGATTCATGATTCCATTAAAATAAAAAGAAACATGTGTTTGATAATTTATTCGTAAACTGAACTAGGAGACAACATAGAGAGCAACTGTTAGTTTTTTGTTAGGCTGTGAGAGTATGGCTGATAATATGTGTCTGCCAGAACGTGAACAATGCATTTATACGAAAAGTTACTGGTAGGTAATTATATTTAATTACAAAATATGCATGGTTTCTGGATTCGCGGTAATTAACGTACAGTCACCGATGTCTGATAGCAGTGATAACGCTAACTTTTGTACAACACGTAACTATACTGGTTAGGGGTGAACCATATAAAGTAGGACTCGTATAAATAAAGTATTACTATTACACTTCTGAAGTTCTGTTCACCTCCTTTCCACCAACACTTATGCTTACTTGTTTACATGTTGAAAATGTTGTATTTTTTAATAACGGGACGTATAATTCTTAAGTTAAATGTTATTGGAAATAGATTACTCATCTCGTTATGTGTTGCGCCTCTATCATCTATGTCTATGTAGACTATGACTGTCAGTATGTGGCTGCACCATAGCCTAGGCATAGCAAGCTCTTATATATTTGGCATTTTTACCAGTTTTTAATTTCGATACGGCACTGCACTTTTGACAGTTGTTTTATGAAGGTATCAGATCGACGATGGACTAGCTCAGTAGCTGTCCATCGTGAAATGTACACTGACTTGCATGACGCATTTAAGCAGAGCATTGCCACAACAAAATCTGCTTATTACTGTGCTGAAATCGAGGCTACATCTGATGATACCAAAGCAATGTATCGCATCACGAACAATTTGATCGGTCGTATTCGTACGCCTGTGCTCCCTGAATGTGACGATGACCCGGATGCGCTAGCTGAGCGATTAATTGGTCTCTTATTTCACAGATAAAATCACTGATATCAGTACACGGCTGGTGACTGCACACTCGCAATGCCAACTACCCGCATTCCTACACAATATCGAATGCCGTATTGAAGAACCGTTGTACGACTTTCAGCTTGCTACAGTCACCCACATCTGAGGTCTGATTGAGAAGACATCCAACAAATCTTCTTCCAGCATTGACGTCATTTCTGGAAGCTTAAATCTAACATTCACATTCTTGGACCAGTGTTAACAAGCATTGTTGACATTTCCATCGTGTCGGCATCACTACCTGTCGCCATGAAACATGCCGTGGTAACACCGCTGTTAAAGAGGAATGGTCTTGATCCAGAACTGTTATCGAATTATCGTCCAATATCAACTCTGTCTTTCGTATCGAAGCTCGTCGAGAGATGCATTGCAATCTAAATACGAAAGCACATGGATGCGAATGGCATCTTCGACATTTTCCAAAGTGTGTACCATCCAATGCACAGTTGTGAAACAGCCCTAGTATGCATACAGGACAACTTATTGCTTTATCTGGATAACAAGAAGAGCGTGATACTGGTGCTACTAGATCTCAGTGCCGCTTTTGATACTGTCGACCACCATCTGCTGTTCAATCAACTGCACAGAATTGGCGTGCATGGCAGCACACTGTGCTGGTTGAAGTCGTATCTGTCACAGCGAACACAAGCAGTTCAAGTTGGAACATCATTTCAAGAAGTGTCGATTTAACATGTGGTGTGCCTCAGGGTAGCATGCTCGGACCTCTTCTGTTCACGATCTACATAGCATATTGTCACCTCAGAAACATCGCGTTGATTAGGAAATGTCTTACCAGTAATGCCTGCAGAACCATTGTGAACGCCCTAGTCATGTCACGTATTGATTACGGCAGCGCAGTGTTATACGGTCTGCCGGAGACGCACTTGCGAAAGCTGCAGATGATACAGAATTCCGCAGCACGTCTCATTACCGGGACAAGGAGACAAGAACACATAACACCTGTTCTGTACCGTCTACACTGGTTGCCTATACACCAGCGGATCGAATTCAAGCTGTTACTGCTGGTATATCGTGCAGTGCACCATCTCGGCCCTGCGTACATTTCAGATCATTTAGATCGGCTGAACAAGGTCTGTTGACTGTTCCGAGATATCACCTTGAACATTATGGCTGTCGTTCCTTCTCGGTGGCTGGCCCAATCCTGTGGAATGCCCTGCCTCATGCAGTCAAGCATGCAAACTGCGCTGCCAACTTATTTCGACAGGCCTTCAAAGAACTTTGCAGTCCGCATCAGTGACATTTGTGCAATGTTGACATTCGGTTATGTACTTAGGTTGCAGTTATTTATTTATAATTTTTTTTTTAAATTAGCATATCATATGTATTTATTTTTTCATTTAATTTAAGCACATTATTTATTTTAGGTATTTAAACGGCTAATTCATTTAACTTATGTATAATATATACACTTGTAAATATATATTTATTTTTATTCAGGTTTATCTAACTGACATTTTACGTAATTTTGATATGCTACTTTTAAATCATTTTCTTTTACCTTTCTATTTAATATTTCTATTTAATATGCTTTAGGTCATGCTTTAGGTCATTTAAAGGGGGGCGCGCGATAGTGTAGTGGTTAGCACATCCGCCTGACATGCCGGCGCCCCGAGTTCGAAACCCGGACCGGGCAGGTATGGTATATTTGGTGTAAAAACCTGGCTCTCAACATTGGGGACTGTGTATCCCTCGTGACTCGGAGATCACGTTAATGTCGGTCTCGTCTCAATTTGGGACGTAAAAGAACCACTGAGGACGACAAGCACCCTGGCAGTGACCACCCTCAGTGCCAGCATAGAAAGGTCGGCTTGGCGATAATGTTCTGAAAAAGGCTGACTAGTTGAATGAGACCTCATAAGATCACTGTAACCACAATATATACAGACTAGTCAGTTAATAGAACGTTGCCGAGTGCTGGAAACAACTAGAACTAGAATGTATTTTATTTATACTCAACGATTGTCAGCGCCTTTGAGCATATTTGTTATCCGGACACACGGTGCTCTATAAATGCTTTATAATAATAATAAATAATAATACTAACTGCTGTGTACATGTATGCAAGTTTGTGAGCGATAATAGGTACATTTCGAAAGTTATCGTAGTCACTCCCCGGCCCTAAGCCAGGGTGAGGGATAGGAAGAATGCCTTACTTGGGACTTTATTATCAGGATATTCTCTCCAATTAGAAAGATAGTGACATCCGTTGACATAGCATCCATTCGTTGCCTTAACCTGCCTAGCAGCAAACTTAGGTCTTAGCCTAGGGCTAGTATACCTGCAAATTTTTTTGACTTGAAATCCGGGAGATTTTCATAAGCAGTTCAGCACGCTTACCATGTTGTGCTGTGTTGTCATGCTGTCTGTGACCGTGACCTGGGGCGGTGATGTTGAAAATTGTTCACCATTGTAACTTCAGTTTCTCCGCTGTCTCGACTCAACTCATGACATCAGAAGATGAGGGGGTGGGGGAGGGGTACTGTTGGAGATTTTCAGTGGAAATCCAGGAGATTTGCCTATATTCCTAGAGACCCCCCCAGATTGTCCGGAAGATGCCAGATATAGGCTAGGCTGTGCCACTGCCACAGGCTGCAGATAATAACCCCCAGTTTGTTTGTCAACAAATGCTGCAAGTTGATTACGTTAAGGTTTGTGATTCGTAAAGCAATTTTTTGGGGAGATAAACAGGTATTCTGTTTGAAAGGTATCGTTTGTTGTATTTTCGCACCACTACAGTGAGGAGAACGTGTGGAAGCTGTGTAAACACATCCAGATGAGTGGACAACCCGATCAACTACAGTGCTGCTACACTGTGTTCATATCCAACGAGAAACAGGCGGTAAGTGACAGACTCTTGTCATCCAACTATATGTATCTCTTGCATACAACCTTCCAACCAATTGGCACTGTTGGGTGAATGTAAAACATGTGTGGCAAACATGAATTTCTGCAAACAAATCAGTATATTTATTATGGGTCTCCTTTTTATGTTGCATTGACAAAAACATTGGGACAAGTAAGTTTATTGCTAGATGGCATTTGTTCCATGTGTTCAGTCACCTCTTAATGGGCAATGATTGATTGTGACGTCAAAGTTCAATGTGACGAAACACCAAACTTGTTGACTCACGTCGCTTATTTTTATTATTTGACTTTGAAAGAGATGGTTTGTTGTAAACATGACTTGAAAATTGTTGCCTTGAGATAGGACTCAAATCAGCCCCCTTCTCAAGTGTAATCAGAAATCACCTCTGTCCGTTGCCTGACGTGACTATACAGATCAAATGATTATTGCTAATTGGAAATTACAGTGTACTCTCGGAACTATGTAGGGCTTATAGTTGCCACAAGCCCATATGACTCATATTAATCATAATAAATAATATTGTTAATAAATTTACCATTTTAAAACTGGTATTCCAGTAAAAAATTCAAGTGCTAGATATATAGTGCAATCATCTAATGTGTTTGAGTACAACATGACTATGACTTAAATGGTGAACCTTGGTGACTTGCCCAGAACTTGACTTGGAAATCCAAGAGATGACTTGACTTGGGCATCACTGACTTGATACTTGACTGAACATGCAGGTCATTGTCTTGAGACTTGTCATACCAGTTTCGACAGTTTATGACTTGCCAACAAGGCTGTAAACACCATGAAGATGATCTCTATCATAATAACTACCAGTTTTACTTAAAGTTAAACATATTCTTGTCATGTTTCAGCACTATGTTCACAATAAAATATACCTTTGCTATACAGTGAAACCTCGGTATTATGTTCACTCACGGGACTGGACCAAAGTGACCTTAATTGCAAGGGGACATTAATACTGATTTGTGAACTGATGCATCACGGGAATTGGGTGATATAGGTCTACATATGGATGCCATTTTAACAACAGCGAACATTAAGCAGTGAAATATGATTTGTCATATGTGATGTATCATATGTTTTATTAATGGATGCAGTTATTTGTCTGATAAACTGGTTAACAGGAACTTCGATTACAATTAACATTTAAATACACACACACTCATACGCATGCACCATGCACTGCACAATGTTTGCTTATTGATGCTACTGATAGCGTTGTGGATTTCTTATACATTATGCCTTTATGGAGGCCCATAAATTATACTACTAAACATCTCTCTTGATACAATATATTTCTTTTGATATTTACTGATTAAGATCAAGCAGGCGTTGTGAATGCAAACTGTTCAAACTTTCTTAATTTTAGGTTAAGTTTTATACTATTCACCAGTGGCGCCACGGGATATTTCGAGTAACGTATTATCAATCAATCATACCAGTAAAATATCATGATGATTTAGTTTTACACCAATTTACAAAACACGTTGTTTTATTGTTGATAATCGAAACACCTATGCTACTCCAAACAGACTTCTTTGATCGTTAAACAAACAGGCGCCTAACAGACGGTGCCATATATGAAGATGAAGCCCACTGGTGTTGCTTCTATGCCGCTGCATTTACCTGTAAAATCTGCTCGGCCACTGAGAATTTTTACTTCCAAATGCAACACTGAGCGGCCGTGTCAGGCATCAGTCTTGGCTTCCCGGCTGTGACTGACAGTAAGTGTGGGGGTAATCTGTGGGCAGTCTCGTCGTTTTGCACTGGGTTACTGACCGTATATTCCTGAATAGTGAGATGACTGGATTAGCGGGTCTAACATCCTATCTTTTATTGTGTAAATAATTTTGGTGACTGGATTACCAAGGTCACCGTAAACTGAGGTTTGACTGTATTTGCAGGTGCCGATCTGGAAGCAGCAAGCCAGCACAAATCCAGCAGTTCCAGTCCTGTGGGTGAGAATATGTTCCATGAATCTGTGATGCAATATTTTTCCATCAAAAGAACAGCATGTGTACTTTTTATAACAGTGCATGTCGTAGTTCCATGGATTAATAGCAACTATTATTCAATAGACCCATTAAATAACCCTCTTCAATTAAATTGTTCTATTTTCATCTATACTAGATGTGCAGGGGGGATTCACAGAGAAGCCTGAAACTCGAGGCATAGATAGACAGCACAAATAAATCAACAAAGAACAGTCTGGAAACTGTTCTGAAACTGGATATAAATGTGTTTGTTTAAATGCAAGGAGTATAGTAAACAAAAGAAATGAACTAAACATTATGGTAGAAGATATTGACCCTCACATAATAGGTATACAGTGTAACCGAATCCTGGACCACCACCGATATACCAGAATTGGGACTGACAGGCTATGTAATGTTTAGGAAAGATTAGTTTATTGAAGTCCAAACATAGGCATAGAAGAGAATGAAACAATGGATCTCTCTACAGAGTATGGGAAGTGAGGATCACTATTTTTTAGTTTTAGTACAAGATAGTTTCCTTTCTCAACATGTGCTAGAACCAAGGTTAGGTGAGAATGTGTTAGACATAGTTTTGTCCTCACATAATGAATTAGTTGACAACGTCAAGATATGTGAGCCACTGGGGAGTAGTGATCACAACCAGATACATTTTACCATCAAAGTAAAATCAGAAATGAATAGTAAAAAGCAGTACAAGAGAAATTTCCACAAAGGAAAATATAAGAACATGATGAAATATTTAGCAAAGATAGACTGGAATAAGACACTGAATAATAAGACAGCAACAGAATGCTGGAATATCCTAAAAGTTAAAGAATGAAATTGAGTGCATCATCAATAAATGTGTTCCCTTGAAAAAAACAAGGAAAACGGTCCAAAAAGAAACACTTATCGAAAGAAGTCATTAGAAAAATTAAGCAAAAACAAATGATGTAGAAGTCATATAGATGTACTAGAATTGATGAAGACTACAACATTTATAAAGAAGCACTTAACCAAGCTACAATTGAAACTATAAATTAAAAGAGAAGCTATGAACAAATATTAGCTTGTAATATAAAACATAACAGCAAGAGTTTGAATGTTCGGAGCAAACAGAAAGTTCAGGACAAGGTCAGTCCTCTAGAAGATAGTGCTGGAAATATAATATCAGAGGGATTCTTAATGGCAGAAGACCTGAATGAGTATGTTAGTTTGGTGTTTACCAGGGAAGATATTAGTTCACTGCCAGTACCAGAGGCTAAGTTCAAGGGGGCAGAATCAGACTATTTAGGACAGTTAATTGTAACCCTGTAAATGGTAGCTAAGAAAATAAGGGCTAAGGATAAATTACCTGGAGTGGATGGGATTCCACCCAAACTGCTATTGGAAATTGTAGTACAAATTAGCATACTGCTTGCAACAGTTTTCAACTTGTCTTTAGAAGAGGGAGTGGTTCCTTTAGAATGGAAAGAAGCAAACATTATACCATTATTTAAAAAAGGTTCGAGAAATAAGTCAGAGATCAACAGACCAGTGAGTTTAACATTGGTGATTTGCTAATTATTTTAAAGACTAATGAAAGATCACATGGTGGATTTTCTTGTTAAACATAACTTGATAAACCCATCTCAACATGAGTTTCTAAAAGCGAGGTCATGCTTAACAAATGTTTGTTAAGCAACAAATTATCACTAAGTGGGTAGAGGGATCACCAGTAGATATCATCTACTTAGATTTTCAGAAAGCTTTCAACAAAGTGCCACATCAAAGATTACTGCTTAAACTAAAGGCCCATGGTATAGGAAATGGTATAATTAACTGGATAAAAAATGGCTGGTTGACAGACAGGGCTGCCTACTATTACGGATTTTCACTATTACGGAATTCACCTCAGAACTGCCGCCGTATTACGGGAATACAAATATCCAACTACAGAAAATTATACACATTAAAGAGTTGCTAAATCTATAAATAATGCTGCTCGAGATGCCCTGAAGAAACTGTCATCATTCACTTGTTACAATTTATCAACAAATATTTAGTCCACTGCAAGTTCTACAAAGTCAGTATATTGATGTCATCCAATGCTGTGCCTGTGTACAATGTTACAACTTTGACCTCCAGCAGCTTGCTGATGACTGCTGAGGCACATGAGCACATTATTATGTCTGCATTTGTCAGTCAACAGAAATTACAGCGGTCAAAAAATATCAGTGTCATTAATGCGCATCTAGACATTAATAAAATTTACAGGTGTATAATTATATAATGAAATAAATAAATTGAGATGACGTTAGGTAGAACCATTAAATTATATTAAATAGTTATGGTTTTCTGAAAGTTATGAATATAATTATAAAATGTCTTAGAAGAATATAAATTAATATTGTAATTTTTGTAATTGCAATATAGAACTATCATATTTGTATTCAAAGATTTTTATTTGAATACAACAATTTAACTTTTTCATTGACTGTTAGTAATAATGATAATGTTTCCTGCTGTGTGTTGTAAATTTAGAAGCTAGTTGGATGATTATAGGCTATTCACTGGCGCTGTCTTTCTCAGGGTGATGCTCTACAGATGTAAACACTTGGGCATGTCTGACAGGAGTTACAGTGTAGCAACACAATAATTATGTTGAAACAAAGTATATCTACTCTTGATGATTAAATTAGTAGCTTCCTGGATTCCCAGGCACCAATGAATAGGTTGGGCTTGACATTGTATCTACTTCAGAGAAAGGTTTGATTGGCAATATTGTGGACCCGGGCGGGATGGAGCGGGGGTGGTGGTGATCATTACGGAAACTGTTTTTGTCAGGTAGGCAGCCCTGGACAGAAGACAACGGGTACTAGTTGATGGGAGGCTTAAAACCAGAAATCAGTTTTGAGTGGGGTACCACAGGGATCAGTGCTGGAACCTATATTATTCATAATATATATCATAGATGATACAAAAGTGTTTAGTAGGATTAAATGTGATGGAGATAAACAGCATTTACAAGATGATCTTGACAGGTTGATCAAATGGTCAGAAAAGTGGCAAATGTTGTTCAATTTTGGGAAATGTAAATGCCTCCACACAGGACATGGGAACGAAGAGGTAGAATATACAATGGGAGGTTCTGTACTAAGTACTACTATAAAAGAAAACGATTTAGTACTGATATGAAGTTTCAGAGCAGTGCGGAATTGTAGCTTCAAAGGGAAATCAAATCCTTGGATTAATTACTAGGCGAAATATAGCATATAAGGAAAAAGAACTAATAATACCGCTGTACAAAACAATAGTTAGGCCTCATTTAGTTTAATACTGTATACGCCATATTGCAAGAAGGACATAGATATGCTAGAAAGAGTAGAGGAGAGCGACTAAAATGATACCAAAGCTGAGGGATCTTTAGTTACGAAATACGCCTGAAAGAATACCAGAGACCAGGAGATTGAGAGGAGATCAAATAGAAGTGTTTAAAATATTGAGTGGTTATGAAAATATTGATAGAAATATTTTTTCTCAGTTAAGAAAGATAGAAGGACTAGAGGACATGAAGTTACATTAGTAAAGGAGCAGTGTAGATTAGATATAAGAAAGTTCTCATTTTCACAACGGACTGTAAATGAATGGAAGAAATTATCTGCTGATTGTATGGGTGCTAGACTACAGATTTTAAAATTGATGAACCTGATTCTGGACTAAATTGATGAGTGCATTTTAACTTTCCATTTATCTTATCCACAGGCATTTGTCATGTTTTCCAGGACTACCATGTGATATTCGTTTACGAGGGTGAGGCTGTCACCTTGGTGTATGACCTTGACAGTGAGCTCTCGTTTCCCTGCTCCTTTGACACTTACATCAGTGAAGCCCTGCACCAAGATGACCTGCTGAAGCCAGAATTCCGAAGGTACAATATGTGCAGAAATATGCCTTGTGTCCTGTGTCGCCTTGTTGCTATCTCCAATAACTGCTTTGTGCAGTCAGATGTCGCTTGTAGCTCAAGGTTCATTAATACAAAATATGATCCTGTACATATGTTAATTTGCCACAAGTTTGCAGTGACTTTTGCACTTTTTTTTAGATACAAAAACATGCTTTTTATGGCCATATATATATATATATATGTTGTATATAATGCTAGTTCATTTATAAGTTAGCATGGATGAATAATCACCAATGACACTGTAATCAGTGCCACCACCACTCCTGCTGCAGGTACATTGTTTGTTTTCAATTTACTTTCATACAACATTCTAGGTTCTATCAGGTGCCATCAACAGAACATTTTTGTCCAGATATTTCCGAGTGGTACGAGCTGATGTCTTCCTGGCAAACTTTGCCTCAGACAGAAAACACATGCTGAAAGAAAATAGCGAATGGATGATGTCACCACCGCCCTACCCTTGTATACGAACCATAGGTGACTCATGCCTTTTGTTTTATGTACTTCCAGAATGTCTGTGTGTTTTGCCAAAGATTCAGACATATTCAAGGGCAAAGGTTGATAACAACGATTCAAACATGTTTTAAATGAAGGTGGGGAAGGGGAAAATGTTTATACAGATTTGTTGAAATTTAATTAGGTTTGCTGTATTAAAAATACTTTATATAGCCTCTATGACTAGTGTAAAATGTTGTGACTGTAACCTGTTTCTTATATAAATATTCTGCAGATTTGCTCTGTGTGTGTATGTGCATGCATGCATGTGTGTGTGTCAGTGTGTGTTGTGTGTATGTTTGCATGGATATTGATAATGTGTTAGGGTATGTGTGTTATATATAAACTATATTGATGCACCACACCAGGTATATATTATAATGTAAGCATGTGTTTATTATGATAGTGGGCGTATAATTGGTTTCTGCCTTAACTTGTTTCAGAGAGTTCTAACAGTCTTCAGGAGTTTATTTCGATGAAGACGTCTTCAGCCACGAGAGGAGAAGTCATGGCCTGGACCACATTTGTCAGTCGATTCGCTGATCCAGATATAAGATGAAATTTTGGTTGATCATGTACTTTAATATCATCAGTAACTGTGGATCTTGCAAACCAACCTTGTCATACTGGATGGATGAATGGTGTAAATATATATATATAAAATTATAATGATCATTAGGCCATGTACATTGTTATACGATCCAAGACACTTAGGCATTATACTAAATTCTGCTAGATAATTACTACTATGTCTACATATTGTGGCAGTTAGTATAACAACAGCCTAAAGATGCAAAAATGTTGATACAAAACAAGAGCATGACTGGAAAATAAGACCGTGTTTTTGGCCATTATAAAATGTTGACAGTGCAAGAGGTTATAACATTTTCCTGATCAAGGAAGTATGGATATACAAAATTGTACATATTAAATTTATTATAAAACATTTCACATTGTATGGGTGTAATGTGCGCAAAGGGAAAGATAAAATTGGAGATGTATCCCTGTAGTTTCTGTAAATAAAAATGAGTGTTTATTATATTTGTTCTCATACTGGTGGAACAGCATTGGTAATAAGGTCCAACAAAAATGATGAAGCAAAGTTATCTTTACAGAGTACAGGTGTAGATATTTAGCTCAGAAAACCATGCAAGTGATTTGAAAAGAATAAATATTGAATATGTTTCTCTGAAAATGTCTTACAAATTTCTCAACTATATGACTAATGTAGACGAAGACAAACATGCGTTGAGACTAGATTACATAGAGAGTGAACACAGTCCAATGTGGTAGGAAGAACAACTGACAAAGTACTTTCCATACCCAAAGTTCATTTTTATTATTATTAAGTCCTCATTAGTACAGCTGGTGTCAACATAGCAGAGCTGTGCATAGCTGTTTTATGAATTACTACAATGATGATGTCAAGACAGTCTCAATATATAGCATAACTGCATTACTATATGTACACCAGCAGAGGCTGAGCACATTTCATTACACCAACAAATGCATTCTTATATAACATGTTCTTGATCATAGGGCAAGAGCAATGATACTTAGTCGCATACATTAATAAATACTGAAATGCGGTTACCTAACTTGTACATTTAAGAAACTGACTTGTTTCACAAACCATACTTGTGCCTGTCATCAGTCTCCCTGCAGCACTCATTTACATAACTGAAGTATGCAATTTTATATCATTCTGTTGCTTTGCTGTATATAATTCATGCAGTGATAATACTATCGTTGATCATCGAACCTTTATATACACGCACACGATTGGTTCAATCTTGCAGAGGATTTGAGAAAGCCTCGCCAATGTGCCAATATGTTGATATTGTCTGCATATGCAACATGCATATTTTTTGCTGTAAATTATGTTTAACAATATAAACAAGCATCACAGAGAACCATATGTTACTGTCATGTTAGGGACACAGCATAGCTTCGAATAAGGCTACTTCAGTTCATCGAAGCACTAGTCAATGTTGACGTCATACAGTGACAAATGTACAATGTACGCAGTTTCAAAATAGCCACCAGCAGTGCCAGTTAAGCTACTGTGTATTATCTATGCGTAGAATACATGTAAGCCCTCATCAAGTGCACATGCAAGTGGCAACTTCTGTTATTTTATTTATTATCGTGTTGTGCTCAGGAAAACAATGGGTACAAGACTCCATAGGCTTCACTTGGTCTGACTACTGTAAATGTATAGCTCCATTATAAAGTAGACATGTGGGCTTCAAAAAACATTAAAAATAAAATTGGTCGTCGAAGAAGAATCTACCTTTACAGGTAGGTGAAATTAACTGGGAAATTTAATTACAATTATGCCATTAAAATGGGATACTATTAATTGCTAGTTGTTTAGCAAATTAACTATCTGGGTTTACACGAACAAGGTTATATTGGGGGAAGGTCGGTCTCACAGTAAGATTTCCAACATTACATGAAACGACCGACAGTTGTGAAATGTGTTGTCAACTTAAATACTACTCATCTGACCATGACTTAATTCACAATGTAATATGACTACATGAAAAGAAGGTCACGTTGACATAATTTGAGCACAATTTGCAAGAAGATAATGAGATAAGATTCTGCTGATGGTCACAAATCGGAAAAATCAAATCCACATTTACAATTTTAAAGTTAGAATAACTAATCCAATTGTGCAAAAAATGAATAAGTAATTTTCATACAAATGTGATAAATAAATAAAATATAAAGCATAAATAAGCTGAGTTGATGATGACATGAATGTGTTGGCCAAAAGGGTGAAGTGTTTTGTGCTTAGAGCAGTCCCACGGACCACATGCTATGAAATAAATGTAAGCTACCTTTATCTCTTTAAGCAATTGAAACAGGTGCACATTAGAAACAACTTAATGTTAACAAATTCACAACACAGATATAAAAAAAATTATTCCAACCTAATTTGTATACACTTTTCAGCAGGTTTCAAGCAGCAGAGTGCTGTATTTCGCCACATTACAACTTTTCCAATATATCTTGCAACCCTTTTGTTTCACAACACTCCGTCTCTGTCTAACAACATAACATTGTCAACAGTACATTTTTATAATTCCTAAAACAACATTTTACTCTGGGCGATAGTCAGAATGGCCTGTCTCGGCCGACTAATGCCTGACTTTGTCATGCCTTAGTTGGCGGGTCTAATTCCTGCAACTAAGCAAACATTGCCTATCTCACATGCAGGTCAGTCCTTGATTGACCAGTTCTAGATCAACACAATGGTATTTCTACACTGACCAGTGCTACTTCTGCAGTGTCCAATGTGCTGTAACATCAGCACCAGGTGCACTGGTCAAGCAAAGACTGACCCGAATGACTAGTTTGTGGGTCCAAAGACTGACCAGTGCTAAACCTCCTGTGCAGGATCTCCCTTGGTGGCGGCCTCAATGTCCACTCGACAGATCGGACACCTCTTGTTCTGTCCCAGCCACTGGTCAACACACTCGACATGGAACAGGTGCATGCACGGCAGGCGACTGCAAGTGGACACTGGTCATTAGTCACCACGGCCACAGAGGTGGACATCCATAGACAACAACACACAGTCAACAACTTCATTGTCCGCTTAAATAATATTACATTAAAACAAAGTTTCTGTCATGTGCACAAGACAATGTCGGGGAACATTCCATTTTGTTGCTTCCTATTTTGGCATGCTGTAATTTTAGTTAGATCCTAATGAACTAATCAAGTGGGATATTCATCACAAATGTGCTCTTAATTAAAGAAATAATGTAATGTGAAAACATGTTTTGCATTTAATGAAATATTTTGTGGTACAAAATATTTGTAATATTTATACTGGAAAATTATGCCAACAGGTGGGAATACAATTTGTTTATTAGTAAAGTTTGAAGTAGATTACAGATATTTAAAAAAATTACTAAATCTATAATGGTGAGAAATTGGTAAGCTCATATTTTTATAATACAGGCCCTATATAATTTGTTTTCATACAAGACTACAGTATTGTTGTCAGTATACATTTTGACTTTTATGTTTTGCAACTTGTCTAAACAGCACCATTAGCATTTGTTAAAATATCAGCCAATTATAAAAGAATGATTGTTCACCAGGTGGTTTATCCACAGTTCCAAAGTAACAAGAAAGAAAGATTAGCATAGGTGAAATGGTGTGGCCTGTGAAATATGTAAATTATGGGAGGCAGGTGAAGTCAGGACTTACCGAACATCTTCATTCTCTTCAAACTCAGACAGACATATTGTACATTTTTCTTGGTGATTGTCATCTCTGTCGATTTCACTGCAGGTTTTCTTCATCTGTAGAACAAAGCATAAGCATGTCAGTCTGTCATGGCAGAACATAAGGAATAGAAAATTGTGGCTTAGCAGAAATATTGCAATGAGATTGTTTTGTGGTGGTTTTATTATGTACACATTCTACATTTTAATTGATTGTATTGCTGAGATTATGCATAACTTCATGCACATATATCAAATGCCCAAGAAGATACATTTAACACTCTTCTCTAACAGCTAGAAAAAAGTATGTACATTGTAATTCTTTTCTTCAACTGTTCATGCATTACACCACAGCTCTATAACACAGGTAAACACTTCTAATTCATTAATCCTCCTTTTACTGGATTAAGTAGTTGGGGGATTTTTTCTATGATCCTTGGCTTAAGAGGAGTGTTGTCATTTTGTATAGAAATACAAACTGTAACAGTTTTATAATAATTACAGACTTACTTCCTTAAAACGATATTAACATGTTTGGTATTGAAGATTTGGCCAGAGCAAATTCTTGTTTGCTTAGTATTAAGACATATTCCTCTTGACTTTAATATGTTGGAGTGCCAACTGCCACTTACCTTCTGGTAGAGGTGTGGGAAGGTGTTGCGTTCAATCACTGACTGACTGGCCCCTCTCACCACGTTACCCAGTCGGTCCTCCAAGTTCAACAGCTCCTGGAAGACATGTTTGTGTCATTTAATTCTTGAGCCTTTTCAAAATAATACCTCGCGCTGACCTCACAATGTAGCTGACCCTACAAGTTCTTGTCACAATAATACCTCACACTGACGTCACAATGTAGCTGACCCTGCAAGTTCACACTGACCTCACAATGTAGCTGACCCTACAAGTTCACACTGACCTCACAATGTAGCTGACCCTACAAGTTCACAATGACCTCATAATGTAGCTGACCCTACAAGTTCACACTGACCTCACAATGTAGCTGACCCTACAAGTTCACATTGACCTCACAATGTAGCTGACCCTACAAGTTCACACTGACCTCACAATGTAGCTGACCCTACAAATTCACAATGACCTCATAATGTAGCGGACCCTACAAGTTCACAATGACCTCACAATATCATTTAACAACACAACAAAGTGGCCCACTCACCTCATACGTAGGAGGTCGGTTCAACATAATTCCTCTCATCCCAAACCCAACAGTGTGAGACACGGGCATGCCCTCTGGCACCACGTGGATGGGGGCAAATCCCCCAGATATATCTGGCATTCCAGGCTGAAACCATAGCAACGGTCTCTATAGCTACAGGTAAACATTCTGGCAGGCCCCATCAAACACTCTGAGGCTTAATGGAGTAAATGAAATCCACTAAGTAAGTAAAGAAATATTCCTCATCACAGAATAAGAATAGACTAATGACAAAAACGATACACTGAGGATAATCTCTAGAAACTATACCCTGAGGATAATCTCTAGATTAATTATTAATATAATGTACATAGAACCCCACAAATACATTACTAAATCATTTGTGATCACTAGGACATGTGGAAGAATAGTAAAGATTCCCTCAACAATGGAGATTGGAGGTGATGCCAGCATGTAATATCAGTTAAAAAAGCAATTATAATTAATTAGAGTAATTATATAAAATATATGAATGTATTTTAGATTAATAAAAAAATACTAAATAGTGATAAAATAATAACAAACTAAACATGTGATTCTTAAAAATTATATAAGTTAATTATTTAAATAGATAATAAGAAATTGCATAACGGTTGAGTCAAAGCAGTTGATTATACATTATGTCGCACTTACCATGTAGCTTGCACCGATACTGATGTTAATGCCTGGTGCGATGCTGAATGGGTGTAAGCGTTGCGCAGTCTCACAGTGGTAGTGATGCAGGTGGTGGTGCAGGTGTTGGTGCTGCGCCACTGGCAGGCCGTTGCTGCCAGTACAGTTCATCCCACTTGCATTCACTCCATCACTATGCACAACATTACACCATGTGTTAAAGGCACTACCTCAATACAATTTTTAACGCGTTTGATTTTCAATTAGTTTCATAAAAAATCAAACTTACCTAGTATCCACTGTAGTATGCCAGCTCGTTTGTGAATTTTTTTTAAAGTAGTTTTTGTGAAATGATCACACAAATTATTTAGTATTAGACCAAACATCAATTCAAATGATTCTCAAAAACTGGAATTATCATGATATCCTACCAGTACCTTAACCAGATCATTTCTAAACCGGAACCAAACAATGTTTACCTGCTAGGTCCTGGCGTGAACATGTCTGACGTTGGTGGCACGAAGCCATGATGGTGAGGCGGCATCATCACCGGTACCGGCGTGTCATGTGGCATTGGATGAAGCGGTGCGAACGACATGCGACTGTGTGATGGTGGCGCCCCCATATGAGCTGCGGCCATTGCCTCGCGCTGTTGATCCAGCACCGCTTCATTGCGCCGCCTATGCTCCATTGCCTCGCTGCGCCGGCGCCGTTCCTCATGGTGGAGCCGCTCCAGCTCGTGCTGCATGTGGTGCACTCTCTGCTGGGCGCGGCGGTGCTGCTCCAGCTCACGCTGGATGAGACACTGCTGCTCCAGCATGCTCGGGGAGTCTGGCTGGAAGTGGTGGTGGTGCTGGTGGGCGCGGGGAGGCTGCAGGGGCACCGTCGGCGCAGGCTGCGGACCCACACCACCCTGGTGCAGGTGGTGCAGGCGTGGTGGCTGGTTGCACAGGTCTGAAGGGGCACAAAGTAATGTAGTTAAGTCTTTTGGAGCTTGGGGGGCCCTGGGGGGGGGGTAGAATGCTTCAATCAAATACAGATTTCTTGTGTATAGTGGCACTACCACATGAAATGTCTAAGCAAAATCAGAGAAAAGGTTACTGAAAGTTACAAGAATTTCAACAAGGCACCAGTCAAGAATTACCGGTAGTTATGGGAAAAGTCCATTTTAAAGTCGAGGCATTATTCAAATGAAAACAGAATTCAACATGGTACAGCTGTATAACAAAATATTCATTGCTATTAGTGTTACGTAGTCACTTGCTACGCAGTAACGCTGTAGAGTTTCCCCTGGGTAAAATGGTGGGCGAGGTGGTAGGGGTGGGGTACACGAGCGCTGCAGACGCAAAGCATTGCTAGGGGGGTCCGGAGGCATGTTGTCCCGGAGATTTTTAAAAACTAGCTTTAAAATGGTGCATTCTGAGGTACGATTTAACCTTTACTATTGAATACAGAGGGGAAGATATAAAACAACAAGACACTACTTGTGTAGTAATGTAGTAATCATGATTGATAAAAGTCAGTAATCATGACTGTTTCATCGTGTTGAGGTGTGGTTTCCATTTTACCACTGGTACACAGTAGAGGTGTGGTTTCCACTTGACCACTGGTACTTGGTTATGGTTATGTTTTTCTTGCACTAACCCTAGGCCTTGTTACCTCGCTGACAGAGTCAGTAAAAAAGTAAAAGGTAAGTTCTTATATAGCGCTGGACTGCTGAAAGCGCTTTATACTTTACTCCCTGGCAGACCTGTTCAGTCGAACACCATCTCGACTTCTCTGGGAAGCATCCAGTGGTATCATCTGAAGACTCTTTCATCATCACCTTTAAATAATTTTAATATCATAATAATATGGTAAATTGGTGGTTTATGTTCAAAAGATATTTTATTTGTTGCTAGAATACAATTAATTAAACAGTGATTTCTGGAATGCCACAAAAGTATGTTTCAATTATATTAATCGTAAGAACGTTTCTTAAATTGTGTCCTTTTTATAAACAGTATAAGTTGTTTAGTATATTCAATTACTGTGCAAACATATCATTGACATTGTCTAACCCAAGTTATTGATAACCCGTTAGTATGCAGTTTTGGGTAGTATGCATTTTTTATGAGATGTGAACTTCGGTGGTTGATATTCGTAAGTATTTCACTCAAATCAACTTCCCCAAAAGTTTGTTTGTACAACTTTGTCGGAATATGTATCATATATTTAGCACAAAGATATCTTACGAATCACATTCCTTATTTTGCTCAAACAAAACCGCATAGAACATGTTATTAGTTGAATAGACTTGTGCAAGTTGTGGGCTTTTGCGTCGAATCCGGACCCACTTTGATTTCGCCGTTATAACTTGAGTTTTGCTTAACTTTGATACATCAGTGAGATACACTGTAGTTCCATCATACAGCATTATCCTAGGCATATTTACCTGTAAGTATATTGCGTTTTACGTCCATTTGAGGCTTAAATAACACCCCGGTTTGTATCAACATATGCTGTTGTATACTGTATCTCATTTTTTACGCGCGCTGTGCGGTAACGCACGGCCACAAGCTCAGCGGTACAGACTAACGCAAACCGGATCGCTATTTGAGCTTCAACAGGGTCTGGATTCGATACAAGTACCGATTAGTGAATAGGATGCACGGTTTTTATTTGGGCTTCAAAAGAGTCCGGATTCGACACAAGTGCCGACAAGTGACGTAGTGTAGTGCCATCCGCCTGCAAGGTTTTCTCTCCCACCACCGTCATAAACCAAAACGCAAGTTACCGTTTGGGCGCCATTTTACATGAATGTCTAGATTTCTAGTATGTCAAAATTCCGCAAGGTGTCACCATTGGAGACACCGGGGATCCCGCAGGAATATTCCGTGACTGGACAACTCACATCTTTCACGTTGTCCAATGGATTTAAATCCTAACTACTCTGAGCGATATTAAGACGACTAAACGACGTTGCTACAAATCTGTGATTTTGCAGGAATATAAGTGACTTTGTGATGTCATTTCGCGCCACTCGCTGACGCTGAATATATAGCAAAAGAACCAAAAAAAATGGGTGTATGACATAGCTACAAGGCGGCAATTTCGGCCGAGGCGTCATAGAAAAATGGCGAGGCGGCCCGCCTCGCTTGTTATATACCAGGGGAAACACTGCGCTGTATCATACAATAACAATGAAGGCAATACTCAACACAGTGATACTAGTTCACAGGGCTACTTTATTTCAACAACTGCCTGTTTACTACAGTACTTCAGCCCTTGAGGCAGAATCCACTGCCCCTCAATGACACATAATTAATCTGGCCAATGCCATGTCTTTTAGCAACCAGTCCAATGTGTGACAAACACACTACACTACATAACATCTCATTTTAGGTGCCATTAGAATTATTTAATCAAATACAGATTTCTTGTGTATAGTGGCACTACCACATGAAATGTCTCTGCAAAATCAGAGAAAAAGTTACTTAAGAGTTTTTGAAAAAATAAGCAAAATGTGAAAATTTACCAGTTTGGGAGGCCTGGGGGGTTAGAATTATTCAATCAAATACAGTTTTGCTCGTGCATAGTGGCAGTACCCTAAGATATATCTTTGCAAAACTAGAGAAAATGTTGCTGAACGGTTTCTCAGATATGGCAGCTAACGGCGGACGCAGAGTGATGGCATAAGTCCGTTGGACTTTCAGCCCAAAAGACTAATAATACAAAGGTAAGTTAAATTCTTATACACCCAATTCAGCTTGTATTATCATAAAACAGGATCCAATAAATCACATTCTGTTGCAATCTGATGCAGCAGCCATTTGATTCGATTTACAAACACCCATATTGGTACTAGATTAGCTGCTGCCAGAACACTTGTGATAATGGAGTCGCAACTACTGCACACCACACGATTATAAATAAAATAAAATTAAACACTCCCTATCTCTAAAAATAGAATCAGTAATGTTTATAAATAGTAAAAATAAAGTAAAAGTGGGATTATATTTACACAATAAAATATATATATATTAACTTTTATTCACAGAAAAGCTTGATCAAGGCGAAGGGTTTTCAGGGCCATCCTAAGACATCCAGAATCACATTGTGTTTGTAGCTGTAGAATGAGGACACACAGCAAGTACGTACTGAAGCACTGGTAGTGTGCGGCGGGAGGGTGTGGCTGTCGGTTGGGGGTGAACTGAGGGTGTTGCTCCTGCTGCAAGGGCTGCACCCCGTAGTGCTGGCAGTGGCGGCGGTGGAAGGCGCAGGGTGGCTCGTCATTGCGCGCCCCGAGTCTGGGGGGCAGCTGTGGCTGCATGAACCGGGGCGACATAGAGCGCTGCATCGGCTGTGGGGGGAGACATACAATCAGCACAATCACACGGCTGTCTTTATAGGAAATAAAGGGTTTCAAAAGTAAAAATATAGGAATGTTTGATAATAATCGCTCAAGCTACTGAGCTAATAACAAATGTTGTTGCAGTGTTATTTTCCAGTGATGCCATCTATTGACTTGAATTAATGCAAATGAGCAACTACCAAGTTTCAACGTTACGTCACAAAATTCACACATCTGATTATGATACGGTGCGAGTCATGCTAATGCTACATCACAATCACATCCCCATCCACATTTTCAAAGCAAAAATTCTATTGTCGATATAATCACCAAAAATCTCAAATTTCTCCACAATTATTACGAAACGAATTTGTTTAAACATGGGAACTGCAATTATTTATCCTAGCCTGCTATAATAAACTACTTTACAGAGTAATTTACTGTATTTAGCACACATACTTGGGTTGTTTTGGATACACTTAACTACATATCTTCTTACATAAATAAAGTGACATTTCCTGTATAGGAAAATGTTGGATTTTGGGCACCCAGATGTGCAGATATATAAACATGCACACACGAACGCACCCACACAGATACCTACCATGTTGACCCGACTGCGGTGTCCCTGCAAGTGACAACTGCGTATGTGGGCAGGGGGTGGCTGCAGAAAGCCCCCATTCTCGCTCCCTGCCCCTGACGTCTGGCTGAGACCATTGCTGACATATGCTGAAGTCATGTGTGATGATTGCATGACCGTTGGCGGCTGTATTTCTTGCACTTCAGCATTACGTGTCACAGGTGTGGCCTGCCCCCGAGTCACAGGATTGGCCTGTCCAACTACCTTGGGTATCTGAGACATTGCCATTGTCACAGGCATCTGAGACACTGTCTGCTCCTCTGAAAAAGTTTAACACATTGTAAACTATAAACTTCACGTCTAGGTTTTGTTCTTTCTCGCTTGTTCTTAAATGTTATCAAACATATCTTTCAACAGTTTAGGTTCAGAAACAGTTATCTATGAATAGTACGTCATCTATGACCATAGACTAGCTGCCTTGTTGGATTCTCAATAAGCCTTGTTAAATCTAGTCAAATAGTAACCATTTTATAGGGTGAATGATCATGAAAATATTATATAATTATAGAGAAAACATTGCAGATATAGTGATGCTCTACCTACCAGATGAAATTCTTATAAACGAAAATAAAATTTTTGTAGATCAGATTCTACTAGGAATATGACTAGCGATTTAGCTGTTATCGCCATAAAGTATTAAAATCTAAATTAGACAGAATGATGTGCACCATTGTCTGACTCGGTCAAATCGACAACGACTGTGGCAGTTCGGCCATATGCTTCCTGTCTTCTAGCGTGTCGACCTTTCCTTCTACAAAGAAGACACACAAGTCACAACATATTCATGAATGTATATACAAAATGTGGAAGCTCACAAAATGATATTAAAATATCATGTGTTAAAAAGATATATGGAAAACAAAATTGTGGTCTCTACAAGAATAATTTGCTAGTTAACTTATACTGACGATGATTGGGGATAGTTGTATTATTGCAAATTTGCAATAATGCTGCGACAGCCGAGTTACTATAGCAATACTAATGCGATTGTTTCTTTGCTTTTGTTACAGTATCTCAACATGTTTATAATACAAACAGCCATGAAAACTATTTACATGTTATCACGTGGCCTTAGGGGAACATAATTCAAAATGGTGGATCCATTAATGACATTACTCTGGTGACCGACTGTTGATGTTAGGTGGACAATTAAATAAAAATATAAAATAAAGTTGAGAAAGCATAACTTTTTTGCTTGGTATCACTAGTTCAGCATACTATCGAATCAATGACAACTATCAATACTTAAATTAATTATCGACAACACTGCATGGTCGCACCACCTATTATCTTGACTTTTTGTGATACATACTACTGAAAGTAATTTCAAAACTCACCTAGTGACAACTGAAACAACTTCGACATCACTATCAGTGTCATCGTTCTTGTCGATGATGACATGCTGTTGTGTTGACACCGACATGTCCTCACTGACAACAGTGTCAACAGGTGGCATTGTTGAATTAGCATAATTCTCCAGATCTTCCTCGCCAACTAGTGGCATGAACGGCTCTGGTCTCCCCGGGCGACACGTCGACAATGAACACAGCAATCCGGGACTGATGACATCAATGTCGGAATCACAGTCACTTGTGTCACTAGCCGACGACGAACTGAGGTCGACAGGACACGGTTGTGTCAAGAAACTATTTGTGCTGTCGGCGACGATCTTGTCACTGACATAATGCTGGGAGTTCATAGGTCGTGGACTATATCGACATGCCCCTGAACGACGCACGTGTTCGCGTCTGCACCGTTGATAAACACTCAAGTCCGGAGACTTCTTTGCACGGTTTGTGTCTGGGCTGAAGTGTGACGACCGACGCTTTTTCATGACCCCTTCAGGGCCTGGCTCTTGGGGTAACTGCGACACATTTGTACCCATAATGCTGCGGGGCATGCAGTGGTGGAATGGGCCTCGTCCCTGGTTTAGGTACCGAGTGTGAGGGTTGTAAAATGATGGCTGCATACCCCTGTTGGTGTCAACTTGCTGGTGGTGAGCAAACAACATTGGTTTGTGTCTGTGGGTCAATGACGGTGCTTGTCTGAACGACCACTGCGTGTCAAAGCTTTGGTTATCAGTGAGGCCCTGGTGGTCAGAACTTGTGCCTGGCTGGGGGCTAGATGGTGGGGGTAACACAGAGGTCAACTCGGGGTCAGACGTTGATGATGGCAGCATCATCCGCGATGTGAAACTGTCCTGGAAGTCTGATGACAGGAAGGCTGGCTCTCGGGGCACAGATGACTCTACAAAGTACACAAGAAATGCCCCAGAACATGAACCCACATGACTTCAGTTCATGATGCATAACTTCATATTGGCATTCTCATATTTACTCTGTACATTATAAAATATATAACAGTTATCATTAATTAATTAATATATATTTTTTAATTGACACAAACACTCAGTCAGTTGATGCAGGATCCATCTACTGTGTTGCTCCACTTGCATGGGGATGGATGCTATATACATGATAACTATGTGAATCTAACAAGTTCTTGTTCACAATGTGATACTGCAGAACTGAACCAGTGTTAAGCGCATTCAGTCTTACCTGTCTGTCTAACAGCAGCATCCAGGGAGACAACATCAATATCCTCCTCGGCAGAATGCCACACCTCCACCTCCCCATCACTCAAGTCAGCTCCTACATCACATAACAACTTTACTACAGTTACACAGGACAACAAACACCTCCACCTCCCACCACTCAAGTCGGCTCCTAAATCACAGAACAACTTGATTACAGTTACACAGGACAACAAACACCTCCACCTCCCATCACCCGAGTCAGCTCCTACATCACATAACAACTTGACTACAGTTACACAGGACAACAAACACCTCCACCTCCCCATCACTCAAGTCGGCTCCTAAATCACAGAACAACTTGATTACAGTTACACAGGACAACAAACACCTCCACCTCCCATCACCCGAGTCAGCTCCTACATCACAGAACAACTTGACTACAGTTACACAGGACAACAAACACCTCCACCTCCCCATCACTCAAGTCGGCTCCTACATCACAGAACAACTTGACCTCAGTTACACAGGACAACAAACACCTCCACCTCCCATCACTCGAGTCAGCTCCTACATCACAGAACAACTTGACTACAGTTACACAGGACAACAAACACCTCCACCTCCCATCACTCGAGTCAGCTCCTACATCACAGAACAACTTGACTACAGTTACACAGGACAACAAACACCTCCACCTCCCATCACCCGAGTCAGCTCCTACATCACATAACAACTTGACTACAGTTACACAGGACAACAAACACCTCCACCTCCCCATCATTCAAGTCGGCTCCTACATCACAGAACAACTTGATTACAGTTACACAGGACAACAAACACCTCCACCTCCCCATCACTCAAGTCGGCTCCTAAATCACAGAACAACTTGACTACAGTTACACAGGACAACAAACACCTCCACCTCCCCATCACTCAAGTCGGTTCCTACATCACAGAACAATTTTATTACAGTTACACAGGACAACAAACACCTCCACCTCCCATCACTCAAGTCAGCTCTAACATCACAGACCAACTTGATGACAGTTACACAGGACAACAAACACTTCCACCTCCCATCACCCGAGTCAGCTCCTACATCACATAACAACTTGACTACAGTTACACAGGACAACAAACACCTCCACCTCCCATCACTCAAGTCAGTTCCTACATAACAGAACAACTTGACTACAGTTACACAGGACAACAAACACCTCCACCTCCGATCACTGATCACTGATGAATTAGTTATAATAAATAAACAATAACCAAATGAAATTAGTGTCTAACAAAAGATCTACTTGGATTATCTTCAATAATTAAATTGTTATCAAATAAAACAAAAAGTCCTATATGGTTTATTTCTAAAAAATAAACTGTAACCAAATAAAACTGATGTTTTATTGTAATACATAGGCCCTACACACACTAAATCTAGTTGGATGATCCCAAACAGATTAACTGTTATCAATAAAACTACTGCCAAACAGAACAAGCCTTACTTGGATTGTCGCCAATAAACGGGTCGGCCTCCCCACTCATGTGTAGGTTGATGGCGCCACCATGTGGTTCGAAGACAATGTCATGTGACGTGATACTAGTGGACGCCATGAGGACAGAGTGGTCAAAGAGGTCTGTGGGCGGACGCGCAGCTGGCACGGAGTCAACCACAATCTCTTCCTTAGCTTTAGGCTATTCACATCAACAACATATCAATTAATCAGTTCCCACTAGGTCATTCGTTTGTATCACTATCTGATTGGCACATGTATTTGAAAGGGCATGGCAGGCAATCAAAATCATTTCCACAAGTAATAAAATAAACAATGGTTCACTACGAAACTGACCGTGCATTATAAAGATGACTACTCAGAGCATAGGGAACAAGTTGTTTTCCTTTACTGATTTAATATGCAATAAAGATGCAAAAAACGAGGACCAGCATCACTCCTGATGTCAGGGTAAAAGAGGAAAGCAACAACAATGTCATGTAACATGAACTACAGTCAGTCTGTATGTGATACTGAAAGTAAGCAACAACAATGTCATGTAACATGAACTACAGTCAGTCTATATGTGATACTGAAAGTAAGCAACAATAATGTCATGTAACATGAACTACAGTCAGTCTGTATGTGATACTGAAAGTAAGCAACACCAATGTCATGTAACATGAACTACAGTCAGTCTGTATGTGATACTGAAAGTAAGCAACACCAATGTCATGTAACATGAACTACAGTCAGTCTGTATGTGATACTGAAAGTAAGCAACACCAATGTCATGTAACATGAACTACAGTCAGTCTGTATGTGATACTGAAAGTAAGCAACACCAATGTCATGTAACATGAACTACAGTCAGTCTGTATGTGATACTGAAAGTAAGCAACACCAATGTCATGTAACATGAACTACAGTCAGTCTGTATGTGATACTGAAAGTAAGCAACACCAATGTCATGTAACATGAACTACAGTCAATCTGTATGTGATACTGAAAGTAAGCAACAACAATGTCATGTAACATGAACTACAGTCAATCTGTATGTGATACTGAAAGTAAGCAACAACAATGTCATGTAACATGAACTACAGTCAGTCTGTATGTGATACTGAAAGTAAGCAACAACAATGTCATGTAACATGAACTACAGTCAATCTGTATGTGATACTGAAAGTAAGCAACACCAATGTCATGTAACATGAACTACAGTCAGTCTGTATGTGATACTGAAAGTAAGCAACAACAATGTCATGTAACATGAACTACAGTCAGTCTGTATGTGATACTGAAAGTAAGCAACAACAATGTCATGTAACATGAACTACAGTCAGTCTGTATGTGATACTGAAAGTAAGCAACAACAATGTCATGTAACATGAACTACAGTCAATCTGTATGTGATACTGAAAGTAAGCAACAACAATGTCATGTAACATGAACTACAGTCAGTCTGTATGTGATACTGAAAGTAAGCAACAACAATGTCATGTAACATGAACTACAGTCAATCTGTATGTGATACTGAAAGTAAGCAACACCAATGTCATGTTACATGAACTACAGTCAGTCTGTATGTGATACTGAAAGTAAGCAACAACAATGTCATGTAACATGAACTACAGTCAGTCTGTATGTGATACTGAAAGTAAGCAACAACAATGTCATGTAACATGAACTACAGTCAGTCTGTATGTGATACTGAAAGTAAGCAACAACAATGTCATGTAACATGAACTACAGTCAGTCTGTATGTGATACTGAAAGTAAGCAACAACAATGTCATGTAACATGAACTACAGTCAGTCTGTATGTGATACTGAAAGTAAGCAACAACAATGTCATGTAACATGAACTACAGTCAGTCTGTATGTGATACTGAAAGTAAGCAACACCAATGTCATGTAACATGAACTACAGTCAGTCTGTATGTGATACTGAAAGTAAGCAACACCAATGTCATGTAACATGAACTACAGTCAATCTGTATGTGATACTGAAAGTAAGCAACACCAATGTCATGTAACATGAACTACAGTCAATCTGTATGTGATACTGAAAGTAAGCAACAACAATGTCATGTAACATGAACTACAGTCAGTCTGTATGTGATACTGAAAGCAAGCAACACCAATGTCATGTAACATGAACTACAGTCAATCTGTATGTGATACTGAAAGCAAGCAACAACAATGTCATGTAACATGAACTACAGTCAGTCTGTATGTGATACTGAAAGTAAGCAACAACAATGGAAGGAATAAAGAAACAATTTAGTAGTGACTCGAGGCTTATTGTAATTATAACAACGCCACTGAAACTGGCCGTTTACAAATAAAGGTTGAAATAGAGTGACTTGATAACCTCACTGGAAAGGTTAGAAATATTTAATTATAATCATTAATCATACACTTCATGAACAAAACATTACAAAAGATGTCAGCCTCCGCATGCTCTATATATAATTTATTACAAACATCAGTTTAGCGACTGTTTTAACAAATCATATCAAAATGAATTGGATACCGTGACGAAAACTTGATACGATGACAAAATAAATGTCACAGCTTCACAGTCAGGACCATTGACAGCAACTCGGATGTGAAATGGAAAGACTTGATTACACATGAAAGCAAATTGACACCTAAGGCTATTACCTGGATATGAATGTGCATAAATAAGTAACTTTGCAACCATGGTGATACAGTCTCCATAGCAGCTGTAAGTTGGTCAATTATAACACACGTGTATAATTATGTTAATATGTATACCACCTGTCATAATCTTGTGGCAATCAATTTTGTAAATAAGTGCCACTGTCACAGGTGTCCAAATATGAGGTGCATCAAGAGCACCTGTTGCACATAGCTCTGTGCAACCAGGTATTACAAAGTGTACATGCATGATGCAGTCATATATTGATCAACATCTAGCTAGATGTAGCAAGGTCTCAGAGAATGTCCTGTTAGACAAAGACAAAAGGACTGTCCCTACCTCATGCTTTATGGCGACATCTGTGACATGGTCATCCCAGGAAGAGTCAGCCTCGTGTCGACAACTCACGTCCGCCATGTCTGTGTGTCAGTCAGCACCACCTGGCAACAAACATGGTCAACATGATCACCCTGAGTGGGGCGAAGTAGCACTGACAGCACTGGACCCTCACACCCAGTAGAGGTCTGACATTTGAGATTTTGAGTCCACCTGTTTGCCGTTTCAAAACTTGGGCAATTTCATTCGTGATTCATGCCCCTCTGTCTGTGTTGTTTCAGAATAGACACCAAAAGCTGCTGGTAATTTCTAACTCGTGTCTATGGAAGGGGAAGTAAAGGTACCACCCTGGGGTTAATGTGTACCCTGTAGTGTTGTGGCCTCACAGAGTGGGTTTATAACCTACTGGTTCTTGTTCCCTCCCCTGACCAGACCTGCTTCCTGGTCAGTCATGCGACAGGCACTGACCAGGCAACTGGTGTATGACAGCAATGGCAACAACTGGCAATATATAGCAGAAACCAATGAGCAGTTAATTGTGATCAATTGAAACATTGAATCACAGTAATGACAAATGAGGACACATTGTCATAAGACATGTGAGAAATTAGATAGCAATACCTGTATCTAACACATCTCCTTTACAACATACCCACACACTAATGACACATTAATCAAGTTTCTGTGTACCTGTCAGTTTCAGGTACATTGCAGACTTGTGGTTGTGTGGTAGGGCTCTCAAATACAGACTATAGGCAACAATATACAAATAAATGCAACTTGAATCTTGGGCATAAATAAATGTTATAATTTCCATTATCATGGATATACACCCAAACACATCTGCACTTAGACTAAACAAAATGAACCCTTTTTATTCCCAATCTGAATGAAATATACTCTAAAAATAGTGTCCTGATATTCCACTAATTTTTAACCCCCTCCATCACACTGTTCAAGGCCCCTTTTGGTCCTGCTTTTCTGTACATTTTCTGCATGCTTTGTTGCGACACCTAGCGGACAAGATGGCATCACTGCAGGTAGTACCACTAGGATTTAGGATGGCGCGCATCTATACATGTTGGTGTTTCAGACCGTACCTAAAATTGCAATCGCAGAATTTAATATTTTTTTCATATCACTGTAAAGATAATAATCTTACCTACCAATGTGTCACTGGATGCATGCAGAAACTGTGTTTACTTTTGAGTTATTGCTGTTTGAACATTGCGAATGCTCAAACTTGCAATAGGGTTTAATATTTTTATACCACAATAAAGATAATAATCGTATCTACAAATTGCCTCTGGATGTACCCAGGATTTGTTTTTAGTTTTTGAGTTATGGCCGTTTGAACATCGCGAATGCTTAATCTGCCATGTATACGTGGCAGTGGAAGGTTTAGCATTCGTGATGTTCTAACGACAATAACTCAACAAGTTAACACAATTCCTGTGTACATCCAGCAACAAACTTGTAGATAATATTATCTTTAAGGTGATGTCAAAAAATTTAAAATTCTGCGCTTGCAATTTTATGTACAATCTGAAACAACAGTTTGCACCGCCATTCGCCGTACTAAAGAATAGGGTGCACTCAGTGGTCCTACATGCAGTGACGTCAGCAACATCTGACGAGCTGACACACAAATAACCACGTTTGAGTGGGCTTAGTGGCACGAGTTAGCAATGAACAGGCTTTGTATTTGGCACACTACTTGACAAGAGTATTAAGTTTATGTATACAAAGTTTCAAAGACATTTAAAATTCCATTTCACTTAGTCTTTAATATACACAGTGTACACTTTGTATATAATTATAATTCATCAGTGTTGTTGGTCAGATGTAGTTAAATCTCAATGCCAGTTAACATATTCTGCTCTTGTTTGTTATCTCTGCATTTCATGACAATTATATAAAGTTGATTCATATCGGGAGTAGTTTCTAATTAACTGAGTCACACTATCAGATATATCCATACAGTTGTAGTGTACCAAGGACATTGACCCATTGGTTTCTTTTTATCATGCTAAGCCTTTAGGCTATGTACCAATTGTTCCAAGGAGTTCTCTTTGTTAATTAGCAGGTATACACAGTATCATTGTCATTCTCAGGTATATTATTATAATAAAGAATAGTTGCGATTTGTGTCTCTGTTGCTAGATGTAAGGCAATACATATTGTCTGCGATTTTTTTCTCTATATCAGCTACTGACGCAACATTTACTTTTTATAACTACTTTCTGGTATAGCTTGCATCTTGTAATGTTTTCTGCAGTTTATGTTCTTGTTGCTTTCCTTATAATGCAAACTAATTATAATGTCAGACATGCCTACCCCAAAAACTTCCTGTCAGTAATCCATCTTCCCATTTACACTGATTTTTAGGAATATAGGCCTGCTGTCAGTAATAGTTCAGAACCGTGCCAGATATTGTCAGGAAAAGAACACCACTGTTCAAATAGAGTGGCAGAATCACATTTTCTTGGAATAACTTTTAATGAACAATTTAACTAGAAAAATCACATTGACAAAACTTCAAATAGGGTTTCAAGGACGTTAGGTGTATTGAATATACTAAGACAGTTATTACCTCTTAATATATAGATTATATTGTACAACACACTGATATTGCCACATTTAAAACTATGGCATAACCACTTGGAGTTACAAATGTGGCAGAATTCAGAAACTTCAAAAGAAACTTGACCAAATTATTAGTGTAAGCAAATATAATGCGCACACTGAACCACTATTTAAGTCTTAAATTATTAAAAGTAGAACACATATTGAAATCACAAGATCTAAAATTAGATTATAAATTTGTACATAACAAACTTCCTATTTACCTTCAAAATTTACTGCTTCAACAAAACAATAGCGTTCACAATTTACACACACGTGGGCAATATAATATACACACAATCAGGGTACAACACGAATTTGTGAAACAAAGCCTCAGATACACCTTGCCGCATACTATCAATAATGCATCTGACTTAATACAAAATAAAGTTTACACTCACAGCTTACATGGCTTTACAATGTTTGTTAAACATTATTATTTGTACTTTTATCCACCTGTATATACATTACAAAATTGTTATATTTGCCACAATGAGTGAATAACAAATAGGAATACATATTTTATGTGCACCTCTTTGGATGAATAACCAGTCGTCCATTACCATGTTATAGGCCTTGCGTGACTTAATCCGTTGACTGATTATTGCTACTTTTTTATTAACCAGGACTTGTCATTAATACAACTGGGTGGCTCCCACGAGAGCGGCTTTTTTGCCTTAGTGGGAATCTCCCTGACCCCCACGTGATAATTGATACACCATTTTGTGACTATTATGCTTTTACATACTGACTTATTGAGTGATATGTATATATGGGTCAAAATAAAAACTACTGTCTCTCTGTCTCTCTACCAGCTACTCTAGTACACATGGTCTGACTCATGTGTAAGACCAATCCCTACACCTGTCTGCCATCAGTCTAGTACTGGCAGCAGAACCTGTGTTGGTATACTCTATCTGACTTGGACATATGTGTTCACCAATCCTACTGTAATTATGATACTATCACATTATGGGGCATGCTTGCAAAGTGACAATGACAAAATCAAACTTAGTCAACATTATATTTGCAATATTGTTCCACCTCAGTGTTCTTTCTTTTGTTAAAATACATTATTTACAATTATTCATGTAAGAATGGCTAAATTGTCGTAAAATAGTGTTTGCTTAATGTTAAATGTACACAACTACATAACTACATTGTTTTATCACTGGGCAGATTGGAGATATCACACTTCTAAAGGTTCTTTACGGCAGCATACTTTTAAGTTTACATACATGACAATAATACATATTATTATTGCCAGTCTTCGTATTTACATATAAAATGGAACATATATGTTCTATCCTTAGTCAATGTAGTTAGTAGATTGTACTAAATATAGTATATACTACATAGATTTATTTTGTTGTAAGTATTTATAAATTTTTTAAACTTTATAATACTTCCCTAATGATGATGATGATAAAAGTACTTGACATTCTCAAATATGATTTCAAACACTTTGGGCGTGGGTATAAATAAATGGCAAGTTACAATTTTTTATTCACCTGTCCTGTTTAACTTCTTGCCTTCTCATCAATTCAGCTGTAGCATAAGATTTAAAACTGACATGCACTAGTTAACAACTGTATGTATATACTCTACGTAGTCTTTTTTCTACACAATGTTTTCATGGGCATAAAAGCCTAGATTGTTGTGAATAGGGAGTTGTGTTTGTTATTCACAGCAACAAATTGTACAAAATGCATTTATTTAACCAAAGCATTGCACATCCGTAGTATGCTGTATTGAGAAATGCCTCCCTTTGATGTTGGGGCCTAGCTACAAAAGAAATCCGTGAGGCGTAATCCGTTTCGTACAATGACACCATTGAATGCTATGACTGGATGGAGCTGAGCAGACCTTGCGTGTCAAGTTTGTCTCAGGTCTGTGTACACTACAAACAGCAAGAAATATGCTGCCGGATTAAATTGCACATTTGCAGGCAAAATCCCTATCCCACCGATCCTGGGCAAAACTAAGACTCATAAAACCATAGACCATCCCAATGGGCCACTAGCTAACCTACACCGGTTGAGTTCTGTAAATGCAAAACTGACATGGATATGCTCGGACAACAAAACAACATATTAATCTATACAGCTGAGTTGTATAGTACACTTTGCGTGGGACATTTGTCCATAATACAGGAGCTGCATTATCTGGTCATAGCACTGTTACATAATTGGGGGAAACTGAGATGGCATCAAAAAAGACATACCGAGACCTCCACGGAAAGGTTGCTCTCCAGTGGAACTTGTAGAGCTGGGGACAAGACAGCGATGTAGTTAGTGAAAACATTTGCGAGATTGTATGGCCTGGTGATGCATACTGAGTGGTCACTGAACAGGCCTGCTGTGTATCTAACCATAAGCAATGATGACACACTATTGTCTGCCATTTAATTATCGTTGACAGGTTGACATGTGTTCGGCGGTGTGCAATGCACTAGCAAAACAGCAGCTCAACTGACGACGCGTCAATGCAGCTTGGAATCTGTCATGCATATACATGTTATTGTATACATTCGTATTTTACATTGTACCCTTGATTATATATTGTGATCATTGTCATTGTTATGTCACAACATTTATGCATTGTGTTATGGGGAATTGTTGGGCTTAATAAAAATAAAAACTTTCTACATTATGCCTTGTGTCTTTTGCAAAGTAGCCACGAATCCTAGTCGGAACATTGTCCCATACTATAATAGTAGCATTACCACAGCGGCCGCCGCGGCTGTTGGATCTGGCCAGTTTTGACGCTAAACTACGACAGGTCACCGGTCACGCAGCCCTTACATCATTAAGTCCGCGTTAAATACTACATATTTAATATCACTGGAACGGCAAGATAATGTTCTTTACAATGGCATAAAGTTTTAAAAAGTATTCCTTTATTTGACGAACTCATCGTTCGTGATTGAGCGATGATACGCGCCAAAAGTGTCACGCCGACAGCGCTTCGCGACGGTACGGTTTTCGCAAAAACAGGTCGCGGCAAATTGAAAACCCGCACTTGTAAACCTATTTGGATCGTCATGAGATCTGCTCGACCAATTAGAAGACGTGTTCGTCTTCACTGCAGTCGTTGCACGAAGTCTCTGCATTAAACCAAATGAAAGTTATGTCGAATTATCGTATAAACATGAATTTTTGGTAATGTTATCGCCTAAAATTCAAGTTCGTGTATATACACACCTACGCGTCAGTTTCAGACTGTTCAGGTGATATATGTTATGTGATATTTTAAAAAGGTTTACAAGTGCGGAAATCGCATTTTGTGCGACCTAGTTGCACGGTTTTCGAGAACGCCACCGCAGACGCTATAATAATAGTAAAATCCGCCTGGTAACGTCAGCATGCTGCTGGATATCCGTCAGGCGGACAACCGCGTTGTGCTGGTTGTCCGCTAGGCGGATTTGGCGCCTAGCTGTCATACAGGCAATCCCCATTCACAGTACGCTGGCTACACTTAATAATTGATTTTAAACTTGAAATTCATAAACTTATATTCCAACCTTACTCTGTTAAATATTAAATAAGAACTTGTTATATTTGTTGTTTGCTTACTAGTAGTAATAACTAGCCAGTTTAAGATTGGTATTTCCACCATTATAATATTCATTTATTGCCACAATTATATTATTGGTGTGTATAACTATATATTATTTAATTAATAATTATATATTCCTATTTATATAACTATTGTAACAACAGAGACTAGCAATAACATTTGAGTTGTTGATGCAATTATTCATTACTCTGTGTATTTAAATGCAGGTATCTCTCAGGTCCATGACACTTTCTGCAATTCACTTTGCTAAGTAAAACTAGTATAGACATTAATTATGCAAAGTGGGAATTAAGTGACATCTAATGATAGTAATTAAACTCTTTATGTAGTACTATGATAAGAAGTGCTAAACGTTAAATGATAAATTGATAATGCTTTTGAAAATTGTTATAACACGAATGAGGATACCAAATTTACTATGTTCGCCATTTTATTTTATGATAATTACATTAATCAATTATGTAATTGGCAAATAAGTGAGTTCTAATGAAAATGTTTGTGTTGTACTATTTTACAACATGCCTCAAATATTAATGATGTGCTTTTGGAAAACAATGTATTAAAAAATTGGGATTCTACATTTAATATGTCCGCCATTTTATTTTATGCAAATTACTCCACAAATTATTCAAATTGTGGTAATTAATTGATAGCAATGAAACAGTTTATGCTGTACTATTGTAAACGCCATTACTGAGTTAATTACATGCTCAAAATAACAATTTCTTCACAAAACATTGGGAATCCTCATTCAATATGGCCGCCATTTTGTAATAATTATGCTAATGATGCACCAATTTTGACAAAAAATTGGGATTGAAATTAACAATAATGAAACAAGATATACTACATTTTCTGATACCCTGTAAATATACTCTAAACAATTAATGACATGAAATGAATTGCATCTTGTTACAGTCTATGATTCAATATGTCAGCCATATTATGCTAATTAGGTCATGAAATGTGCAAATTAGGTCAACGAAAATGCAAAAAATGAATTCCTCATGTGAAAATACCTATATATGCAAATTTTGAAGTAATTACCTCAATTAATTACTTATCTGTTGTGAAAACAATGACAACAATTTTAAATTAGGGGTACACCCTGTAAATACTGTGACCCTATTCTATCTGTGCTATTTTTCATGTTCACCGTTCCAACGAAAACCCCTGGGGTAGTAACATTTCCAACTTAATAACTTTGTCAGTAGTTGTCCGATTTTCATGAAATAAAAAACATTTACTTAAGAAGAAGAAGCTCCTTACATGCATAACAAAACATGTTTAGGTAATGCAGTTTTTATTTTTCATGTGGTAATGCTAATAATAGGCATCGGAACAATTTCACTTTTGGGGAGCTGAAGCTCACCAAAACCCTTAAATTACACCCATTGAGGCTCCAACAGTACTGCATCCCCTAGCTGAAACATTGGGGGTTAGCCTATCTCCAGCTACTCAATTCCCCTCGTTTCCAATGATTATAATATGCACATGTACAACGAAAATACATATATCTATGTTATACTCAAAAAGTGCCAACAAATAGCATGTTCTGGATGATAAGACCAATAAATAATGGAACTGGAACAATAATGTATACTAATAACATATATACATTAATTATAATACTAGTAGTAGACTAGTAGTACACATCACGCAAAATTTGCCGATGATAATTTTTAATTGCCAACATAAATAACCCAATGAAACAAAAATGTTATAAAAAAGACTGAGATCGCTGTCGAAAACAAGGCATATCAACCATGCAATATTGAACATTATGTAGCAGTTATCACGTTACATAATACAATGTATTGTTACACACAAATTCTGGCTAACATCACTCAACCAGGCCGATATCACTGGCTATACAGGCCAAGTTCACTGCCGCACACGTATTGCTATCGTTTCTGGTCAGCATCACTCCCTCAAACAGGCCGAGATATTTAGCTATACAGGCCAAGTTCACTGCCGCACAAGCCGAGATTGTGAAAGGTCAAGATAACTGTGAATCACTTCACTCATAGCGATTAGGTATTTCTGTTTATTCCTAGTCATGTATTATTATTATTAATAACAACTACCGAGTCTGAAAAGGGTTTATCTTGGCTTCTTATTATAATTCCTGCCTAAAAATATACTAGTGTAGCTAATGGAAAATCGTTAAAAATGGTAATAAATCCAACAACAGTCACCACATTTGTCGATGACCGCCTAACCAAAAGAAAGCAAACTGAAATTTTGTTTATAGGATGTTGAACTCGGGGGCTCCGATAGTGTAGTGGTTAGCTCATCCGCCTGACATGCCGGCGCCCCGAGTTCAATACCCGTACCGGGCAGGTATGATATATTTGGGGTAAAACCCTGGCTCTCAACATTGGGGACTGTGTATCCCTCGTGAGTCGGAGATCACGTTAATGTCGGTCCCGTCTCAATTTGGGACGTAAAAGAACCACTGAGGACGACAAGCACCTTGGCAGTGACCACCCTCAGTGCCAGCATAGTCAATAAATTGATAGAAAGGTCGGCTTGGGTCTTGGCGATAATGTTCTGAAAAAGGCTGACTAGTTGAATGAGACCTCGTAAGATAATAACATTGTAACCACAATATATATACAGACTAGTCAGTTAATAGAACGTTGCCGAGTGCTGGAAACAACTAGAACTAGAACTTGCTTTTGCCTTGCATGACGTCGTTAATAATGGGCGCTAGCCTACAATTTTACATGGTGCACGGAACGCCCAAAAATGTGACATAATCGACTACAGCGGAAGCTGTGTAGTGAAGAGATGCATACCTTCGACATTACTAGTACGCCGTGAACAGTTAACATAAACTTACCCGTGAGCAAAATCGCATATCTGCGTAATACACAAACACAAAAATTCTTCCCCAGCACACCGAACTCGCTTCTATGCGGCCGCTAACAATTGGCCTTTAATTATTCGTGCCGATAGATGGCGCTCGCTGTAATATGTCAATATTTTGATATATTTAATTACGTTTCGCCGATTAAAATGTTGCAATTCCCACTGGTGCACGGCAAATTACGCATACACGCAACTGACAATTAACATCGAACTTTATATTCTGCCTAATAAGACGTAATTATGGTTAATTTATGTTTTGTTTACAATGACATGGCAGATGACCAGAAAATGTCAGTTTTTGTGACAGTCGGTACTACATCATTTGACCAGTTAATTAAAACTGTATCAAATGATGCGGTACGCCAGGTAAACAATGAAGATTTAAACAATCCAAATTTATATTTGCCACAATATTTAAATATGTAAATCTAGTTATGTAGGCAATAAGCGTCACGTCTACTCATATTATCGCCCACTACTGTTGACGTAGCAGACGCTCGGAATTCTGGAGTATTTTTTGGGAACATGCTTTTCAAGTCTGAAGCTTCTATTTAATTTTGCATACACAATTGTTAAATTGTGTTTCTATGTTTTTTATTAAATGTTATACTTATAAGTTATAAAACATATTGTAAAATTATAACTTTCATTGCAATGCAATGGTCTATCCCTCACTGCCTCAGCTCTGGGCCTTGTAAATGTGAAGTGATAAATTATAAAGTAGCTCATATCCATTCATGGAACAAAAACCCAAGGACATCAGTTGTCACCATTAATGGTTGTGCCAACTGGTCGGTTAATTACCATTCAGTTCTGTCTATAGGAGGTCTTCTAGATAAGTATATAATACTATATATATATCATTGAGAAGCCTTGCAGACAGAATCATCGTTGTAGGGTTAAGAATCTATATCGGTACCAAGCTGTAGACACTTGAAGCCTCTGATCTGCCACTTGGTGGTGTATTTTAGAAAATACAACAATAGTTATTTACTTACATTTTTGTTGATACTTACTTTACTAAAGGTCCTTTCTTACATGTAAAAAAATTGAGTGATCACCAGATGACGCCATCATAATGGTGCTAAGTGATGGCTGTAATGCTGCATTCCAATCACCTTGTGTATACCGTGAATACGACTTCGTAACCCCTACTTGACCTACTTGCATAAATTTACAAGTGGTAAAATGGAGGAGCTTGTGAACTTTCCAAGTTGTGTTTACGATATAAACGAGCCCGTTGCAATGCAGTATAACTGTAAGCTAGTGTAGGGCTAATTGATGAGTGTCTTATGACAAGGCTGAGCCAACTTACGCATCTCTAGTAGATCTATCGTGGATGAGACTGAAGATTATCCGGATCACTCTCACACCTCTTCTTTAATCACAATGACTTCAGTGAATGCCCTTGCAGTCTTTTAGTTTTACTCGAGCGCTTCATGCGTCTTATTTCCCATCCACAGAACAAGGCTGGCAGAACTTAAGTCCCCTTTTAGTTATATTCTGGTTAATTTGTCGCCTGATATACCATGAGTAATTATGCATTGTCCTGCGTAATCATGTTGTAATGCACATCCTATCACTGTGCACATTGTCTCGGATCCACAGGTCCTGCAGAAATTAGGCTACAGTCACGCGGTGCTCCAGATAGGGCGAGGCAGCTATGAGCCTACACCGCAGAACACAGACAGCTTCAAGCTGGAATACTTCAGGTTTAAAGATTCAATAGCTGAAGATATTCGTCTTGCAGATTTAGTTATCAGTCATGCAGGTAATTATTGTTAATTATAGTAAGACTAAGATTATACATTATCAGACCCCATCGTTGTTGCTGGAAAGTTACAATTAAAAAAAATCATTCTTCTCTGTCACAGCCATCACAGTTGCAGAAACAGTTGGCAAGGGTAATTTACTCTCTACAGTGTATCTGTTGAGGTTGATCACAGGGGTTTGGAATACAGTAAAACTTCAATTAACTCTCAAATGGTAAGATCACTGATCAAGTCTTCAAACGTTGCTAGATACTCCCTTGAAAATGAACTATTTTATGTTAAAGTGAACTGATCTTCAATAAAGACGCTAAGTGGCATACCTAGTATATTGACAGCGAGAATGTGATACTCGGGTATTCCATGTTGTGCTCATATACAGGAGCCGGCAGCTGCCTGGAAGTTCTTGGAGCAAACAAACCCCTGGTGGTCGTCATCAATGAAGAACTCATGAACAACCACCAGGTGGAGCTGGCTGACCAACTATCCAGCGATGGACATTTGTTCTATTGCACGTGCAGGTTGGTCAACATAATTTTATATTAACCTTAAATGTTTACCTCAAGATAACTAGTTTCTTTTAAATACAGTAACCTTTGGATATAAAAAATTCACTTATAGCAAATTCCATTTACCCGGGTATACTGAATAAATGAATTGGTCCAATTTTTTTAATACACAGTAAATTTCAGATATATATTTTTTTGAATGTAATTAATAAATTGGCTGGTCCTGAGCAATGTGTTATAACCAAAGTTTACTGTATGTAGTTTTAAAGCACTTTAAATCTAAACAATTCTCCAAAGTACTTAGTGTATCGTAAATATTTACAATTGGTACAAAGAACACTATATAAGATAATGGTACAATTCAGATAACAAACTTGCCATTATCACTGTATATTTGTGTATAGGTAATATATTAGGTATGTCTATGAAGGGTCGATTATCTTCCCCCAAATCGGTCTTCCTATCTGGGAATAGGGGTACAGTGGACTCTTGCCATAAGGAATCCAGATATAGGGAAAAACCACTTAAAAGGAACAACTCTGAAATCCCTTTCTGCGAGCACTGTTGTAACCGTGGATATATAGGGTACATCAGATATTTGTAGAACATTTTGACAGTTACAAGAAATACCTATGAGAGTCCACTGTATGACAATGTTGTTTCTTACGATTTGGTTTCATGCAAACTGTATAACGTTGAATTGTGTAGCGTTGTGACTCGAGTCAACTGTTTCCAGTGAATTGCCACACTTGCTGGAAACCATGGAGTTGTCTCACCTGAAGCCATTTGAAACAGGCAAAGCTGAGAAGTTTGGAACATTTCTGGACAGAGTCATGAGCATATCATGACGACACCACACACAGTGAATTTAATGCCTGTTATTATAACTTTGTGAACATTTATAACTGGACAGTCAAGTCTTGTACTGAGAATAGCGTAACCAAAACACCAACTTATCTACATTATGCACGGCTAAAACTGTAAATAACGTAACAGAAAACAGTGTACAAGTTGCATATCAATTTATTGTTATCATAAACACGGTGATACAATGTATATATAATATACAGTGCGAGGTGGCATTGGCTTGAAATCTACCAAATCCAGTTCCTCTACCATCTCTCTAGTGCAGGTGTTTTTACACTTATTAATGCATCCGTTATAAAACAATTGTCCTAATATATACGTTACTAATGTTGAATACAAACAAGACAATGGACAAACATCGCAATGTCTTCATGTTCATGTCCCAGCCAGACTTGACAGTCTGTGCTCCAGGCTATAGCAGGTTTAACACTGTCAAGAAACACACAACTGCTGTTCCAATAAACAAATTACTTTAAACGAATCTCACGTTCCAGAATATTTTCTATGTTAGTAGTAGTAATAGCATCATAAACCCTTCTCGATTCAGTTTTTTCACTCGTCCCATTCATTTCATGAACAATTTCGACATACCTAATATTCATTACAACATTGAGGGAGTTTCAAACTAACTAGTCAGAAATTAGATGTCAGCGAAACATCACCAATAAGTAGAGATTCTCAAGACATGTTATGTTATGGTTGACTATAAAACACAACAGTAGTACCATTTAAAAAACTTATGTTGTTATATTTAACTTACAATTTTAGTTATTTGGGGTTTTGCCCCAGCGAATACTTACAACATCAACACGCAAGAAACTACAAGAGACAACAGACACATTCCTCACATGCGAAAGAATAAGCTGTAAACTAACAAAACATTTACAACTTTGTTTTTATACATTTAAAAGGAATCAGTGTAACACAGTATGGTATCAACTTACATGCAGACACCTTGCAGTCACATAGTAATAAAAAGATAAACAAAACGTACAATCAAAACATCCAAATACTCGATTCAATGATCACTATGCGCTAGCACCTTCATGGCTCATCTTGGGTGTTGTTTGAAAACTTACACCTTCCCCGTTATTGTTGCATACAACTTTATTAGAAGGGGTTTTCCCGTAATCATTCCTAAAACAATGATAAACAGACTAGATTTAATGCTATAAGCTCCACCCCCTTTTAGTTTGTTTTATAGATGCCAGCGCAACCGATATCAGAATCACATAAATCAACCAACCAAAGGAGACTAAGGGTGATAGCTCCAGTCTCCCTTGGTTGATTTACGTATTGTGACATCATACAGACTTTCATAAAACAAACCAAAAGTGGGTGGAACTTAGAGCATTAAATCAAGAACTGATGAATAATGCACATGTTTGACACCTAGGCAAATACAAAAGTGGTGCTGCAATTGGAAGACTGGTGTAATGTGTATGTTAATATCGTTCAGAAGTGTATAAAACACTAAAAAAGACGAGGTTTTAGGTCCGTTTATAGGTTGTTTTTGGAATGATAATTGGACAATTATTTTTGATAGAATAACCGAGAATGTAAGCTTTCAAACAATGCAATGGCCAACAGGATCGGACAAGCCATCAGTGTGCTAGTGATCGGACAAGCCATCAGTGTGCTAGTGATCGGACAAGCCATCAGTGTGCTAGCAACCACTGAAATTTTTGGATGCGTTTCGAGTTGTAATTTTGATGTTCGCTTATCCATGTTTAGTAATAATTATAAAAGAAAATAGTGTATTTTAATCACTAAATGACAAATACATCTTGATGCAAGGCACCCTGGGATAGCCGTTAATGTTAGAATCTTTTGTGTGTAGGTTTACATTGTCGTGTAAATTATGGTAAATGGTTACTTATTCTTAGGTGGTAAAATGAATAATTGGTATGTAGAAGTTCCTACGATTGTCTAGCAATCGTAGACCCATGGTTGTATAAATGTTTTTTAATTCCGTGATAAGTTAAAGTAAGTTTTTTCAACAACACATAGTCAATTCTGTTGTCTTTATATCAAGACATCCTCACAATTGATCTGATCTTTTTAATACTGCTGTGAAATTGTTGGAATACAACACATCTACGAGGACTCTGGATGTAAACATGGAATGTTGACCAACAGTTTCCTTCAGTCTCATTCCATACTGCCTGCCAGACTGTGCCATCCATCTATTGTGTTGCCAAAATGTTGGAAACTGTTTCTGTGAATAGTACTAAAATTCTGATCTATTGACTGTTTATACGTTATTTCAGTTCAGAAGTCACAAAGACATAAAAACGCTGAAGATATATAAAAAAGAACGATATCACTTATTTTGGTCACTATGCAACTTTATTACCATTTTAGTCAATATCATTTGTGCTGCTGCCTTTTTATTTGGGTGTATTTTAACTAGTCCAAATCTGCAACTCACATATTTACAACATTCTTTAGTTTATGAATAGTTTTCTTTAACACCACAAAATATAAAAATATATAAACACATACAGTTAATTAACGATGTAAATTTCTACCGCTTTAGTGCGAATTCAGACATATGTCTGAGAAGGCTACAGTAGCCATGAGTGTCCCGCGATGAAATGATGTCTGCTTTGACTACAATACTGAGCACTGCCCAGGAAGTAACTTGTAGAACTGCTGACTAGGTCTACCACTTGATGACTTGGTCATGCAATGGACTCGTAATAAGAACTCAGTCATTTTCCAACACACATTAGTCGTGTCACATGACATAGTCTACATTTCCTACAACACATTTTCCCATCTATTTGATAGTTTTCATCTTCAAAATCATACAGGAATGTATTCAAAACGTGAATTTATGAATACACGACTAAAGAGTAAATAGAATGTCCTAGAAGCACGTCTTGTAGTATTCAGTATTATAACAGCACTGAGCGGTACAGATTTCTGAGTGTTTAATAGTAGTTTTGGCTACCATAGTAACCACCCCGTCCGCCACCACGTCTGTTACCATGACGGTCTGCGTTCTTCCTTCCATAGCCACTGTCGCCGTAGTAACCCCTGTTGTCATGATGATTGCGGTTGCCCCATTGGTTATTCCTGTCGCTCCTATTACCGTCTCGGTCGTATCTAGACAGAAGAACAACTTACTATAAGTATGGAACTAAACAGTTGGTTGCCAATCATCTAGATGCCTTTTGTAGCAAGTTAGGACTATGTGTTCTAAACTGGTGTTATTTGCATGCTGATAAAGTCTACCTTCCACATTCCCTACATCATGGTTGTAGTAAATGTTATAACCATGTGAATATACCCTTGTATCATACCACAGCACAACACAGACTGTATCTGCCTCAGTATGACCAGTGGGCTGTGTTTGCATATTGGAATTGATCAGATTCAACTGCTGCTGAGTAGCTTAGCTGTAGATCTCTATATTCATGTCACATTAAATAATATCGCATACATAACACTATATACTGTGAGAATCAACACCCAAAAACCAGATCTGTTTATTTATAACAGTATAAAATCATACATAGTGTGCTGATATTGTGCAGATCTCCAATACTTAAAACCACCCAGTGTTTTTAGATAATAAAACCTTATTAAACTTATCCTGTTGATACAGCATATTGCTTATTATTGATACAGAGTGCAGATCTTCACTTACATGTATGTTCGAGTTAAGATATTTTCTGCAACACCAATTGATGTTTGAAATTCTACGATGTGTCAAACGTAACTGTCCAGAGTGTACTTGCAAGTGTGCTTGTGACCAGATATCATGGAAGACTAATATCATATTTTAAAACAGTTTCTGATGCCAACGTCCCCTTCACTTGCATAATAAATGTCTGCCCAACCTGTCCCTGGGTGAGTTGCTGTATCTGTCGCGACTATGGTCACGATGTCTGTCACGGTCATCACCATGGTGACGGTCACGCCGTCTGTCAAAGCCATCATGCCTGTTGTGATCTCGCTGGTCACGATGATCATAAGGGCTGTAGCTACTAGACTTCTGGAGTAACAATAAAACACACTGTCATCACCCACATTTAAAATGTCAATGTGTGTTCGAATACACTGCTGTCTTTTAAAGGTTGTCACCATTTAGTTGCCCCAGCAGAGGTAACATTAACAGCAATATTCAGGGGATATTCATGTATTGTTGCACTGTTCTCCAGACAGTGCAACAGTATTTTAAAACTTTAAATACAGAGACAGCAAATTATTGCATTTTTTAACAAGTGAATTTGTTTGCCCTGTTGGCTGTCTGTAAAGGTATCACACCCTCCTTCCTTCCCCACCACTACTTGAACTATGAGCAGACGCACCTTGTAAACACATACATACAATCCACCTCCACAGAACTGGTGTTTGTAAAACATTTCAATATTACACATGATCAAAATAACACTTATGTCACATATTTGGCTGGAGAAATAACCTTCTGATGCAAACCCTTGGTTGTAAGTTTGCAAGTGCTGTCAAGAAGGCTTCACTTACGTTGCTGTGATCTCCTGCTTGGTTCCCGTGCTCTGAGCGACGCTCGCTGTTCTCACTGCAACTCTTCTCACGAGTTGAGCTAGAACTACTCTTGGAAGCAACACCGGTCACAGGCTTCTCTTCCTGTGGGCTAGGGAAAGGGGACTCTTCCAGGACTCTCCCAGTGATGTCCTGTTGGGCTGGCTCTTCCAATGAGGACTTGTCTGCAGTGCTCACTGATTCACTGGCACTGGAGGGTGTTGTTTCCGAGTCTCTCTGAACATGGGTCTCAGTCTCTGACGACGCTAAAGAGTCGACACTTTGTGAGGTGTCGACACTGCCTACAGGCCCACTCACTGGCTCCTTATCATTCGACTTCATTGGGGAGAGACTGATCAAGTTGATGCCATCCCCTGCAGCGGAATCACTGTAGGAGGTATTAGCCGACCCGGTGTCATTCCGTTGCTCAATCTCTGACTCTGTCTCCAGGGCATCAGTGGGTGCCTCTGCCACTGCTGATGTCTCAGGTTCTGTCACTGTCTTGTCACCAAGTTGTCCCTCCGTCTCGGTGTCCCCCCGACTTGCTGAGTCACATGATTTCACTGAATCTTCACTCTTTGTATCGGCCTTGTCCATACAACTGGCTCTGTCATTGCTAGAGCTGTTTTCTTCGACGGAATTGTTGTCATTTACCTCCTCCATTGGCCTAGTAGTAGTAGTAGTCGTTACAGCAGCAGTAGTAGTCGTCATAGTAGTAGTAGTGGTATCATCAATACTGTTCAATACACTATCTTCTGTTTCATCTTCCAAACTGGTGGCATCATTTGACACATTTTCTCCGACACAACCTTCACCATTCTTGCTCGTTCTGTCCACAGATGAACCTTGCTGGAGTAAATCATCTTCCGTAGCAGTCTCCCTGTTCTTGGCACTCACCGTACCACCTTCAGCATCCGCATCTCTTACAGCCGCAACATCTTCTATTGCACCATCAGCTGTACTCGATGGAGAAACATCACGCTCCTCAGTTCCTTCCGTCGAGTCTTCAACACCAGCCCCTGTACCGGCAACATCTATGTCTGTATTTGCAGCATCATCTGCAGCTTCCTCTTTTGCTTCTGTACCACCATTTGTTTCCCTGGCTGCTACATCTGCCGTGGTCGACTTCTGCTTTGGTTGCTGTAAAGATAATAACACAATCAATCTTATTATCATCAGTAACATCATAGTAATAGTAACTAGCTTATCTTGTAACTGTATATTAGTTTGTTGAATATATTTCAATAAGGTATGACATTATTTTGAGTGAAGACAATGATTATATTTGCACTATTTTTTTTCTCAAGTTATCACAGTTGAATTTGTGTTCCGATGCCAGCATGACAGACAGTAAATATATTTTTGCTAAGCAGATCAGGAACTGATGACTCTTGAAAAATACACTGACTTGTTTATGTTGAAAATATATTTAATAACGTAAAATTTCTCAAGATAATGCAGTTGTAAAGAAAGTTCAAGTGGTGTACTTTCGAAAGACAGTTTACATATATAGATAGTTAGAAACAGAACTAAAATGGTAATAAAGTTGCATAGTGACTAGTCATAGTTTTTCATATATCTTCAACGTTTTTATGTCTTTGTGACTTCTGAACCGAAATAACATATAAACAGTCGGTATATCAGTAGAATTTTAGTATTTTTAACAGAAACAGTTTCCAACATTTTGGCAACACAATAGATGGATGGCATAGTCTGGTGGGCAGTATGGAATGAAACTGTTGATCAACATTCCATGTTTATATCATGCGTTTACTTACAGAAACTTTACACAAACAACAGACAGATATATACAATAAAAAGAACACTGTTTACTAATTTTTGGCAGTTTGTACATATATCACAAGAAAGCAGGTCTGAAGCAACTCTTACATTGGCACTTTGAGTGGATCGAATCCCCCCATCAAAGATGGAGTACTTGGACCTTGATGCCCGCATCTCCCTCGCCTTTGCTGACATCCATTTTGGCTTGGTCTTCTGTGGCTTCTCATCCACCACTGACTTGGTTTTGTATAGTGCCACTGGTAGAGTCCGCTTGCAACCTGGTGGGCAGACGATACATACCAATGTTAGAAACTTCAAACATGTCCTGACTTGTCTTATATCGTGAGAAAGACTAACAAGGCATGGGATGGGGAAAGACTAACAAGGCACGGGATGGGGAAAGGCTAACAATGCATAGGATGGGAAAAACTAACAAGGCATAGGATGGGAAAGACTAACAAGGCATGGTATGGGGAAAGACTAACAAGGCACGGGACGGGGAATGATTAACAAGGCAAGGGAGATGGGAAAGGAGAGAGGTAGGAGGTATTGGGATCTCAGATGCTGACATTTGGCAAACTGGTGTCTGACGTGTACTCTTACTGTCCTTAAAACAAAACAAAAAAAACCAAGCCATATTTGCATTTCACCAATGATGTTTGAAATCCAAAGATGTAAAAAAATTACATTGTTGTGTGTAATATTTCAAACACTGCTTGGCTAAATAAGTTCAAACTTGAGAGTTAACATATTCCACTGTAAGAAAAACAATGCCATGAGATTAGTGACAGGAGACAGACCTCGACGCTTGTATATCCTATGTTTCTGGGCCTTCTTCATGAGTCCAAGGGCCCCAAACAACGACGGTACATCCTTCTCTGTAACGACACTCTTCGATGAATCCATTTCTGAAGCAGCACAGAATGTCATAAGTCTATGCTGTAAAGTCATGCAACATTATTTGATCCACAAATGAAACTGACACTTTAACTATCTCATTATCTGAGCATACCACAACACTGGCAAATGTGTCTTTCAGATCCTCTAGTCTTTACCCCCCCCCCACCTGTCAGAGATTGAAATGTGTAAGCAACAGGTTGGTAGCTTAAAATGTGGATTTCACTGCAGCACAGTGTAAAGCATGCATATAATTGTACTAAAAGCATGAAATTGGAGACTTTTTATAAAATGATATTGTAGTGTGACACGTGGCAGTTTGTCAGTTAATCTTGGAAGGTTAATGGGGGAACTACAGCCAGTGGACGAGACTAAACACTCAGAGAAGATTTAAATGTGGTTACCTGCCGACATAAAGTAAGTGATTATTTAGTTGGTTGGTTTGGCATTGGGGCGTGAAAGAGCAACTTTAAGTACTGATATGAGTGAAGAGATTCAACAGACTCTGTGGTCCGAATGAGTAACACTTTTACTTGATTCACAGTCCGTTTACCTTTTTCCATGATGTTTTCACTGCTATCAGCAATCTTTATTAGACAACTACAGCTAGATGGCGACACAGCAAATGAAAGAGTACCTATAGCTAGGTTCTCACTCATACAGCAGAGGAAACTGAAGCAATGTAGAGTAAAGAAAATTGCCCAAGGTTCAATACTGCCACACAGGATTCGAACCTGGGTTCTCTCTGTTGACAGTCCAAAGTTCTTACCGCTGCGCTACTGCGCTCCACCAAGATGGCTGAGAGCAAGGCATGGGATAAGACCAACAATGCATGGGATGGGGAAAGATTAACAGGGCATGGGATGGTGAAAGGCTAACAAGGCATGGGATGGGGAAAGACTAACAAGGCATGGGATGGGGAAAGATTAACAAGGCATGGGATGGGGAAAGACTAACAAGGCATGCGATGGGGAAAGGCTAACAAGGCATGGGATGGGGAAAGACTAACAAGGCATGGGATGTGGAAAGATTAACAAGGCACGGGAGATGGGGAAAGGCTAACAAGGCATGGGATGGGGAAAGACCAACAAGGCATGGGATGGGGAAAGACTAACAAGGCATGGGATGGGGAAAGGCTAACAAGGCATGGGATGGGGAAAGATTAACAAGGCATGGGAGATGGGGAAAGACTAACAAGCCATGGGATGGGGAAGTCATGTGTTTGTGAATTGCCAAGGAAACGAAGAACTGAGAGAGGTAGGAGGTATTGGGATCTCAGATGCTGACATTTAGCAAACTGGTGTCTGATGTGTGGTCTTACTATCCTTAAAACAAACACCAAGACTTCTGCAGCATCATAAACTTCACAGATTCATCACTACGACACCTGATGTCTCCTTATTCTTATACAAGAATTATTGTATTACTAACAACAGTGACTACAGAAACATCACAATCCCAGTTAATACATAAAAGTGTCCACCAACTGATTCTACATAATGATACATGGCACAATAACTTCACTTATTTTGGAGTTCACATATTTTGTATTTCAACAATGATGATTGAAATCCCAAGATGTAAAAAAGTTACATTGTTGTGTGTAACATTTCAAACACTATCCTTGGCTAAATAAGTTCAAACTTGGGAGTTAACATATTCCACTGTAACAAAAACAATGCCATGACATTAGTGACAGGAGACAGACCTCGACGCTTGTATATCTGCTGTTTCTGGGCCTTCTTCACAAGTCCGAGAGCCCCAAACAATGACGGTACATCCTTCTCTGTAATGACACTCTTCGATGAATCCATTTCTGAAGCAGCACAGAATGTTATAAGTCTATGCTGTAAAGTCATGCAACGTTATTTGATCCACAAATGAAACCGACACTTTAATTATCTCATTATTTCAGCATACCACAACACTGGCAAATGTGTCTTTCAGGTCCTCTAGTCTTTACCCCCCCCACCTGTCAGAGATTGAAATGTGTAAGCAACAGGTTGGTAGCTTAAAATATGGATTTCACTGCAGCACAGTGTAAGGCATGCATATAATTGTACTAAAAGCATGAAATTGGATAGACTTTTTTATAAAATGATATTGTAGTGTGACACGTGGCAGTTTGTCAGTTAATCTTGGAAGGTTAATGGGGGAACTACAGCCAGTGGACGAGACTAAACACTCAGTGCAGATTTAAATGTGGTTACCTGCCGACATAAAGTGAGTGATAATTTAGTTGGTTGGTTTGGCATTGGGGCGTGAAAGGGCAACTTTAGGTAACGATATGAGTGAAGAGGTTCAGCAGACTGTGGTCCGAATGAGTAACACTTTTACTTGATTCATAGTCCGTTTTTTCTTTTCCATGATGTTTTCACTGCTATCAGCAATCTTTATTAGACAACTACAGCTAGATGGCAACACAGCAAATGAAAGAGTACCTATAGCTAGGTACTCACTCATGCAGCAGAGGGAACTGAAGCAATGTAGAGTAAAAAAAATTGCCCAAGGTTCAATACTGCCACACAGGATTCGAACCTGGGTTCTCTCTGTCGACTGTCCAAAGTTCTTACCGCTGCGCTACTGCGCTCCACAAGATGGCTGAGAGCAGTTGAAATGTCACGGAACAAAATTAACTGACTAAGAAATAACAAAAAAATGCTGTTCATTTCGGTAACAATGTTCTCCAATCAATGAAATGCACAAAGTCAAACTGAAAATAATTACATTAACTGAATGTACAGCAATCGGTATTGGTATTAATTGGATGCAAAAACAAGAATTACAATTTGAAATGCATTATAATAAAATCATGTCATAATCTTCACAGGTAATGCAACTTGATGACACATAGACAGGCCGTAGGAGGACGGCTAACTGCGACCTTCAAACTGAAGGCATGGCTGCTGTTGACAAGTTAACAACTGGTTGTACATCTTAACTAATGCATACTATGCAAATACTACATAGTGTTATTATCAAAGGTGTTCACGAATGCCATAAATAACCCATGTCGATAGAGTCCCTACAACCACCAAATGAAAGTGTATCATTTGTAACCTCATAACACTGTAGTAAGTGCGATGAATACATGTAGCAATGCATCGTCCACACTGTATCGCCAAGGTAGTGTACAAAATGATTGAAAAGACTAGTATCATCACAATCAGGGCATCTTGGAGAACAAACCCATGTTAAAATCAAACACTGTCTGTCTGTCAATTCAGTTGGCAACCAACAAGATAAGACAGTTTATTCGTTGATTAATGCACTTAAAAAATTGAAATTTCTGTATCACACCACTAATTTTGTTTTAAACAAATGTCGCATTAATACATAAACTGTTGGGAATGAGTCTTGCTTTAATAAATTTCATCTGATTTTCCATAAAATGATGGGAAACGAGTCTTGAGTTTTTAATATTTTCTATAAATTTTCCTGCTTCTGTGCAGTGCATTTTAAATTCTAATTTAACTACCAACTGACCCTATTATCACTCACTCCAGCAGGTGACCACACAGCAATCCACACCCTAACAATTCCATTATTGTCTTTAATTATGACTATGCTATCCACAAACGACAGGCCCTACCCGGTGTGGCTGTGAATCCATGTCGTACTTTGAATGCATGCAGCCAACCGCCCGACGCCTTGAAATGGGGATCATTAGACAGCTCCCGGGCTCGTTGCTGCACCACTGTCCACAAGATGGCGTCACCTTTGGCCTGCATCTCTCGAATCACTACCATCATCTTGTCATCGAGACTTTTGTCGATGACTGGTCGGCCGGCTCCACACATTCGTCTTGTTGTTGCCTGTGTCTCGCGTAACTTCTCCGACACACCCCTCCAGCTCCGAACCTGCTTCTCATTAATGCCGAAATACGCGGCAGCCTTCCGGTTGCTTCCCAGCTCCACAGATTTCTGAATGACCTTCAGCTTGAAGGACGTATCATATGACGCTCTCATAGACGAGTTGACCGAGTCAGTAATTTCGCCCGGTTCTGGTGTTGAGTCCCGTTCTGTGACGGGATCGTACGAGCCTCTCTCTGGAGTTGTGACTGCATCACATGTGTCAGCTGTCACCAACACGTATTATTTACAAAATGTTTCATTAGAAATATTAAACTGTATGATCTTTCTGCAGCAATGCATTGCTTAAGGCTGGTTTGCATGAGCTATTTTTGCCTGAAATTGTCTGGATGTGTGTTGCTTGATATCGCACAACTAAACAAACAATATTTGGCACTGTGACCTAGATCTTGAAACTCCCACTTTTGATGAAAGGTTACAATGGGTTCAACTATGCTGGTTACTAATTCGCCATGGAGTCAAAGTTGGCATCAGCTGTTGGACAACATTTTTTGACAAAGACATTACATACCAAACTCGCTTATGTAAACTGGCCGTCAGATGTAACACATTTTATCATCTCTGTACTGCAACGAAGTAGTAACATGGTCACCGCATCAGTGCAAGGCATTATCTGCGATACTGCAGTGAAATCTCTCAATATGTGTGGCTGTCCTATTGTATTTGTGTACATCTGTCCTTGTGACCCTATCAAGGTGTCTCTTCAATTCAATTTTGTCACTTGTGTCATTTCAAATTCATTTTGCAATAAAAGCAACCCTACCCAATAACCTCTGTGACATGCCTGTTGGTGTGTACAACGTTCATCTGTAGTTCTGGAGAAATCATCACACAAACTATTAGCTTATCTAATTCCTGCAATTAATTCAAGCAACTCTCTAAATTGGAATCTTTATATGAATGCAAAATGCATGTTTCTTTGTTGATATGTCGACTTTCCTTGCTCAGTCAAAAACATGTGACAGACAAATTCAGTGGATTAAAGGCTAAATGTCGGCTGGGCAATTGGCATTAGCCAATTACAAGACGTAACAGCCAAAATTAACTCTGACAATTTACATAAATGTATGCAATTTTTTCTTAAATAGACTATAATATCATCTAAAATATTCACATCTTACTAATTTGAAAGATCTGGATTCGGAATGTGCTAAACCAGTGGAAAAAGGAACTTTATACACTACACTGTACGTTACTTTACGCTTACCGCAAGGACATATCGCCTGTCAATTAACAAATACAGTATAATTTTCTAGATCAATGCATGGGTTCTGATGAACACGAAGCACGGCATAATATGATGTAATGCTGACTGCACATGGGCACATGTTTATGCACGCATTAGGAAGTAGTGCAACTCAGTAGTCTTGTTTATGCACACATCAGGCATGTAGTACAACTCGGTAGTCTTGTTTATGCACACATCAGGCATGTAGTACAACTCGGTAGTCTTGTTTATGCACACACCAGGCATGTAGTGCAACTCGGTAGTCTTGTTTATGCACACACCAGGCATGTAGTGCAACTCGGTAGTCTTGTTTATGCACACACCAGGCATGTAGTGCAACTCGGTAGTCTTGTTTATGCACACACCAGGCATGTAGTGCAACTCGGTAGTCTTGTTTATGCACACATCAGGCATGTAGTACAACTCGGTAGTCTTGTTTATGCACACACCAGGCATGTAGTGCAACTCGGTAGTCTTGTTTATGCACACACCAGGCATGTAGTGCAACTCGGTAGTATTGTTTATGCACACACCAGGTATGTAGTGCAACTCGGTAGTCTTGTTTATGCACACACCAGGCATGTAGTGCAACTCGGTAGTCTTGTTTATGCACACACCAGGCATGTAGTGCAACTCAGTAGTTTTGCCTATCAAGTATGGCAAACTAGCTTCAGCAGGGATGAGAGCGACATTCAGAGAAAAAAACGGAAATTTTGCTGTGGCCCACATTTCAGCCCGAGAGGACTGTCACATCTAATCGGGGGGCGGGGGGGCTCCTCAGAGATATTTGTTTAATTGTAGACGACATATGGTGTATTTTGAGCAATATTAAATAGAAAATCTTAACATTTCCAATAGCAAAAAAGCACACGGAATCACGCACACATTGTCATAGTACTAACTCACTCGTTAATGATATTTTCTGGGCTGAACCCGAGTTGGCTGACGGGCAGCTTTCTCCTTAGCCAACTTTGTCAAAACAGCCCGTTGATGGGACATTCTAGTTTTCTTCGTTGCCAGCTCAATTGCTTCCTTAGCTTTGTACTTGGTGGCTGCCTTCGTCTTTGACATGTTCAGCTCAGTTTTCTTCTCCTCCTTCATCTTTCCTTCCTTGGCATGGATGGAGTACATTTTGTGTGCACCCCTCGTGTTGTGAACAAGGCGACCAGTCCTGTTTGTGGAAGTCCTGTATAGCAGTATTGTTGCTTGCCATGACGGCATGAGTGAGTACTTCACTGTCTGGATAGTGTTGAATGTACTAACATTCTTTCTGGCAGTGGCAGTATTCATGATGCTAGACATGTGACTAAAACACCCTTCCACTTGAGGACCATGATAGCAGCTCATCATTGCAGCCACCAGCTTTGACAAGGCGGGGAACTTGCCAATAGAGAATATGGAAGCCCACCAATCTGGAACTTGTGGGTGCTTGTGGAAGTGTGCTGTCTACACGGAATCAGCGAACTTCCATATGATACGCCCTCTGTTTAGGTTCTAATAGAACATTGGTGACCAGCGTGGGCAGTGCCAGCGTGTCTACTTCAATGCCTTCGGTTCCCCTCTGACAGCAGTGTAGCCTGTAGGATCCAATCCGCATAGTTGATATCGGCCTCGCACCACAAACAGTAGGCTTTCCCTGGTGCTGATAATTTACTGATGAATATATCCAACATAGTGTCTCCAGCCGATCTCTCCAGCCACACCCAATTTCACTTATTCTTGACACTTTTGTCAATGTCCTTCACGCAACATTTGTCTTGCCGTACAACAAATCGTCGATTAGCCATTGTGTTCGAAAATGATCGATATCTCCACAAAATACATCGTCCTTTCCTATTGGTCCACTGCTTTTGAGCGCGCACTTCGAAAGCGCTGAAGCGAACAGCCGACAGAACTAAGGGTTTTACTTCGCCGATTCACGGGTTCGGTTGGGTCGGTTCTGTCTCTAATCGCCAGGCAGTGTCATTAACACTTGGCGACACTCGGTGGATAGATGGTTAGCTCAATCCGCAGATAGATCGTCAGTGAATTGTCCAAGATTTTATATGCCCTACCCCCCAAAATTCTTTTTTTTCTCCCCGGATTTACACAATTCACAAAAGTGATCTTTGGAGCAGTATAAAAACCAGAATTCCGGCAAAAACCGGAAATTTCTCATCCCTGCTTCAGGTGAGATTGCAAATTACAAAAGCATGATTAACAACAGTAAGAAATCAACGAAACATTTATTACAAAACCATGTTAGAAGGAAGCCATGTTAGAAGGGTCACAAATGACGGAGACCAACACACATTTCAAACACCTTACAAACTGCCTGTGGATTGGTCCACGTATGAACAAGATCTTTAAAGTCGGAACCTTCTTTCCAGTGTCCATCTTCAGACTGCAAAGCACATTCCAGGCACTCGAACAGACGTTTTGTCAACGTCGGCTGTAGCGATGTCCTCGGTATGTTCTGTATCCTATTCTACTCCATTTGTTTGCAGATACACACATTCTCCTGCTTGATTTCGGTTGGTGATATAACCTCCTCATCACTGTTGTTATCACGACGTTGGCGATGTAACCTCCTCATCACTGGTGTTATCACGACGTTGGTGACATAACCTCCTCACCACTGGTGTTATCACGATGTCGGTGACATAACCTCCTCATCACTGGTGTTATCACGACGTTGGTGACATAACCTCCTCACCACTGGTGTTATCACGACGTTAGTGACATAACCTCCTCACCACTGGTGTTATCACGACGTTGGTGACATAACCTCCTCACCACTGGTGTTATCACGACGTTGGTGACATAACCTCCTCACCACTGGTGTTATCACGACGTTGGTGACATAACCTCCTCACCACTGGTGTTATCACGATGTCGGTGACATAACCTCCTCACCACTGGTGTTATCACGACGTTAGTGACATAACCTCCTCACCACTGGTGTTATCACGACGTTGGTGACATAACCTCCTCACCACTGGTGTTATCACGACGTTGGTGACATAACCTCCTCACCACTGGTGTTATCACGACGTTGGTGACATAACCTCCTCACCACTGGTGTTATCACGACGTTGGTGACATAACCTCCTCACCACTGGTGTTATCACGACGTTGGTGACATAACCTCCTCACCACTGGTGTTATCACGACGTTGGTGACATAACCTCCTCACCACTGGTGTTATCACGACGTTGGTGACATAACCTCCTCACCACTGGTGTTATCATGAGGTTCTAGCTTGGTTTTTGACTTCTGGTTTTGTTGCCACTGTCTTCATTCTCGTTTTCTGTTGACACAGTGGTGCTGTTGACACAGTGGTGCTGTTGACACAGTGGAGCTGTTGACACAGTGGAGCTGTTGACACAGTGGTGTTGTTGACACAGTGGTGATGGGGTTCTTATTCCAACATGCAGCGTACAATATATAAACATGTTTGCAAAACCTGCAGGCATGTGAACCGACTTTTGTTACGTCCATATTATGAACAGATGTGTGCACGCTATGATAGTTTTAAAGGAACCCAGTCTGTTCGTCTACCCGGAATTAATGGGATTAATAATTTGTAGCAGCAAGTCTGCTGTGTCAAAAGTGGGAAAGTAGAACACCCAAGGATATAGCAGTTAACTCAGCCTGACTCGGCCGTATTGCCAATAAACTTGTTTTGAAACTGGATGTTTTGTTTACTATTTGAACATGTTCCCGTGATTGTACCTTCAAATTGCGACCATTGTTACGGGCTTACTAAACACAATTTGATGGGCAGAATACCTTCAACATAGTTAGTATAGTCTTAAGAACTTTATATTAATTAATAAATGAAAAACTAGGAACAGACTGCCTCCTGTTAGTGTACGTCTTTGTATGCCTGTATATGCCTTTGCACGTATAGTTAGTAGTGACCTGTACTCAATGATGCGTAGTCTTGACAACTCTCGATCACGAGCAATCGTCGTTGCTCCCGAGATCATTCTGCCTTGACTATCAAGTAGGCGTGCAGGACCTGACGCAAAAGCATCTCAGAATTTCTGACAATATATTTTGTTTGTGAGAGCTCTCCTGCGCTTACTTCCCGACGAATATTGAATACGAGTGCATGGAACTCGAACACCTGTGAACAAATACACAAACATCGATCAACTTCACCTGTGTCACAATATAATCAACATTGATATACTGATGTCATATAATTTGACACAATTGATTGTTTGCAAATTGGTTGTAATTATGTGTTCTTTCTGTGCCATGTTAAATGGTGAATCAACATTTTACATCAAGGTCCTGAGGTGTTTGAGGGAGTATGTGAGGATGAAACATCCGGACAAATGGCACACACAGAACTGGCTGTTGCAACATGATGACGCGCCGACCCACACTGCTCTGTCTGTGCAGCAGTTTGTGGCCAAAAACAACATGGCAGTGGTCCCCCACCCTCCCTACTCCCCCGCCCTCCCTACTCCCCCGCCCTCCCTACTCCCCACCCTCCATACTCCCGCGACCTAGCCCCCTGTGACTTCTTCTTCTTCCCCAAGATGAAGATCCGGCTGAAGAGGCAATGATTTGACATCACGGAAATTCAGGCGGCCGTGCACGAGGTGCTGAAGAGCATACCCACAATGCAGTTCCAGAGGTGCTCCAGCAGTGGGAACAGTGCTGGGCCCGCTGTATCAACTCCCAAGGGTACTATTTCGAAGGGGACAGTAGTGATCAGAAGCTAAGGTGAGCCTACATTTTTTATTGGTACAGTCTGGAAACTTTGGGATTGCACCTCATATTTAATTTATCCTGACAATAGTTGGCCATAGATTTAATAGGATTATATTAGTGTTCTGCTAAATGGTTCATAATTACCTTTTTGTATACGTTGGCTGCTTGTCACGAATATTCAAGAATGTTGTTGTCGAAGAAGTTGCAGGCGAATTGCATACTTCTCGACCGTTTACCCTGGTGACATCCCGTCATGATGAAATGGCATCGCCTATTCTTATAACATTAAATTGATCCTAGCACCGAAACGCGAATATTTAAATTAAAAGCTGAGGACAACACATAGCAGAAAGTACATTACAATAAACGTTACGCAGGAAATAACACCGTCCATGCATGCGTGCAGCTTGTGACAATTTGCCACACATTTTGACCAATATGCCTTAGTTTGCAGACAGAGGTTAGTAACAGGATGAGCAGTAGTGTCTATTCTGGGAGCTAGATGTCAGGTGTTACATGTTTGTGTTAGAATAAGTTTGTTACCACCATTTTTAGGTCACTATTTCTATTCTAATGTAATGATGCTGATGGACTGGATAATCATTATATAAATGGATCACACAGGGTTATTTGGTCGTGTTTTGCTAGAAATGTACAAAACGGACAAAAGGATTGCGCTAACATCAGTGCATCCTAAGTTAACGTAACTAAAAACCCGCGAGCGTGGCATATCATTATGTCATCATTAAGACCCTCATGTACACATACAATCACGCTTTGTTGATATTTGTGCTGATATCAATTCAGTTATTAATATAAATTTATTGTGACAACTAGGAATGTTTGAAACGATTAGTGTTGTGTGGTCATTGAAGACACATAAACTTGTGGTTGGTTGTACAGATGATGCGCATTTACAACCACCTGTACACAAACACATTATTTCTTATTGTTACTGAACAACAATTTTCACATTGTTCTAACAAGAATATGCCAAATCATGTCTACTACGTCTTATAAATTAAGTACAACATTCAAAATATAACAAATGTGGGACAATATTGTGAGGTATAATCAGTCGGTCTGTCTTGACACAGTCTAAAGACTTATAGAACTTCTATGGTGCTGAAATCCACGAGAACACAACCTCAATGAATCCGAGTCATTACGAAAGATCATGAACAGGATCACACAACTCATCACCACAGCAAGGGACCACTGGGGACTGAGAGGATCACACAACTCATCACCACAGCAAGGGACCACTGGGGACTGAGAGGATCACACAACTCATCACCACAGCAAGGGACCACTGGGAACTGAGAGGATCACACAACTCATCACCACAGCAAGGGACCACTGGGGACTGAGAGGTGTCACACAACTCATCACCACGGCAATGGACCACTGGGGACTGAGAGGATCACACAACTCATCACCACGGCAAGGGACCACTGGGGACTGAGAGGATCACACAACTCATCACCACAGCAAGGACCCTCTGGGGACTGAGAGGTGTCACACAACTCATCACCACGGCAAGGGACCACTGGGGACTGAGAGGATACACAACTCATCACCACAGCAAGGGACCACTGGGGACTGTGAGGATCACACAACTCATCACCACAGCAAGAGACCACTGGGGACTGAGAGGATCACACAACTCATCACCACAGTAAGGGACCACTGGGAACTGAGAGGATCACACAACTCATCACCACAGCAAGGGACCACTGGGGACTGAGAGGATCACACAACTCATCACCACAGCAAGGGACCACTGGGGACTGAGAGGATCACACAACTCATCACCACAGCAAGGGACCACTGGGGACTGAGAGGATCACACAACTCATCACCACAGCAAGGGACCACTGGGGACTGAGAGGTGTCACACAACTCATCACCACGGCAATGGACCACTGGGGACTGAGAGGATCACACAACTCATCACCACGGCAAGGGACCACTGGGGACCTAGAGGATCACACAACTCATCACCACAGCAAGGGCCCTCTGGGGACTGAGAGGTGTCACACAACTCATCACCACGGCAAGGGACCACTGGGGACTGAGAGGATACACAACTCGTCACCACAGCAAGGGACCAATGGGGACTGAGAGGATCACACAACTCATCACCACAGCAAGAGACCACTGGGGACTGAGAGGATCACACAACTCATCACCACAGCAAGGGACCACTGGGGACTGAGAGGATCACACAACTCATCACCACAGCAAGAGACCACTGGGGACTGATAGATCACACAACTCATCACCACAGCAAGAGACCACTGGGGACTGAGAGGATCACACAACTCATCACCACAGCAAGGGACCACTGGGGACTGAGAGGATACACAACTCATCACCACAGCAAGGGACCACTGGGGACTGAGAGGATCACACAACTCATCACCACAGCAAGGGACCACTGGGGACTGAGAGGATCACACAACTCATCACCACAGCAAGAGACCACTGGGGACTGAGAGGATCACACAACTCATCACCACAGCAAGAGACCACTGGGGACTGAGAGGATCACACAACTCATCACCACAGCAAGGGACCACTGGGGACTGAGAGGATACACAACTCATCACCACAGCAAGGGACCACTGGGGACTGAGAGGATCACACAACTCATCACCACGGCAAGGGACCACTGGGGACTGAGAGGATACACAACTCATCACCACAGCAAGGGACCACTGGGGACTAGAGGATCACACAACTCATCACCACAGCAAGAGACCACTGGGGACTGAGAGGATCACACAACTCATCAACACAGCAAGGGACCACTGGGGACTAGAGGATCACACAACTCATCAACACAGCAAGGGACCACTGGGGACTAGAGGATCACACAACTCATCACCACAGCAAGAGACCACTGGGGACTGAGAGGATCACACAACTCATCACCACAGCAAGGGACCACTGGGGACTGAGAGGATCACACAACTCATCACCACAGCAAGGGACCACTGGGGACTGAGAGGATCACACAACTCATCACCACAGCAAGGGACCACTGGGGACTGAGAGGATCACACAACTCATCACCACAGCAAGGGACCAATGGGGACTGAGAGGTGTCACACAACTCATCACCACAGCAAGGGACTGACATTTTAAATTATATTTGGAATAATTGTCTTCATTTCTGGAGGATGGTGCCTGTAGTTCCAGATGTTCTACTGACTGGGGTTTGTTTAGCAGTGGTTCATTTAGGGATGAGGAGTACATTTAATGATGGGCAGTTTGTTTAGTGGTGGGGAGTTCATTTAGCGATGGGGAGTTCATTCGTTTAGTGATGGGTAGTTCATGCGTTTAGTGAGGAATAGTTCATTCATTTAATGATGGGGAGTTCATTCGTTTAATGATTAGTTCCTTCTTTAGTGATGGGGAGTTCATTTACTCATGGGGAGTTCATTTAGTGATTTTAGGTGCTACAGAAAAGGCTTGCATGCCAAGGTTAAACTTCATTTTAGGAACAACAAGTTGTTGTGAGAGAGATAACCCGAGTTGCCTGGATGTATCTGAAAGACACAGCAGTTTAGCCAGATAAGGAGGTTGTTGTGTAGACAGTTACATAACGCAGATGACTGCGACCTCAGCTCACATAACAGTGCCACCTACCTTCAGAGTGTCCATCGGAGGAGCCGAACTCCTCGTCCTTGTCGTCGTGCTCCACCCAACGTATCTCGGGCTTCTGGGAGTAACATGTGCGCTTGCTGCAGAGCACCAGGTGGTTGGCTGTAAGGAGATGTAACAGCTCATACCTCTCACCATAGTTATAGTAACAGTACAAACATCAATGCAAGTCATTACATGACTCTCTATCCAGTTCTTAGCTCCGAGCACTTTACAGCTTACATAATACTTCTTGTCAACATATCCAACAGTGGAAATACACTTAGTGACTCTTGCCGTATCTCCAGGATGGTATCATAAGTATGACTGATACCCTAGTAGTGTAGAATGACATCATCCTGGATGATCGTAGTTCCCCATTTCAGGTGATAGCGGTCTCAGTTTCCGTATACATTCTTCCAAGTCTTTTCCTTTAGTTTGTTTTCATCTACCACTTTTACTCCCTACCACAATACTAAACAGTTCTCCCATGGTTGTGTCATCTTGCAAGTTTTCACATGTCAACAATGACGTCATCCTATCAACACTTGGAAAGACGGCAACAGGCTTAACAGGTTTTTGAACTGTTGGATATATGTTACTAAGCACTATGCTATTATACTGTTATTTTCCTGATGATTGTTCCATAATCAGTAAATTCATTGTCTCCACGATTCTGTCGTTTCTATTAAGTTGCAATTACAAATGTATGTAAAAAGACAAGTCACATTCTTTGCATACACTTGAGTAAGTAAGTATAATTTTTGTGTAGTGAAAATAAGTTTATCACTGTTATGGAGATTACACAAACATATAAAACAAAAATTATTTGGCAACGGGAGGTACCTATGCTGTTTCCACGGGAGCCGTCGTAGCCACACAAACAGTACATTGTGGCTGGCATCTTCCTGTCTTGTGGTACACAGTCACCTCGTCGCTGAGCACTCCGTGAGTGGAAGTTGATCATGTGGTTGGCATATGCCGCGCTACAGATAGTGGCATAGCGACACATCGAACACTCGATGTACTTCCTGCAACAACAGGGCCGAGGTGTAGAAGCAACCTCAAAAACTCTCCAGTGCAGCAGTAAGTAATGTTCTTACTATTTCGGTCATCTCCTGAAGAGAAAGGTTCTTAGTATTTTTGTTATCTCCTAAATCATTCTGACAACTTATGTTATCTTCTTTATGCAAGACTATCTTAGGAGGTAATTTATTCCGAGATCTTAGTGTTTTGCAGACATTGATTTGTTGGAAGTTACCAGTGAAAAGATGCAAACATATCATGTAACAAGTCTTTTTTTTTACAAAATAATAATTTGTCAATATAGAAAGAAAAAAAACAATTAAAATGTAATTGCTTTAAACTAAAAGCTATGTGGGTTATTATGTTACTCTCAACGTTTATGCATGATTAGAAATTACAAAATTAACTGGGTGAGAAAAACTGTGAGAATGAAGAGTAGACAAGTGAAGGATGATCTGATGGGAGGGAAAGAAGGAAGAGAAAGGTTTGTTGAGGACAGTGAAATGGGATCAGAGAATGACAAACAATTCAAAATACAACTATTTACAGACAACGTCCGCCACTCACTTGAAGTGGTTCGCCGAGTTCATCGGCATCTTACACTCAACACATATATGCCACGACTCGACAGCGAGACCGAGGTCAGCAAAGTCTCTTAGCTTGCTGACCGACTGGACATTGAGAGACTTCAACTCGCTGCTGGTCCTCTTGTCCCCCCCGCTCCGACACACGCTGTCTGGCAGCTGGATCATCACTTGCTCCTTATCTGCCGTCAGGGTCGCTCCAGCGTTGGACCCGGCTACAGCACACAGAACAGTGGGCATGCTAGAGCAGCAGCAACACATAAAATAGGTAACTTCTTCGTGATTTAAACTTTACTCCCTGGCAGACTTGTTCAATGGAACTCAATCTCGACTTCTCTTCTGCAATTACTGCATGAAGACTATTCGTACAGAGGTATCCACCAGTCTACAGCAAGGTACTCATCAGATACCTAATAATTAATACATCTTTGGGATACACTTGCTTAGCTTGAGAAACTGATCCTTTACTCACTAAACATGCACACGGAAACAACAAGCATTGAACCAAGAGTACTTACCCAGAATGCCCTTGAGGTTGGCCAGATGGTCACTCTTGCAATGTGCTTTCACGTCTGCCTTGTTGATAAAGGTCAGTTTACAGTAGCGACATTTCTTGTTGCTGTTCTTGCACTGGTGCCTCTGTTAACACAAGCAGAAACTTGACTTGTAGAATATTAGGCTAATTTGACACCTGTTTCCAGTGTGTTAACCTTAGTTAACAAAAAATGTGTTTATCTTCTAAACTTGTAATAAACAAGTTTATTTCAAAACAAGCATATAATAGCCGCCTTAATCTAATTCTGGTATTTAATCTTCTTCGACTGTTCTAGGATAGATCTGGAAAAATCTGAACTGACATTTGCTCTCTCCTTCCCATTTATTCATTTTTTTCTCCTCTTGTTTCCCTCTCGCCTGGCCTCGATTCCGTTCCTCAATTTCAGTTATCTTTCTTCTTCTTTTTATACATTGTCAACAATGCAATCAGTTACAATAACCTGGCATAAAATGATGAAAGCTGATTACACAAAGAGAGAGATTACACAAAGAGAGAGATTACACAAACAGATATATTACACAAGCACAGAGATTACACAAGCACAGAGATTACACAAGCACAGAGATTACATAAACAGAGAGATTACACAAGTACAGAGATTACACAAGCACAGAGATGACACTGATGTGTGCAAGGAAGTGACAGAGAAGATGTCCCCACCAGTAGATGTTGGTAGTACGTGGATGTGAAGCCCCAGCCAGACATCTTAGAGAAATGGGTCTTGAATATCCGCAGACAGTACACACACAGGATGTAGCCTGAGCTGTTGTGTCGCTGCAACAAAATGCAACATCCAATCAATTACACTGTGTTAATTACAGCTGTCAAAGTGCCCAAATGTTTACGTCTGTAGAGCATCACCATGAGAAAAACAACGCCAGTGAATAGTCAATAATCACCCAACAAGCTTCTAAATTTACAACACACAGCAGGAAATATTATATTACTAACAGTCAATGACAACGTTAAATTATTGTATTCAAATAAAAAACTTTGAATAAAATATGATAGTTTTCTATTGCAATTATAATACATATTTTCTATTCTTCCAAGACATTTTATAATTACATTCAGACAACCATAACCATTTAAAGTAATTTAATGGTTCTACCTAACGTCATCTTAATGTATTAATGTCTAGATGCGCATTAGATTGTTGACAGCTGTAGACGTACGTTGCACTAGTAATATGCCCACATGCCATGGCAATGGCAGTCATCAGCAGGCTGCTGGCAGTCGAAGTTATAACACTGTACACACACCCGATGGATGACGTCACCGTACTGACTTTGTAGAACTTGTAGTGGACTAAATATTTGTTGATAAATTGTAACAAATGATTGATGACAGTTTGTTCTGGGCATCTGGAGCAGCATTATTTATAGATTTAGCAATTATTTAATGTGCATCATTTTCTGCAGTCAATATTTTTATTTCCGTAATATGGCGGCAGATTCCGTAATGCTGTAATCTCAGGTGAATTTCCATAATGATTACGGAAAATCTGTAATGGTAAGCAGCCCTGCCATTGTAGCAACTGGGAAATATAAACAGCATTATAAACACAGCTACAACAATGTTTTTAAAAGAAAATATTGTACATCGACATTTTATAATGAACTTTCCCTGTGAATGAAACTGTGAAGACAAGTTGATATGAGAGATACTGTGATAGTTCAGTTAACATCATAAACTGTTCATATGTAAAAAGATTCTGACATTATATATATCCATGCAACTAGAATCCACATAAAAACCACGACAGTATCCTGAACTAGTCTCCAATGGGTGGCGCCACCAACCACACACACACCTTCTTGAAGTGGTCGACGACATCGCTGTAGATGGATGACCGGAAGTTGCAGAGGTGACAGATGTAGGGCATCTCGCACAGGTTGTGGCATTGGCGCATGTGGTTCTGTAGCACTGACTTGCTGTCATGGTCTTTCTCACAGATACGACACACCAGCACGTTGGACTTGTTCTGATGCACCTGTGGTAACAATGTTAGTGGCCAATCAGCTATGTGGAGACGTCACAGATACGACACACCAGCACGTTAGACTTGTTCTGATGCACCTGTGGTAACAATGTTAGTGGCCAGTCAGCTACGTGGAGACGTCACAGATACGACACACCAGCACGTTAGACTTGTTCTGATGCACCTGTGGTAACAATGTTAGTGGTCAGTCAGCTGCGTGGAGACGTCACAGATACGACACACCAGCACGTTAGACTTGTTCTGATGCACCTGTGGTAACAATGTTAGTGGTCAGTCAGCTACGTGGAGACGTCACAGATACGACACACCAGCACGTTAGACTTGTTCTGATGCACCTGTGGTAACAATGTTAGTGGCCAGTCAGCTACGTGGAGACGTCACAGATACGACACACCAGCACGTTAGAATTGTTCTGATGCACCTGTGGTAACAATGTTAGTGGCCAGTCAGCTACGTGGAGACGTCACAGATACGACACACCAGCACGTTGGACTTGTTCTGATGCACCTGTGGTAACAATGTTAGTGGCCTGTCAGCTGCATGGAGACGTCACAGATACGACACACCAGCACGTTGGACTTGTTCTGATGCACCTGTGGTAACAATCTTAGTGGCCTGTTAGCTGCATGGAGACGTCACAGATACGACACACCAGCACGTTAGACTTGTTCTGATGCACCTGTGGTAACAATGTTAGTGGCCAGTCAGCTGCGTGGAGACGTCACAGATACGACACACCAGCACGTTAGACTTGTTCTGATGCACCTGTGGTAACAATCTTAGTGGCCTGTCAGCTGCATGGAGACATCACAGATACGACACACCAGCACGTTAGACTTGTTCTGATGCACCTGTGGTAACAATGTTAGTGGCCAGTCAGCTGCATGGAGACGTCACAGATACGACACACCAGCACGTTAGACTTGTTCTGATGCACCTGTGGTAACAATGTTAGTGGCCAGTCAGCTACGTGGAGACGTCACATATACGACACACCAGCACGTTAGACTTGTTCTGATGCACCTGTGGTAACAATGTTAGTGGCCTGTCAGCTGCATGGAGACGTCACAGATACGACACACCAGCACGTTAGACTTGTTCTGATGCACCTGTGGTAACAATCTTAGTGGCCTGTCAGCTGCATGGAGACGTCACAGATACGACACACCAGCACGTTAGACTTGTTCTGATGCACCTGTGGTAACAATGTTAGTGGCCAGTCAGCTGCGTGGAGACGTCACAGATACGACACACCAGCACGTTGGACTTGTTCTGATGCACCTGTGGTAACAATGTTAGTGGCCAGTCAGCTACGTGGAGACGTCACAGATACGACACACCAGCACGTTAGACTTGTTCTGATGCACCTGTGGTAACAATCTTAGTGGCCTGTCAGCTACGTGGAGACGTCACAGATACGACACACCAGCACGTTAGACTTGTTCTGATGCACCCGTGGTAACAATGTTAGTGGCCAGTCAGCTACGTGGAGACGTCACAGATACGACACACCAGCACGTTAGACTTGTTCTGATGCACCCGTGGTAACAATGTTAGTGGCCAGTCAGCTGCGTGGAGACGTCACAGATACGACACACCAGCACGTTAGACTTGTTCTGATGCACCTGTGGTAACAATGTTAGTGGCCAGTCAGCTGCGTGGAGACGTCACAGATACGACACACCAGCACGTTAGACTTGTTCTGATGCACCTGTGGTAACAATCTTAGTGGCCAGTCAGCTACGTGGAGACGTCACAGAAGAGTAATACTAGAGTATGTGGTTATTTCAAAGTGTGTTCGACTGAACAGCCTTTCACGTGTAAACCCAGAGTTTCCGAACAACACCAATGTCTCAAGGCAGGTCATTCCTTAGAAAGAATCAGTGGTAACTTTTATATATTTATAATAAACGTAACACATAATTTATATGTACACGTAATACATAATTCAAATAAATTTTTGAAATATTGCTAATTAATAACTTATACTACTTATGAAATATTCATTACGAAATCATTACAAGATGAGCAACTACAATGCTCATCCAGAATACTAACGCTGACCGACCAGTAACGCCACCTACCTTCTCTATGTGGCACTGCATCTCGAAGGGTGTGTCGAATTGTTTGTAGCAGTGTTTGCACTGCGTGATGTCACACAACTCGAGGTTGAGTTGTTTCTCACTGTCGATGTGACCTTGCATGTGTGACATGACGCGCAGGTTGCTGTACAACATCTTGTTGCAGTACCAACACTACAGCACATTAAACATTATGATTACATCTTACGTTGCACTCAATCTGCACGACAACTCAAGGGGCTTCACATTTCATCCCCTGGGTTCAGTACCGATGTAACTTCTCTGGGAAGTGTTCAGCCACATCTAATTACTACATCAATTTTTTTTTTCCTTATTGTCCTGTCACAGTTCCTGCACTGCCGCTGTTGCGCTTACATTCATTCAGACGTTAAATAATATCCCGGTGACGTTTCTGTGCGTGTGCGTATCTAGGGGAATGTATTTAGTACCAGCTACGACTGTCGCACTTTCATTTATCTGGACGTTAGGTATGTTTATATATATATATATGTTTATATATATATATATATATATAGACTGGCAAAATCAAATTCTACCTCCTCGCAACCCCCAAAGAGCGGCAGAATAATCAGCAAGTTGTTGATTATGGCCGCCAAAAGGATGATGATGATGATATATATTATATATACATAAATGATAAAATGTTTGCTTCCCAGACATAAATAATTTCTGTCGTAAAACAGTTTCCTCTCCAGACACGTCACTTGACTTACTCTTATACTTGGTCACAAATCCGAAACAGCGAATTATAATTATGCACTCTAATTACAACGCTCGTATTACGACAACAAACGAAACATATTTAACTATTGGATATTATTTATCACTACGTGATCTACTGGTGCCAAATAGTATGCCTTACATATGCACATAAACATCACCCGGATAAATGTAAGAGTACCGTCCCCATTCCCCCATCTCTACCCCCCCTACCAATCCCGCCAAATCCCTCGGCACATCTTCATTAGTCATTCTCCTTCCATTTGTTCCACTGTCCAGCCCACTTCAACCAATTCTTTACTAGCTTCTTATAGCACACCACAATACACATAACATACCCACCTTAAACCTGTATTCGCCCTTCTCCTCGACGTAGGAGGGATCTCCCTCCTTCTTTCCGTAGTAATACTCATCCAGCGGCACCCAGTCCCCTGCAGCAGACAGCAGCGTCATCTAGTCTCACAAGTACCAACCAGACGGCACAATAAAACCTGTTTGTCGCCAGTTCAACTTAAACTACTCATGACCCAACGTCTGCAACCGTTACGTAACACAAAAATCCTAACAATAAAATCAACGATAATTCTAAACTGCAACGAATAACCTGCCAATTGTAACAGAAAACATCCAGTGATAAACTATTGGAAAAACATCCATACGACTGCTATCTACAGCCAATTTGAAGACAAATAAAAACCTTGTCTTGGGAACAATGTTAGATTTCCAACAATAGAAGCACGTACCAGACACCTGAGTGTCCTTGTTGCTGGGCGTCCTGTGCTTTCTCTTGGCGGGGGGTGGACTGGGGTTGAAGTCGACCGGGCACCTCACCCCGAGGCCGTGTGTGTTGGGCACTGGAGAGGACACATCGTTTGGCGCCCGACTGATCACTGCGACAATAGACGGCAAGGTTACAGCAAACACCAGGGGGCACATCCACTTTTGGTCTCAAATTAATAAAAAACATAGGAATATTTACGGGTTATATGAGGTGGCGCAATCTACTCACTTGAGTTAGAACGGATTAGCAACAGCCAATTTCAACTGTCATGAAATGTGCCTATTTCGCCACTGTGCGACTTGCACCATACAACAGTCAGATCCTCAATCATAGGTGGTTATTGACTCGTGGATTTATACTGCAAAAATAACATGATGATTCGCAAAAAATGTCAAATTCTTAGAATTCAAAAAAATATTGGAATTGCAATTAAAAGGAATGCTGAACTCCCTAAATTACAGACTTTGTAGCACACCCTCAGGGAAAGTCATACAAAAGTAAGAATGACATATCTGACTAAGGGTTGCTGGAAACAGTGGAAAGCCAACAAATAATTCCAGAAAAGTGAGTGCTTCTGCTGTTCTCCTTGTTTCCCTGGTGTTGGGGGGGGGAGCTTGTTTCCCTGGTGTTGGGAGGGCTTGTTTCCCTGGTGTTGGGAGGGCTTGTTTCCCTGGTGTTGGGAGGGCTTGTTTCCCTGGTGTTGGGGGGGGGGGGGCTTGTCTCAAGTCCAGTCCTTGATTGCAGTTCAATCTTTTTGCTTCTGGCCTGGCAAACCTGCTCTGGCTGTGGCTTATTACTTATTTCCCATCAGTTTATTGAACAGTGGACTGTAGACTTCAGTCAAACTTGCCAATGACAGTAGGAACCTATGCCTAACATATCACTTATTACACAGTGTAATAGACAATAATATAAATAATATACCTTATTGCACTATCCATTCTAGCTTTCAGCACAGGCAGGATGTACAAAATAGTAGTTGCTGTGTTAATTAATGCGAGCACTTACATTGGATATTGGGTTGTGGCGGTGCCCGCGCGCGTTGACTGGGGACATTGCCCCTCTGGCTGGGGGTGCTAGTGCTAGGCTGGGCTGGGGGGTGTTGCAGCTGCAAGGAACAGCATCAACTGCATGATGAATTGATATATAAAATGCATACCAACTTGTTCCTCACAATACTTTAATGAATACCCACATTGTATGCCACAGCAAAATAACCATTGTCCAGATATCGCTACAAACACACAAATGCAGAAGACAGTTTCCTGGAGAATTTGTATGTGTATGATGTTTGTTATGATGTCAATTTGAAACTCTTACATGTCAACACAAGTGATGTGAAACGTCTCCCACATGATCAACGCTCCTCAGGTAACATTATCAACAATTGCCTTACATTATGAACAATTGATTTACGTTAACATCTGGTATGGACCTTAAAAACATCAAAAAAAACCTTAAGAAATGGGACATTGTGGAGAAAAATCTTTCTTCTGATGGGTTATAAATGAAACCCTGAAAGTTTGGCACCCGAGGGGCAAGTTTAGAATACAAATTTTAACATACAACTCCCTGACATACACACACTTGCTCAATTATAGTTACGGCCAGAAACAGCAAGCAGATCGATTATTATTTTATTTGTGTAATTTGTGCAAATTTGTTTGCCCAACATATGGAATGGATCACATTGAGTAAAACATATATTGAACTTTTATGTTCAGACCCCTTGTTTCCATGGTAACAAACAAAACGGCCACCATTTTGAGCAAATATTGGGAAATTTGGAAACACTGCCATTCTGTTTTGAGCACATATAATTCTTGCAGATCCATGTTCTGTAAACATTCTATTGTAAACAGATCAGAGCATTTTAGAACATGTTTTTATTTTATTTTTAAAAGAATTTTTTGTAAAATGGAGGGGAAAAACTTGGTTTTTGGCAACAAATATGCTTATATCTTTTAAACTATTGATGATTTCAAAAAAATGTGGTTCATCGTTTCACACAGCAGTGTCTGCCGAATACAATACGGAAAACCTTATTTGTATAACATAATTATTCCCAGAGATTTCCCGTTTCTAAAAATGCAGAAATTTGACCAACATTTTTTTGGAGAAAATGGCCATCAAAGATTGCGTAATGGGTTTAATTAGATGATATCGGCATGTAATTATCATATAAGTGAAATTTATTGAGTATAGTATAGTATGCATACAAAGGTATCGTAATCTGGCAGAAACCATTTTGAGTATTTTTTGTCAAAAAATACCATTTCGATGATTTTTTAAATTACACATTTTCCATCTAGTTTATCATCATTGAAAATTAACTATGCATACTTAAAGAGGATTGCTTGGCTGACATTTTAAAGAATGTTCAGATGTTCTAGCAACATTTTTAGCGGTCAGCCTACAATATAATACATAACACAGACAGTCACAACAGCTAACGCCATAAACAATAAAACCTCACACAAATGTGCATTGTTTCCGCACCGAAACACAGAAGCTTACATATTCTAGGCGATATTTCTGGAAGGCTAACTCACCACTGGCACGAGCTTGTGCGGGGGGCCAACTTGCACAGGGGTCATCATCCTCGCTGGTTGCATCAGTAGCATGCTCCCTGGGATGCCGTTTCCGGACAGGGGCAGGATGACAGGGCTAGGACCGCGCTGGAAGAGGGACATCGGGGTGAAGTTCTGCGCTGGCGGTGCGGACAGCAGACGGTGCTGCTGTCTGGTGGCCATGCTGGGGACACTGGGCGGGGGACTTGGCACGTCGTCGTCAACGATGATGACGTCTGGACTCTCAGGCCCTGTTCGGGGAGGGAGAATGTGATCAATTATTTACGACTTAGCATTATAACAAATTATCAACACACTGATAGGAATAATGATATGTAGAGAACATGAAACTGTGTGTCTATAAAATAATAGGCAATATGTGGGAAAAGATAGTAAAAGGCAAAGCAGGGTTAAATAACCTGTGCTGGAAAAACTGGATTTTATAATAAAACACAATCAGATTTTGTAAGTTCAAAATAAAAATATTAACACAATGCATTTTAAATGATGTGATATTCTGTTTGTGACCAAGATGTGTGTTAACGCCAGGTACAAATGTAATCTGTTTGTAAAAATACTATACCACCAAAGTACAGATCAAAAAGAAAGGATTAATATTGAATATCACCACAATTTGAACCTCTACCAGATTAAATATGCTGCCAGCCCATAGCAATCAGACTTACTTATGACGGGCACCGGGGCAGTCTGATTCGGAACGACCGCCGACGTGGGCTGGACCCCAGTGGTGCCCCCTACGAGCAAATGCTGTTGCCTCTGCACCTGGTTCTCAATGAGCCTACGCTTCGCATCGTCGATCTCTCTGCACACGTCCAAGTATGCCTTCTCCGCCAGGGCGTTTGCCTCCTGTTGCCATGGCAACAGCTCCTCTTCGACGCACTCCATCATGAGGTCGACCTCTGCCAGGTCAGGGTCATTGCCCCGCCCACTCATTCTCATCGTCAGCTCACTGGACTGGGCGCCCGTGGGGATCTCTCCCTAAACATCAGTTGATATTTAAATCTGAAATTTTCCCTCATGGTCACACATCAGTCCACAGTCCTGTAATTACTGTGTAGTCAGATAACTAAAGTTATTTTTTCAGCTTTCCAAATCTATACGATAAAAAAAGAAGTATTTTGGTGTCTGAAAACATGTACTGTGTAGTCAGACTCGTCACAATAGTAGACGTCTGAAAGCATTCAGTACATAAAGTTCTCTTTGTAGTTTTAGGGTGTCCGAAAACATAGTGCCTGAATACATAGTCATTACGGTATACGTGGAAGGGTCTAAATGTTGTACTTTGTTCAAACACAGACACCAAACAGCTTCAGTGACACATTCAGTCTGAACCACCCCTCAAGGACCCTCATCCATATGTACATGTGTGTAATGTATGCTATTTTATTCATGGTTCGTATTCTCGAATATCAAATGCAGAGTTTCTAAAACTGAAATCTATAACTTTCAGCATTACAATTTATATAATTCTTTAAAATGAGCACGGTTGATGTTGACAAATGCACCACAATACGCCACACACATACTATACAATACGTCACAAACATACTACACAATACGCCACACACATACTATACAATACGCCACACACATACTATACAATACGCCACACACATACTATACAATACGCCACACACATACTATACAATACGTCACAAACATACTACACAATACGCCACACACATACTATACAATACGCCACACACATACTATACAATACGTCACAAACATACTACACAATACGCCACACACATACTATACAATACGTCACAAACATACTACACAATACGCCACACACATACTATACAATACGCCACACACATACTATACAATACGCCACACACATACTATACAATACGCCACACACATACTACACAATACGCCACACATACTATTACTATACCATTCAGCACAAACATACTACACAATACGCCACACACATACTATTACTATACAATTCGCCACAAACATACTACAAATTCGCCACACACATACTATTACTATACAATTCGCCACAAACATACTACACAATATGCCACACACATATTATTAATATACAATTCGCCACAAATATACTACACAATTCGCCACATACTACAGTTTGCCACAAACATACTACACAATGCACAGGTTTACTTTAAAACAAGATCCTGTCACACAGGACTGGGCAGTAGTATGAGCAAAATAGTGCGAAGCCAAACCTATCCCCAAGTGTGGTAACTAGTTGATCAATGCATGCACACATGGCTCTATGACTACGGCAATCTTTTCTCACCCTAACTCTACATTTAAAGTCAAATTGTTTTTGTCATCAAACTCATCACCATTTCTGCAAGTTGCTCTTTCGACACGTCAGAACAATTTAACTGACTTGGAAGCAGAAGCTTGAAATGTACAAGTGATGTCTGGATAAAGACAACCTAACAGCTTGGAACATGGGAAGTGGCAGATAGAATGATAGAAAAATCCACAATGTTAAGAGATATATTTATTAACAGAGTGAGACTGAAATAAAAAAAAATCTATAAATACAGTGGAACATTGTTAATCAGGGTGCACATTGACCCCAGTGTCAAGACTACCAAGTTTTATGGATAAACAAAACATGCCTACAACTATGTATAATATTCGCTTTTGGAAATTCTGCTTCTGTTAAATGATTTTCGGCCGCCAAGGTTTCCAAGTTATCAGGGTCCCATTAACGAGGTTCCACTACATAGGAAAACCCAAAGATGACAGAAGAAAAAAAACAGTGTCAAAGGCATGATGTCACTGATGCCAAACTGGCAGAGATAAACATTTACCTAACTATTACAACTCTGTGGAACTTAATGCCCATGTAAAACGGACTTCCGTATTCATACCCTAGCCAGCTCCTGATTGGCAGTGACCGAATGACAGCGCCCACGTTTTGGCGCACTGTTGACCACAAGGTAGGTTGTTCCGACTGTGGGCGTGTGAACACAGCTCTGATCGCCAGTACAGTCCTCTGATGGTTGTTCAACCATAGGCAAAGGATGCACCGTGGGGATAGAGCCCCTTTTCAGTATCAGCCGACCCGCAAAACCAGACACATACTGCCCCCAGTTTGTGTAATCATCCCCTGTGAAATGGTTCTGGCAGATGACTGACGCTGGCTCGGGGTGGGGGAAATGAGGACGGGTCAAACGCACAAACTCCACCCACAGTCTGCGCACTTCCAGGTCCGACGGGAACTCATGAATTGAGTGTCCCGTTTCGTTGGAATTTCTACACCACTTCACCGCACAGACTCTTACCATTGTCTAACTCAGAAAATATTACCAAACGAACAAAACTGTTAGTGCAAAGAAAGTCAACACCGAAAAACGCAATGTTATCTATTAATCTAAAACAAAACCGTATCTGGCCACACCCTGTTATGGCACAAAATGCAACTAAATATGCGGCTTTCCTATGAAAAATATTTTTCAAGTTGTCTTTAAATAAAAAATGCTATCCGATGGTTTTGCAGTCTTATCTTGCGCGTGGTTCCATGGTTTCATCCACCACTATTTGTGTTCCTCCAAGGACAGCTGAACCAGACTACACAAGTCTACAAAATAGAAGCAACTGTCTTTTATGACAACTGTGTAACTGTACACAGACCTGCCTACCCCAGAAACTTCCTGCCAGTAATCCATCTTCCCATTTACACTTATTTTCAGGAATATAGGCCTGCTGTCAGTAATAGTTCAGAACCGTGTCAGATATTGTCAGGAAAAGAACACCACTGTCAGTAATACTTTAATACTGTGACTATTACGATAGTTGCACCCAAAACATAATTGTCTCTAATAAACCATGAGGTATTTTGAAGCATTCAGTTAACAAGGTAAGATAGATGTTTATAACCAGCCATTGGTGGAAATCAAACGTGAACAAACGTAACTGTAATGCAAATGCATCTATACACATTGTAATTCTGATTTCATGTAAATTTCAAAAACAGCATGCTGACTACAAAAACATGACAAATTATAACAATGCATCACTGTCTATTTGTGGCGTCATTAGAATTAATATTAGTAGCCAGTATACATAGAGCCAGGCTATAGACTACACAGTATAGTTACTTGACTAGATCAAAGTCTCAATTTGGGACATAAAAGAACCACCGAGTGTGAGAGTGAGGACGTCAAGCACCCTGGCAGTGACCACCCTCTGTGCCAGCATAGAAAGGTCGGCTTGGCGATAATGTTCTGAAAAAGGCTGACTAGTTGAATGAGACCTCATAAGATCATAACATATAACCACAATATATACAGTCTACAGACTAGTCAGTTAATAGAACGCTGCCGAGTGGTGGAAACAACCAGAACTAGAAAGTCAAAGACAAACACAAAGTCATGCCAGGTTATCCTAGTCGTCGACATCGTTTTGGTCTACTCAACTCTAGTATATATATGCCTATCCCTGTAAATGATAGACTAGACTCAATAAATACACTAATTTAGTCTTAGTACAGTCAGTTTGCCTGACACTACAACGTAATCAGTACCTGCAATTATCCCGGCCACCATGTCTGATGTCATGTGAAATAGGAAAATAAATTTCACGTATACGGCAGTATGTAAAGCCGACCCCCTTCCTTAAACTTGACAATACGGGCCATGTCTGCGTGCATGCTGTTATAAACGTCTGCAGCATACGTTTCTTCTTGGCTGGTGCCATTTCGATTCCCGCCATCATTTTGGACCGCGTGAGTCATGACTTCTTGTTGTTTGAGCGCCATGAGCGCGGATATGTGAATTTATCGTAACCAAATTTCCTATTGGTCAGATTATGACCAGAAGCAGTGAATGAAAAACGATGTCACAACAGCGTATATATGCTGCCACCAGTTGAATAAAGTGAAGCTAAATTTGAGGAGCATGAAACAATCCGTAATATTTTCATCCCTCGCCGTAATACCGTAATTTGAGGTGTATTTCCGGAATGATTCCGGACAATCCGGAATGGTAAGCAGGTCTGCTGTACATCATCTTCCATACCAACTCTTATCCAAATAACTTGCGGAAGTGTGCGCTATTCATGGGGCATAGACATACCCCTGAAATTAAAAGGCACGTTTCCTCTCCTTCACATGCTTTTCATAGGTTGACTGGTATCTTACAAAATAACGTTTCGCACTAGTCAAAAATAATGAATGCTTCGTAGTCAACTTTAAAAAGTTATTACATTCGTAGAATATCATAAATAGCATTACATAAAAAAATGAGTGGTACCTTGAAAAGAAAATGGAATCAATATTTAGGCACAGGTAATGGAAATGTCCAGCAGCCCATATTTCTGTCATCATTTTGTCCCATGTGGGACAAGTCCAACGACCACCATTTTGCACTGTCCTTTGCTAGGTAAACAATGTTTATGTTGAACTATCAAGATAGTGTTTTGCTCATTTAGGTTATAATGCTGTTGAAAAATCGAAGTTTTATAGGGATTAATGACATTGCAGAAATAGCAACAGTATCATTCTTTTTCCTCATATAATTTTGAAACAAGTCTTACGTGTCCACACCCTGTTATGGCACAAAATGCAACTAAATATGCGGCTTTCCTATGAAAAATATTTTTCAAGTTGTCTTTAAATAAAAAATGCTATCCGATGGTTTTGCAGTCTTATCTTGCGCGTGGTTCCATGGTTTCATCCACCACTATTTGTGTTCCTCCAAGGACAGCTGAACCAGACTACACAAGTCTACAAAATAGAAGCAACTGTCTTTTATGACAACTGTGTAACTGTACACAGACCTGCCTACCCCAGAAACTTCCTGCCAGTAATCCATCTTCCCATTTACACTTATTTTCAGGAATATAGGCCTGCTGTCAGTAATAGTTCAGAACCGTGTCAGATATTGTCAGGAAAAGAACACCACTGTCAGTAATACTTTAATACTGTGACTATTACGATAGTTGCACCCAAAACATAATTGTCTCTAATAAACCATGAGGTATTTTGAAGCATTCAGTTAACAAGGTAAGATAGATGTTTATAACCAGCCATTGGTGGAAATCAAACGTGAACAAACGTAACTGTAATGCAAATGCATCTATACACATTGTAATTCTGATTTCATGTAAATTTCAAAAACAGCATGCTGACTACAAAAACATGACAAATTATAACAATGCATCACTGTCTATTTGTGGCGTCATTAGAATTAATATTAGTAGCCAGTATACATAGAGCCAGGCTATAGACTACACAGTATAGTTACTTGACTAGATCAAAGTCTCAATTTGGGACATAAAAGAACCACCGAGTGTGAGAGTGAGGACGTCAAGCACCCTGGCAGTGACCACCCTCTGTGCCAGCATAGAAAGGTCGGCTTGGCGATAATGTTCTGAAAAAGGCTGACTAGTTGAATGAGACCTCATAAGATCATAACATATAACCACAATATATACAGTCTACAGACTAGTCAGTTAATAGAACGCTGCCGAGTGGTGGAAACAACCAGAACTAGAAAGTCAAAGACAAACACAAAGTCATGCCAGGTTATCCTAGTCGTCGACATCGTTTTGGTCTACTCAACTCTAGTATATATATGCCTATCCCTGTAAATGATAGACTAGACTCAATAAATACACTAATTTAGTCTTAGTACAGTCAGTTTGCCTGACACTACAACGTAATCAGTACCTGCAATTATCCCGGCCACCATGTCTGATGTCATGTGAAATAGGAAAATAAATTTCACGTATACGGCAGTATGTAAAGCCGACCCCCTTCCTTAAACTTGACAATACGGGCCATGTCTGCGTGCATGCTGTTATAAACGTCTGCAGCATACGTTTCTTCTTGGCTGGTGCCATTTCGATTCCCGCCATCATTTTGGACCGCGTGAGTCATGACTTCTTGTTGTTTGAGCGCCATGAGCGCGGATATGTGAATTTATCGTAACCAAATTTCCTATTGGTCAGATTATGACCAGAAGCAGTGAATGAAAAACGATGTCACAACAGCGTATATATGCTGCCACCAGTTGAATAAAGTGAAGCTAAATTTGAGGAGCATGAAACAATCCGTAATATTTTCATCCCTCGCCGTAATACCGTAATTTGAGGTGTATTTCCGGAATGATTCCGGACAATCCGGAATGGTAAGCAGGTCTGCTGTACATCATCTTCCATACCAACTCTTATCCAAATAACTTGCGGAAGTGTGCGCTATTCATGGGGCATAGACATACCCCTGAAATTAAAAGGCACGTTTCCTCTCCTTCACATGCTTTTCATAGGTTGACTGGTATCTTACAAAATAACGTTTCGCACTAGTCAAAAATAATGAATGCTTCGTAGTCAACTTTAAAAAGTTATTACATTCGTAGAATATCATAAATAGCATTACATAAAAAAATGAGTGGTACCTTGAAAAGAAAATGGAATCAATATTTAGGCACAGGTAATGGAAATGTCCAGCAGCCCATATTTCTGTCATCATTTTGTCCCATGTGGGACAAGTCCAACGACCACCATTTTGCACTGTCCTTTGCTAGGTAAACAATGTTTATGTTGAACTATCAAGATAGTGTTTTGCTCATTTAGGTTATAATGCTGTTGAAAAATCGAAGTTTTATAGGGATTAATGACATTGCAGAAATAGCAACAGTATCATTCTTTTTCCTCATATAATTTTGAAACAAGTCTTACGTGTCACACAGTGATAATAAATAAAAATGGGCATTAAATTAATGTCTAACTCTACAGGTCGCCCAAAACCGCCAACCCCTTTCTACGCATAAACCACCTGAAACCGGCTGGTAGCCTGGTACACACTCACAGCCGCTAAGCCTTCCATTTACCTCGGTCAAAACCTACTTTTAAAATAGCTAATATTTGGACACATTTGACCTAGACTAGCAATAGCCAAGGATATTCTTGCTTTTACAATCTTCAGAAAAGGAATTTGCATTTGTAATTAATGAAATTTATTTGGAAGCAAACTGATTGGCATTTATGAAAGACATCCAAAAAATTCCAATATTACACATTTGGTGACTTTGATTTGGGTAATTGCCAATTTGAGTGAGGTATCGATGAACGCAGCATCAGTGGTGTTGACAACGATCACACAGATAATATTATTGTCCTCCTTTAAGATACAGAGATGTGAAATAGATGGCCTGGTGGTGATTTTATATTTTGCTAATGTAATATATGTATACGGCCTTATTGTTGATCATGACACTGTCCGTACAGTCTGACTTGCTTATTTTAGTTGTATTTTGTTAGAATGATCACAATGCTAATGTTACAGGATTACTTATTTGTGAAAGGATTTGTTATATTTTGTAATTGTGAGGTTAGATTTTGTTATTTTTTACTGGAAGCAAAACAGAATACTCCAGTCAGTAATATAATTAATAGACGAAATGTTGTACTAGGGCAAAGCTAACACATATAAAATGTTTTTGTTGTATTGCCTATACGGCAAGTGCTGTGAATATTTGTGTGTAGCATGATGAAATTGAAGGTTTATTTTGATTCTTGAACTTCGCTTCAATTGTATTGATTGCAACACAGCAATTTCAACATCATATTTTATTCTCACATCTATCTACTTCTGCATCACCTACACTCTGTACATTGTAATTCATTTTATGTACTTTCATGCATGCATCGACTTTCAAGATGTCCTCATTTTAATGCAAGTAACATTAAAGAACACATAAACCACAATTGGTCACATACAGCAGTAGGTAAAATAGTCTGCCTAGTAAAGAATTAATGTATTCATAATTTTTTTGATTTTTTCTAAGTTAGTCCCAAACGTGTCCATATTAATGATTAAAGACTAATCACACTAAACAAATTTAAAAGAAAAATTGCTGAAAATGGAAAAAATACTTGCATGTAACATTGTTCTGATTTCTTGGATCAATTCAATAGCTGTCAACATTACGTCTCAAGAAATGTGTTTTTTGTTTTCGTATATATTTCAACTGTGACACAGACTTAAAGGGAGGGAATAAAAACACCTATTGCTTGAATTCATGTTATATTACATCCTGCTATCTATTTCCACGTCCACCAAGCCAAAAAAATTCAACGAATTAGAAATTCCACATTTTATGCTGTGCATCCAGACATTTTCAAATATGCATATTTTTGGCGCGCTTTTCGGGATGCCAAGATGTGACGTCACTTATGACTCAAACTCGCATCAGGCCGACCCTTTCCATGCATTCAGAGCATGTTTACGAGTATAGCTTTTGGGTCGAAACGAGCGTCAGAAAGAGTTATTGTGCAATATTCCAACGTAATACAACACTAGTCATCATAGACGAACAAGCAGTTATCTTACGGTTCCACATGAATCAAATTTTATTCAAAACAACGAATGCGAATGTGCCTACAAGTCGACCAGGTTTCGCCGAGCTTGGGCTCGTTTTCCGAATAATTATATCGAATGCAACCAACGGGAGATAATCTACACCAATAAACATACATAGCAAACATATATTGTATCCAGCTACAGAAAGTAACATGTATAATCTCATAATATCACTAGAATATCGATATTTGAAGGAGTTGTACAATTTATCATAACAACTTAAATCAGTCAGTGAATTACCGTTGGTGCTGATAGCTCAGTTGGTAGACGCGTCAGTTTATTGCCAATTATTTTAGAATCGGGCGACGCCGGTTCAATCCTGATAGCAATATAAACCAAATCATGTTTCTAAATTTTATTTATCCAAACAAATATAATGTAATGGATATATAATTTATTAATTGTAAATATATTGTACGGCAATATATTATATATGTGAAAATAGATTGTGATCTATCTGGATAAATAAAATTTTGAAACATCGTTTTATATATAATGACCATATTTTCATTTTTGTGGCGAATAAATAATGAAAAAAAAAATTATATATTTACAAAACAGTGCATCATAGTATACTAAATGATTTGGTTTATATTACTTCGTGAAAACATTTAAAAAAAAGTGTAAAGAAAATCAATTGTTTGCATGCTATCAGGATTGAACCGGCGTCGCCCGATTGTAAAATAAATGGCAAGAAACCAACGCGTCTACCAACTGAGCCAGCGGCACCAACAGAAAATGACTGACTGATTTAATTGTACAACTCCTGCTTCATATATCGATATTCTAGTGATATTATGCACGTTACTTTCTGTAGCTGGATATAATATCTGTTTGCTATGTCGAAACCTAGTCGACTTGTAGGCCCATTCGCATTCGTTGTTTTGAATAAATTTGATTCATGTGGAATTGTAAGATAACTGCTTGTTCCTCTATGATGACTAGTGTTTGTATTACGTCGGAATATTGCACAATAACTCATTCTGACGCTCGTTTCGACCCAAAAGATATACTTGTAAACATCCTCTGAATGCATGGAAAGGGTCGGCTTGATGTGAGGTCGAGTCATAAGTGATGTGACATCTCGGCATCCCGAAAAGCGTGCCAAAAATATGCATATTCGAAAATATCCGGATACACAGCATAAAATGTGTAATTTCTAATTCATTGATATTTTTTGGCTCGGTGGACGTGGAAATAGATAGCAGGATGTAATATAACATGAATTCAAGCAATAGATGTTTTTATTCCCTTTAAAATCGAATTTATGCTACAAATGTATTTTTCTGTATTTGTTTAATGTTGTCAAATGTTACATACAATGTTAAACTTTGTGTACACATGGAAAAAGGATTTTAGCTAATGCCTTATTTTTATTTCCTTTAAATTTGTCAGCAAACGTTGTTGGCCTGTTGTTACACGCATGTCACATGACCAGTGTTATGTGACACAATTGTAGCACCGCAACGACATTTGTTGACAAAAAACTGTGGGAGTGACACAGCTGAATTAATTAAAAACAAAAAACAATTGTCAATGTCATGACATTAGAACAATTTGGACAAATATAAAGAATTATCAAAAGTTGTCATTAAAAAAAAAACTACTAATTTTTAAACAAGGTCATTTAAGTCAAATCTATTATTTTGTGATAATTACTGCTTCATGACATATGTCAATAAAAAATATCGTATTTGGTATGGGCGCATAAGCCTGTGAAAAAGGGTTTTCTGTCTGAATAATCTATTTATAGAAACAAAGATGGCGGACGTCACGAAATAATTGCATTTTTCAGTTGAATGCGACATACGAACCGATTAGGATTACACTACACGATAAAATAACTTTATTAGAACACGTAGTAACGCATAAATATATGCTACATTCAGCACAATAAATAAACAATCAGTAAACGTGCAAGCTCACATGGCCGACAACCTTCGGAAATGGCCGCCGATTAATCCGCGAAAGTTAGGTCATCTATTACTACCTCTGGCACGTTTAAAACTGTATTATGTCAACGGTAGCGTGATGTGTCGATTATGTTGACTGCATAGATATTGTTATTGTATACTTACACGTTGCTGGTTGCTAACGGTATTTTGAGAAAAGTCCCAAATTTGAACGAATCGCAGCCACGCTTCCCAACGGACACGTGACCAAGCTTATTTACATGTGCGTAACAAAACGCTGAATATTGTGAAATAATATTTTTGTGAAGCTTTTGTTTTATGAAATTTAGTTAGTAAGCAAGCGAAGTAATACATTATATTTTCGGATGACATACTGTATGTTTTTGTTTTCAAAATAAACGCACTTTTATACGACGCTGCGGCAGGTGGAAAATGTAAATAGAACAGTAGCTTCGCTTTTTCTCAGAATCATTCATCAGTCAGCGCAATGTTCGTATTCAAGCTCGGTATTGTGTGCTAGGCCTAGTGGCATCGCATTGTGTGACCAAACATCTGCGTCTTGCAGTGGATGCGATTATTAGCTGTAAGTATAAACGCAGTAACATCGGATATACTGAACTATGGCGGAGGCCATACGTGATGTTAGCAAGCTGAGGGTGTTTGCGTTCGATGAAGGCAGTAATGCGCCGAAAGATTTTCTTCGGGCCTGGAGAAAGGCTCTTCTGCGACGTTTCTTTCGAACAAGGTAAAAAAAGATGTTGCATCTTTGGCGTTGACGTTCTGCGTGCTTATGACAATATCGACGTTATTGTATTTATATATAAACAAAGGACACACGAATTACGCATGCCAGTGGAACGACCCTGGTTTAACTTTAATCAACGTTGAATGTGATGTTGAGCAATGACCCCCAATCGGGCCAATGTAGTTAATTAATTATAGCTGTGCTAACTTAATAATATTTCAACATAACATTATTAAGTAAAATATTACCTAATTTGTTACCCTTGTTTTGGCACCGATGCCATGGCATGGACATGGTATGTCACACATTTATGATTGAATTAAAAAAAGAAAGTATAATTTATTGGCCATACATTCCCATAAAAAATTGATATATATAATTATCAACGATATTGTGATTGTCATTGACATCATTGTATACTTTTATGTAATTAATATTGACATTATTTATTTTCTTGACATGACTTTTGCAAAGGATTGAATCTGATAATTTTATAATTACTGTAATCTGATAATTTTATAATAAAATTATAATAATTATTAATACAATTATAATAATTATTAATACAATTATAATAATTATTAATAAAATTATAATAATTATTAATACAATTATAATAATTATTAATAAAATAATTAATTGGCATAACAAAACTAATACATTATGGCCATAACTTGCATTTATAACATGTTGTGTTCCAAAACAAGTGGATGCAGCAGAGCAAGAATTTTCCCCATTTTTGATGTGTTCGAAACTATGTAATTTATCGAAAAGTTATAAAGGCTAAGCAAATTTATTAATAGTTAACAGCATAACATTTTTTAACATAATATTTGTTGTATGTGTACAGGGATCGATCTGGAAAAAGACATGCATGTGCCCTTTGGGCACATCAGATCTAGAACTATGTGCCTTTTCGAAATGTGATGTGCCCCAAATCAGTTGATTAACATTTTATGAATTAATTTGCATGATAGTATGATCGCTTAAATAATCTCATAAATCAAATGTGAACATTAGATTTTTATTATTAGGCATGTAATCATGTTATTCTTTAAACCATCTTGAATTCTAGTCACGACTGCCTTTGCGACGTATTTCTGGGTACAAAATATAACCATCAATATCAAAATGCTCAGAAATGTTAATGTTTTTACAAAATCTGTAACATTACAAAACTAGATACATCCTGGGTAAGTGTGCCCCATTTTTCGTGGACTGGTCATGCTACTACAGTTTACTGCTTCAAGGATAGGGAGATTCTAACTGCAAAATACGATGCAGCAGTTTGTGACATTGAGTGACAATAATTTACATACGTAAGAGCACTAAAAATTATTCATGGTTCGGGTGCAGACTGGTGCAAACCGGAGTGCTATTTGGGCCTCAAAATGCCCTAAGCCTAAGAGTAAGATGCAATATTTTTATAGCATAAATATGCTTGGGATGATATAGAATGATTTAATTATTGCATCAACATGTCAAGTTTAAGCAAAACTGTAGTTTATAATGGCAAATCGAGGTGGGTCCAGATTCTGCACAAGTGCTTCTCAATTTTCTCAGATTTCTCAAACACGTTTTTATATACATCTTTTGGGCATATGCAGTAAAAAAGTATGCAGCATTCCAGCGTACAATGCGTCATTCTGCGCTTCAAGGGAATCCCTGTATGAACATAACTGCCATCTGTACATGGTGTCATCATACATACCCAGTACTTATAGTTTTTGTAATGCAGCTGTAGTTTGTATATAACAAGAATCATTTATTTTTTATGATTAATATTCCTCAGTGACTGAAGTTGATTGAATACACAATACAAAATACACGGTGGGCCAAGGAATAAATTGCCTTTGAAGTCATTCCATGACAACTTTGTGGTTTTTGGGTGACATCTACTCTGACTATTAACACTTTGGCTAGACACAAATTATGAATGATCAATACTATTATTTGATTAATAAAATTGACTACAATTTTGTTCTAATTTTTGCTCATTTATCTAATTTCATTGGCTGCCTTGTTCTTCCTCGTTTCCAAGGGGATTGGCTCAAGAGACAGTGATGATCATTTATATGTACAGTAAGACAAAACTAACAAAAAGGGAATTGTAACACAGCCTTTCTGGGTCTGCTCTTTAAAATGTTGTAACTATCACATCATATTAATAACCAGAGCTCATTGACATAAATGTTCTTGACTCCCTTAGATTTTGATTAAATTAATTAGACTATCACTGTTTTTATTCCTTTAGCAGTTGTTGGGTGCATTATACAACTTCAATCAGCTCACAGGGGTCATCTCAATATTTATCATCTTTACACTGACTTTGGAGTACTGTAGTGTGGTAAGTGCATCTCCTCTGATGCGCTGAGATCCACTCACCTCTTTTTATCCTCATTTGGCCATTGGCCTTTGAACGCAGTTTGTCAGCATTGTACAGATTCCCTTGGGTGTTTAGTCTGTCACAGACCATTTCATCTTGCGTGCTTTCAACACTCAGCTGATGTAATGATTACACGTGTACACTTATCAGGCTGTCAATTTTACGTGTAAACAAAATAGATAATCCATCACTGTAATATATGTGGACTTGATAATTTCGGTCACCCAGTACAGGTGCATTATTTATTTATAATTATATGTAATATGCCCAACCCATTTCACCCAAAAGGATTTCAGTTCCTTTCACCACCTTAGTGATGTTATTATTACAAGCCGTCTCAGTTTTGAGTACTAATTTGTCATAATTTAGGCAGATTCGTCTCTCAATTGTAGGTGGGCTTTAATTCAGGTCACCCATTTACTTGTCATACATTAGGGCTGTGCAGTTGTATTATTTATGTTTATACATATATATAAGCATGACTCATTTCACCTGTATGGCGTTTGGTACAGTTCCTGAAAGGGTAAGTGAAAATAAACCCAGATTGTTATGTTTACTACCAGTCAAAAAGCAGTGTTTTGAATGATCAGTGTAATAAATAATTGTTTTCCCTAAATACAGTCTGGACAGTGTAATTATATGTTTAATTGGGAGTAACACTTCCTATATTTTTATTTTGCAAAGTCCATTCCACCCATAACACATTAAACATTGCACTGATTGACCCAAATGTTCCTACGCACCAATTGACCCCACTTCTGTTATATAAGTAGTTCCTTGCTAATGTATGACCTCATTGCCAGTTAAATTGACAAGTGGTTTCCTTGCGTATATATGTAATATTATTTGTAAATTACATTCAGTATTCTCATTAATTGTTGTAACTTGGTAGTGAAAAGGAAAACTCATTTGTACGGGTACATGGGAAGTTGCCATCAAGAAGCAAACATCCAAAACAATTTAATAACAATTTACTATATTGCACTTGTGTCAAGTCAAGTAATAATTTCAGTATTTTTTGTCAGCAGCCATTAGTGCAGAAATAAACAACAGACAGATCTGTGTACACTCACATGAACATAATATATTTGAAGACGTATGTAGATCTCTGACTGTGCCTTCATCTAATGTTAAATGTGTTTAAAAGTCAGATGGGCCGACCCTGAATTGCAGCATTCACACACATTGTTTTGGCAGCACTTGCAGTAAAGTAATGAATACTGCAGCAATGGAAATAAGCAAAAAATGTCACTTGTCCACCGGATAAGTTAGTTTTGAAATCTACTTGTCTGCAAAAATTTTCATTTGTCCGAGTAATTGTCGCAGTGAATACAATCTTTGTCTTTTTTCAATCTTCCAGCTGTTGGGCGAAGGCATAATCTGATTTCAAATGTAAATCTTTAAATACACATTTAATTGCAAATATTTCCCAGGCCATTAAGTGATTGACAATGTTTTTATCATGGATATTAAAATAATGAGACATGTCATATGATGTTTCAACAATTATTTCTAGAGATACTGAGGAATTGGAAATGTGTGCTTACACCAGCAATATCAATATTACAATGATTATGACAGGAATGAGACAACAGTTAATTTTTTCTTGCTATTTTTCATTATGTTGCAACAAGCTGCTACCAACAAATAAGATGCACTGTCAGAAGTTTGCGTCTGTTTGTCATTCAAAATGCAACCCCTCCACCTGGACTACAACCAATGCAAAGCCAGAAAACACAATTTGTGACACGCAAAATTAATGTGGTATTGTTTTATTCAACCATACTTCAATATGCACAAAGTTCTGTATTTTACAATCCGAAGACTAATTTTAGTTGATCACCAGCAAATAAATGCACATCTTTGCCAAGTCTTAGATCAGTATAAATAATATTATCTCACTGCTATTAAAAAATTGAAAGTGTACCCAAATAAAATTTACAAGGACCCTTATAGTAGTAATGTAGATTGAATGACGTCATAATGTTGCTGTTGTGCATAGACTGCCATAGTAGGTCGCCATGCCATACATGTCGCTGGCCCTCTTGGGGCTACCCCAGCAGCTGCGTGCCTTGCTTAAATTAATTAATTTTTTCGGGGACTTTGCGATGTCGAAGACTGCCGAGTCAACAGTGGTTAATATTGGTTAATTGGCCTACTACAAAATTATTCTAATGAAAGGTAGTGATACTCATCAGATGCAATGCATGCGTGGAAGCAAGTTGACTGTCGGCAAACTGAACTAGCTTTTCCTATGAGAGCAGGAGTAGTAATACAGATTTGTGGATTGATGGGTTGGCAGTTTTTCAGGAACCTGATCCGGAATGGGATGTGGCCGACGTCCATCTGGAACCTCATGGTGTGTGTGGTACTCTTCTCTGTGCTCCTGGTGGGAGACTGGGACTGGGCTAAACCAGTCACTTCCCGACTCTGGACCATTGGCAAGGTCTGTTGTCTACATGAAGGTATGTCGCCTGGATTCATACCTGCCACTCATGTTTTGATATTATTTATTTCCCACTCCATTAACAAGGCTGGTTCTGGCAGGATGGCCGTGTGCAAGTTACATGGAATCATGGATTATGTACTTTAAAAAATAATCACCGGTACGTCACATTGGGGAATCGATATCAACAATTAAGATATCATCAAAGAAAAGAACTTATATGAACATGCAGTGACAGTAACATTTTACAATTACATACTGATACCAATAACACAATTCTCTTGAGCCAGTTGTTAGACCTTGAACAATGATGGCCAAAGAAAGAACATCTAGTAGTTTGATGGGAGAGTACTTAACAAATGCACCTGTGCTGAAATTTCTACTGATAGTTGGAGAACCTGTAATCTCCTGTGTGATGTATACTTGAGAATATTGTATCATTAGGCTCACTCTATAGAGGGTATACATTCAGAAGGATATACACAAAGGGGGAGATCTGTTGTGTCATTTGCTAAATGTTGGCCAGTTGGTAGACTGATAGGCAGTGAAATTGATACAATTATAAACGTAATTACGACAAGATTATTACCACCATTACAATGAGTAGTGGGATTAAATGAGCAATGCCATTATCTTGTGGTCTGATTATAACTTATAAGATAGTAGGCTGGCAACTGATCAGCCATGCACAACCAGTTAGACTGCATGCACATTATAAATAGTTCTTGAATGTTATCTGTATCATTGTGTTTTGGTTGATGGTTTATAGCTAAACTGTGAATTACACAGTTTTGTACATGACAACAGTTACAACCTCTAATGCACGCACAGCTGTGTTTGCACACACACACACACACACAGACACACGCACACACACACAGACACGCACACACGCACGCACACACACAGATACGCACACACGCACACACACACATACATAGGTGGGCAAAGATTTTAAAATACTTTCTTTCATGGCGTCATTTTGAGTAGAATGATAATCTGAAGAATCAAGGCACCAGTAACCACAAGCAAACAACGCAGTGACAATGTATCAGGGAGATTACAAACAATGAATCACAGTTTGTTGTGCTAAATTATACTGGTATCAGTTATCAAGTTGCAAACAAAATGTGTCATCTTTCACCCTCCATCCCTCGTCTGGCAGCCTTTCAGTTTCACCTGGAAAACCAAATTAAACCAGATTCTGGTTCTAGGGTCGCTTTCCTGGCGTAAATATGTTTAGTGACAAAGATAACACATCTATTTAGAGAAAAATGTGTCCCTCCAGGTGGTGGTGATTCATTATTATTATGAGAAAGATATCCTACATTTATGTGGAAAGATTCTTGATTATAAACAATCAGGCAGTTTCAACAGGTTTTCCTAATCCCTGGGAATGGGGCAGCCATTTTGTATTGTTTGTTAATCAGAGGCATTAACTGCATTACTCTGATAAGTGACTTCTGCTATTGCTGCCTTGAGTGATACGTCTAGGGAGGCTTTTACATGCCTGCAGATGAATGAATGGTTATAATTATCTTTCCAATCTGTCTTCTGTTGCAGCATGTAGAAATAGTAAAACTTGAATTCTGCAACATCTGACTTTTCTCTGTTGTCTCACTTTAAAAAAGAAGCAACAAAATAAAACAATAGTGAGATGATGGAGTAAATATTCTTTATTATGAAGAGTCTTGATCATAAATTTTACATTTATTTTTAAATAATGTTCTAGCTTAATTAATTATTGTCTTGTTCATCAAATGGTCATATGCATTTTGAAGAATTTACAGCAATAATTCTTTGTGCAGTATAACACTTTTGGTTCAATAATACAATAATAATAATACAGAAGACATCTGCTTATCCTTGTGGCACACAAAGAAATCTGTGTCCCTGCTGCATTAGATAAATGCAAGGACCAGAGCCACAGCCACCCATGCATAAATAATGCATCATGTTACCCAGTGTAATTATTTATATATATATATTATATATGCAACGACACCTGTGTCTAGACCAGCATCTGTGTCTGGGATATAGACATGCCAGACTGTGCATACATGTTGAACTTCAAGGTCAGGACCGCATGACAATTGCAAAAAAAACTTGTTCGTAGCAAATGTATTTCAATTGTATCTAGACCTGTTGATTTGAGAATTTTGTAAATGGAATTGCTTGAACATATATATATAACTTGTGTGTAATATTTGCATAATGCAATAAGAGATAAGTTGGGGTTTGCATGAACTGTTGTGTTCGGGGTTGTCATGAGATAAGTTGGGGTTTGTATGAACTGTTGTGTTCGGGGTTGATATGTGAAAGGCACCAGGAAGTGCACGTGTAAACAACAAACTCGACAAAAACCTCATCAAATTTTCTAGTAAGATATTTATGTGCTAAATCTCTATTATCTATTCCAAATTTCTCCAAACAAACTATTAGAAAAGTAGTTTTGAATGAAGTACTTACAAAAATAAACCAGTGAAATCCAAATCTTGCAAAAGATGCCTGCATCAAAAACCGTGCATCGTATCTTCACTGTGTAAATTGCTCTATGGCCAGAATGTGTCATGTGAATCAGTGCATGGCCAGAGAATGTATTAAAATACGCCAAGAGCATTAGAACACAAGATTTCAGTGACACCATTTTTGACTTGGCACACATTTTCCAGTTGTGAATATACTGTTGTAACTTGTAGACCATGTATGTTATAAACTGACCCAATATATGTTTGTCTCTCCCGCAGGTGTTCCCTTCCCTCTCAATGTCCTTGTAGACCGTGAATGTTATAGACTGACCCAATACATGTTTGTCTCTCCCGCAGGTGTTCCCTTCCCTCTCAATGTCCTTGTAACTGACCCAATAAATGTTTTTCTCTCCCGCAGGTGTTCCCTTCCCTCTCAGTGTCCTCCTTGTAGAACATATATGTTATAGACTGACCCAGTACATGTTTGGTTCTCCCACAGGTGTTCCCTTCCCTCTCAGTGTCCTCCTTGTAAACCGTATATGTTATAGACTGACCCAATACATGTTTGTTTCTCCCACAGGTGTTCCCTTCCCTCTCAGTGTCCTCCTTGTAGACCGTATATGTTATAGACTGACCCAATACATGTTTGTCTCTCCCACAGGTGTTCCCTTCCCTCTCAGTGTCCTCCTTGTAGACCGTGAATGTAATACACTGACCCAATACATGTTTGTTTCTCCCACAGGTGTTCCCTTCCCTCTCAGTGTCCTCCTTGTAGACCGTGAATGTTATAGACTGACCCAATACATGTTTGTCTCTCCCACAGGTGTTCCTTTCCCTCTCAGTGTCCTCCTTGTAGACCGTATATGTTATAGACTGACCCAGTACATGTTTGTTTCTCCCACAGGTGTTCCCTTCCCTCTCAATGTCCTCCTTGTAGACCGTATATGTTATAGACTGACCCAATACATGTTTGTCTCTCCCACAGGTGTTCCCTTCCCTCTCAGTGTCCTCCTTGTAGACCGTGAATGTAATAAACTGACCCAATACATGTTTGTTTCTCCCACATGTGTTCCCTTCCCTCTCAGTGTCCTCCTTGTAGACCGTGAATGTTATAGACTGACCCAATACATGTTTGTCTCTCCCGCAGGTGTTCCCTTCCCTCTCAGTGTCCTCCTTGTAGACCGTATATGTTTTAGACTGACCCAATACATGTTTGTCTCTCCCGCAGGTGTTCCCTTCCCTCTCAGTGTCCTCCTTGTAGACCGTGAATGTAATAGACTGACCCAATACATATTTGTCTCTCCCACAGGTGTTCCTTTCCCTCTCAGTGTCCTCCTTGTAGATCATGAATGTTATAGACTGACCCAGTACATGTTTGTCTCTCCCACAGGTGTTCCCTTTCCTCTCAGTGTCGTCCTTGTAGACCGTGAATGTAATAGACTGACTCAATATATGTTTGTCTCTCCCACAGGTGTTCCCTTTCCTCTCAGTGTCGTCCTTGTAGACCGTGAATGTAATAGACTGACCCAATACATGTTTGTCTCTCCCACATGTGTTCCCTTCCCTCTTAATGTCCTCCTTGTAGACCGTGAATGTTATAGACTGACCCAATACATGTTTGTCTCTCCCACAGGTGTTCCCTTCCCTCTCAGTGTCCTCCTTGTAGACCGTGAATGTAATAGACTGACCCAATACATGTTTGTCTCTCCCACATGTGTTCCCTTCCCTCTCAATGTCCTCCTTGTAGACCGTGAATGTAATAGACTGACCCAATACATGTTTGTCTCTCCCGCAGGTGTTCCCTTCCCTCTCAGTGTCCTCCTTGTAGACCGTGAATGTTATAGACTGACCCAATACATGTTTGTCTCTCCCACAAGTGTTCCCTTCCCTCTCAATGTCCTCCTTGTAGACCATGAATGTTATAGACTGACCCAATACATGTTTGTCTCTCCCACAGATGTTCCCTTCCCTCTCAGTGTCCTCCTTGTAGACCGTATATGTTATAGACTGACCCAATACATGTTTGTCTCTCCCACAGGTGTTCCCTTCCCTCTCAGTGTCCTCCTTGTAGACCGTGGATGTTATAGACTGACCCAATACATGTTTGTTTCTCCCACAGGTGTTCCCTTCCCTCTCAGTGTCCTCCTTGTAGACCATATATGTTATAGACTGACCCAATACATGTTTGTCTCTCCCACAGGTGTTCCCTTCCCTCTCAGTGTCTTCCTCATCTCCACCATTGGGGGCATTCTCTTCTTCATTGTTCTCATGTACAAGCGACGCTGGCTGCTCCGAGTGCTGCTCTCATACAATGGTTGGATGTGTGAGTATCTCTTTACCTCACTTAGCTCCATGCCAACAGGCAGGCATGCCAATTTTTTGGTTAAAATCTGTATTTTTGATATTAAATTATGTATAAAATCTCACAAATCTATATAGATTTGCATTGGTTAATCGGCCAAATAACATTCCTGTTCTGATCATGTGTTGCCTTCTATCATGCTTCAAAGCGTACCTAGACCGATATCAACTAAAGTCAGATAACTTTTGTCAGAAACCAGCACTATATCTAAAATTCTTGTACCACTGTAGAGTGTCATAACTGTCATTAAATATTATTAATATTTTGTGGTAAAGACGAGAATGTATATAACATTTATCAACAGACAGTTTTGCATTTGTAACAAATATTTATTTTAAATATTTTCAAAAATCTTCAATCTATAGAGTTAATCCATAATATGATGTGGTGTGTTTACATTTATCTAATCTTTAGGTAAAGAATTATACAATGTCGTAATAACATGTATAACCTTAAAAAGCATTAAAAAAAGCTGTTGTGAACATACATCATCGTTACCCAGTGTCTCCAACATGAGGCTGCCATCATGTGTTACTATTGTGGATGTAATTGTTAATTTTCATTTCTATAAACATGTCAAGTTATGCATGACTGCTTAACAGTTTGATAAATTATATCAAGTAAACATTTGAAAGAGACTATAATATTATGTGTACACAATTTACACCGTGTGACAATTTATTTTAATAAATTCTTGTTCTACATTATGAATTTTGAATATAATTTATGTCTTGAAGTAAGTCTAATAAAAATTCTAAATTTATAAGTGGCTGCTATACGTAACTTTTGAAGCACAGTTGTTGCTGGTATCCCATTGGTGTGAATCTTGTTATAACAGAACAAGCAAAATGCATGTCCTGGCGCCTCTGCTGGAATCCACCAGTGACTCAGCTTCATTATATCTTAGCTGACAGTTGACTGACAGATGTAAAATATGATTGTGGATGTGTGGGTATTGTTATCATGTCACATTGGCACCCTGGGGACGATTGTGCCTTCTCGTCCCCAGGGTGCTAATGCCTGGGGCACAAAATCCCATAATTAATTGGTGTAGGACTGAGTAGAGATTCCAACCCTCTATTGTGAAGAGGTAATTATGGGCACCAGGCCACCTGTGGACTTATTATTGTACTAACAGCTAGCTGTGTGGAGAATACTTGAAATGTCACGGAAACAGTCTAGACCTGTCTATCACGACCTGCTGGAGAGAGAGAGGGAGAGGGAGGCAGGGAGGCAGGGAGGGAGGGAGGGAGAGTAGACATCTCAAGAGGCTGAAAGTGCTCCCTGCAAAAAGAGCACTCGAAACACAGATTGTTCATTTTGTATAAGGGGTATTTTAATTGGATATGGACATGAGCCAGCTGGTCAGTGTGAGGGGCCATCTGGACAGAAAACTAGGTTCACTGGTCTCTCTGGGATATGTAAGTCCACAGGCAACACAAGGTGAAGTCATAATGTCCCAAGTGCAATTTACACAGGTGCGACATTGATTTAGCAGAAGTCTGTGAAACATGTGTGCCACACTGTCAGGCCTTGCTGGGAAGTAGAGCTAGTCTGGTCCATGTGCTTAATTATACCCTCCTTAATAATGACTGTGGTCCAAGACCACTGGCAGTGTTTACAATCAGTTATTAGCTTGCACTAGAGCTGTGCATTTCTCCATTACTGCTGTGGGTAGTACTCTTATGAAGGACATCGAAGTGGTTTGCCAAAACATGGAAGTGCGTACAGTGCAAAGGAAGCAGCAGTGGTTTAGTCAGGTATGCCATCGATGGAAAGGTATTCCAATGAATTCAGTATTGGTCCAAAAACAGTGGGATACCATTGAAGAAACACTAATCATCATCACCCGTTATCCTCATCATGAGGGTGGTGCGTATGTGGAAAATTGTTGGAGGCCTCCATCTCTGGTAAGGAGGTCATGGTACATTAGTTGGAGATCTCAGCTGGGTCAAGGCCTCCATCTCTAGTAAGGAGATCATGGTGCATCAGTTGGAGATCTCAGCTGGGTCAAGGCCTCCATCTCTGGCAAGGAGATCATGGTGCATCAGTTGGAGATCTCAGCTGGGTCTAGGCCACCATCTCTGGCAAGGAGATCATGGTGCATCAGTTGGAGATCTAAGCTGGGTCAAGGGCTCCATCTCTGGCAAGGAGACCATGGTGCATCAGTTGGAGATCTCAGCTGGGTCAAGGCCTCCATCTCTGGCAAGGAGGTCATGGTGCATCAGTTGGAGATCTCAGCTGGGTCAAGGCCTCCATCTCTGGCAAGGAGGTCATGGTGCATCAGTTGGAGATCTCAGCTGGGTTAAGACCTCCATCTCTGGTAAGGAGGTCATGGTGCATCAGTTGGAGATCTCAGCTGGGTCAAGGCCTCCATCTCTGGCAAGGAGATCATGGTGCATCAGTTGGAGATCTCAGCTGGGTCAAGGCCTCCATCTCTGGCAAGGAGATCATGGTACATCAGAGATCTCAGCTGGGTCAAGACCTACATCTCTGGTAAGGAGATCATGGTGCATCAGGTGGAGATCTCAGCTGCCTCAAGGCCTACATCTCTGATACATCAAGGCTTTCTTGCTCTTCACGCCAGCTGTGCCTACAGGATGCTTCCAAAACACAAGCTTGGAGACTGGAGGATCGAATTTTTTCTTTTCTAACAATCAATAATGATGGTGGGTCAGCAACTTATAATATAGTTGGCATTGATCTTATGGTCCTGCCATCTGATAGCATGCACTGCACAACCCACTAAGTCATGACTAGACAACGTCACTGACTGAACACGATGCTGGACATGCAGTCCACAGAATCAACTCTTGTCAGAGAAGAATGGGTCATCTACGGACAGTAATGTCCAGGCACCCATTTAGCCGTGGATGGTAGTGGTGCAGACATCTGTATACATGTATACGTTTCTGCATCAGGTGCTCTCTGCTGGTCTTCCTTAGTGGTGGCAGGTTATCCCTGCTGATGCTCCCACTGTCACGTCTCCCACAGGTTATCCCTGCTGATGCTCCCACTGTCACGCCTCCCACAGGTTATCCCTGGTGATGCTCCCACTGTCACGCCTCCCACAGGTTATCCCTGCTGATGCTCCCACTGTCACGTCTCCCACAGGTTATCCCTGGTGATGCTCCCACTGTCACGCCTCCCACAGGTTATCCCTGCTGATGCTCCCACTGTCACGTCTCCCACAGGTTATCCCTGCTGATGCTCCCACTGTCACGCCTCCCACAGGTTATCCCTGCTGATGCTCCCACTGTCACGTCTCCCACAGGTTATCCCTGCTGATGCTCCCACTGTCACGCCTCTCACAGGTTATCCCTGCTGATGCTCCCACTGTCACGCCTCTCACAGGTTATCCCTGCTGATGCTCCCACTGTCACGTCTCCCACAGGTTATCCCTGCTGATGCTCCCACTGTCACGCCTCCCACAGGTTATCCCTGCTGATGCTCCCACTGTCACGTCTCCCACAGGTTATCCCTGCTGATGCTCCCACTGTCACGCCTCTCACAGGTTATCCCTGCTGATGCTCCCACTGTCACGCCTCTCACAGGTTATCCCTGCTGATGCTCCCACTGTCACGTCTCCCACAGGTTATCCCTGCTGATGCTCCCACTGTCACGTCTCCCACAGGTTATCCCTGCTGATGCTCCCACTGTCACGTCTCCCACAGAGTCACTCCTCAAGCTCTATACTTGCTGTAGTTAATGGTGGTCAACGTCAAACAGTCTTATATTCATTAAGAATGTCTTACATCTTATTATTAGACCATTGTAGCCACCGTGCTGGACAGTCATTGTGTACATTAGAGCAGCAGTGTCTAACGCCTGCATCGGGACCCAACACTGGATTGTCAAGACATCTTGAGTGTACGGCTGAGTGGAGGTCTCCAGTGATTTTCCGAATTGTCCTTTATTGTCCCGACATAATATCGTATAACATTTCGTGTTCAGTTGACATTTAGCACAACATATTCATCTCACACGCATCTACCATGGGCAAGTCAGATTGTTTGAGGCGGTTGAAAATTAATCTTGGATGCACTGGATGAAAATCAGATTCGATTCACTCCACATCGAAGCCTGCATAATACACTTTCATATACCAATAGCACTATAATTGGCACATTATACTTCCTATCTATCAGAATGTCTGCCTCTTTATAGTCACCAGTATGAAGTGAATTAACATAATATCATTTTTTGGATTATTCGGACACATAGAAATAATAGGTGTTGGAAAACATACAATACAGAAAATAATTATTTCTGTACATTTGTAGGTTGCCTAAAAACATACACTGTCCGAATATATACCAACATTAAATCATAATGAAGGAAACCTGTGATATGAATTTATATCACACACAAAATTTCATATAAAAATACGGATTTTAACCAAACAAATCAGATGTCTGGTGGTTTGATTTCACCCATCCTCGCAAGCCAGGGCTGTTTGCCATGCAAAACTAGCCCTGGCAGATCTTCTATGCGAAATGCGGAAGTTAGCCGAGTCAAACTAGTAATTGACTTAACTAGTCGCGACTGCATCACCCGTGAGAACAGCGCAAATACCAGCCCCAATCTGAAGACGGATAAACGACTTCTGGGAATCCCAATATATAATGACCCATTCGCCCATTAGCACAAGCAGCTGAGCGGTATTGTGTATTCGAATAATTGCTTCTACTTCCTAAACATTGCATGTAACACGAGCCATGGTTGGTTGAAATTAGTTTTATTATGACCACCTGACCTACCGACAACCACTGATCTAGTGAGTGATTTCATAGGCCGAGCTTAAATTCAGAGTTTCGCAAAGCGATCAGTCGGGGATACTGCTGGCTGGCACTGACGTAATCAGAAGCAGCGACCCCTGAAGCACCAGGATGATTTCACCCACAATAGTGTATTACATGTGTGTGTGTGATGTGACTTGTATGTGATGTGACTTGCATGTGATGTGACCTGTCTGTGATGTGACCTGTCTGTGATGTGACCTGTCTGTGATGTGACACCTGTGTGTGATGTGACCTGTGTGTAATGTGACCTGTGTGTGATCTGACACCTGTGTGTGATGTGCCCTGCGTGTGATGTGACGTGCGTGTGATGTGACCTGTGTGTGATGTGACCTGTGTGTGATGTGACCTCTGCGTTGACCTCCAGATGAGATGCCGCGCTCCCACTCGGTGCGTACCTACATATGGGGGCTGTGTGTGAAGCTGTTGTCAGGGTACCACCCTACACTGTACAGCTGTCAGAAGAGTCTGCCCTACCTCCCCCTCCCCCACCTCAATGATGCGGTCGACAAGTTCCTTGCATCGCTCCAAGCCCTCTATGGCAAGGACTCCGACGAATATCACGAGTTTGAGATGGAGGCCAAGGCAAGTGAAACCTACACAGATTTACTTTGCAGTTTCTATAGTATGTTCACATGGACTTATTCATATTTTAATTAATTAGTTTTTATAATATTTTAATTAACTTTTTTGTTTGTTTATTTAGGTGGGTCTAGTAATAATGGAAAGACTATTTTAATGATTATTTCATGGCGTACATTTTAGTACATTTTTTTCTTTAATTTAATACAATTCTAAATAGTTATGAATACATGCAAGCAAGAGCAGTCTGATTGATCGGCTGCTATAGAAATAAATTGTATTATTATTCACCCGCTAACGTTCTTCCTAATGTTGTTGCCAGTGTAACAGAGCTCCTATCCTTCTGGTCAGTGCATAAGGTGTCATCTCTTGCTTTGTTTTAGTAAGAATTGTTTAGTCTTTTTATCTTTCTTTTTTTAAAGACATTTTATTAGTTTTCCTTTTTCATTACACCTTTTCTTCACAGGTGTGTACCAATAACTGCTTCATCTAGGTGTGAAATTTGAAGAAATTCAAATGAAATAACAATTTAACATGATCATCCATACGTTTGATAAATTGTGGTTCATAAAAGAACGTTGTAACGGTACTAAGCTGTGCACAGCTACATATCAAAACCAGCTGGTTGCTTCCAAACTTAGCAGTATCATGCATTGGGAAAGTGGAAAGTGTGAAGACTGCATAGTTTGAAATACTATAAAACCAAAATTAAAGTAGCATCATTTCAAAAACCACTGGACTTTTCAATAACGTTTAAATTGTGCATAAAACTGCAGGTGGAGAATGAGATGTAATTGTGCATTGACTCATGCAATTTCAATAATGAAATTTATTGTTTCTTTTCTCCTTAGTAGTATAAAAACCAAAGGTTAACAAAGCAGCACTAAAATCATTTGCAAACACCTTCAAAGTAAACATCGAAAATTTATGTAGTTTGCAAGCATGCAGGAAAAACATGTTGGAGTGTAAGTATCTTAGGTTAGCAGTGTGCCACTATCAATTATGTTAGTGTTGGTGTAGCCACATTCAACTCCACAAAGTTTAGTCTTGTCTACATGTCACGAGTGGCACTTTTGAAAAAATGTATCACATGTTCTCAATATAGTTTTGTTTGGAACCAGTTTTTCAACTGGATCCAGGTGGTTATTTATTCTGACAGCAGTTACACTTTGAAAGCATCCACATGTCATCACTGCTAAATTTAGTCGAGATGTCTTAATTTAGCTAGACAGCTGGTGTACTGAATAAAGGGATGTGGGGAAAGGGTAAAACAATTGACCTGTGCCCTTTTGTTTGACTGATGGACTGCAGATAACTAGGAGGGCGACAGCTGTGTGTCATGGCTTCTGCCCTTCTATAGCAGCCCTTCTACAGTATGATGCCCTCAAACTGAAAAAATACATGTGTAAAGCATGCTAGGTATCATAATAAATTAATCATAAGAACATCTGCATTGTGCCTAAATCCTCGGAAACTAGTCCAATATCAGGCCGAAAGGGTTAGGCAATTTTGAATTAGGTATGCAATGTTAAAGTTGTCAACAGATGGATGAATGCTAAGGAGGATAAGCATGGTTAAAAATGTACATTTTCTGCTGATGGTAAAATTTGTTCCTACTGACTGAATTCTAACAAGAAATTACTTCAAAAAATAAAGGTGTTTAATTGTTTACAGTCTACAGAGTAACACACAGTTTTCAAACCTTTTATACCCATTCTGCCCTGTTAAAAACACTCAGTTAATGAATAGTTTTCTGTTGAATGTTTCTGTTTCTGCAGAAATTCAAGAGTGGTGTTGGGGTTAAACTCCAGAGGGCGCTAGTACTCAAGTCTTGGTGGGCGCAGAACTGGATCACAGACTGGTGGTAGGTGGAGGAACTAGTCTCATTCGGGGGTCTAACTCTTGCGGGAATTTAATTCACTGTCACATATTAAAATAATTATAACATGAACGGTTATTAAATTAGCACGCAGAGTTACTTTTGTCTTTAGAAGTCCTCAGAGATCTGACCTAGATATGGACAAATGTCTGTGTTTTGGTTATTTGTGTGTAATCTTTTAATTATTAATATCTTATTATTGCAAGTCACAGTTACTTTGAAGGATATTGACAGTGCCTACAAGGGTACCACACACACACACATATATATATATATATATATATATATATATATATATATATATATATATAATTATATACTGAATCACTTAGATATGTTGTTGATCATGCTGCCCTTGGCACATAAACAATTTGATAATGCATCATGACTAGTCATCACTGCATGTGATGTAACTATTCATTTCTTACTGCAACAAGGAGCGTATCTTTAAAATAAATTGAATTACCTGTTGTTGCCACAAATATGTTCAGTACAGTACAGTTGTTGACAATGATGCCTGGAGTTTTTAATGCCACAGAAGACAGTCAACCAGTAACAGGGGAATAACACAATTGCAAGATAAGGAACCATGAAAGAGAGGATGTGAAACACTCATTAATCCCTCTGGTGTCTGCAGTGAACTAGTGTAGTAATTGATCACCAGGACTACCTGTTTACTTTGATGTAAGATGAGCTGACTGAATGCAGTACAGCATCCCTGGATATGTGCAACTGGCCTGAGTGCTTATAGGTTAATGACAGCCCAGGTTGCTAAAGGGTTAATGTCAAACCATATTGCTAATGGGTTAATGACACACCTTATGTAGATAATTATATAGACAATTAAATTTTAACACTGTTTTAGTCACTTGTGTGTAAGTTTGACTGCCATAATGACTGTGTATATTTAGACACCTAAATAATTATCAACTGTCCAAAAACATACAGTATAAAAAATATTTTTTTGTCAATTTCTAAGGTGTCAAAACATACAGTGATCAAATATATACAGTCACTACGCAAGTTCAGTCTGTCTGGTGGGTTTTCCAGACTAGATCAAAGATTATTTTAGTGGCAGCAACAACAATGTAATTATTACTACAGGCAACTTGAGTCAGGTGGTCTCAGATCGTCTGAGTACTGTAATGACTGTTTGTTTTTGGATAACTAGAAATAATTAAATTGTCGGCTGTTTGAAAACATACAGAACAAAAGTAATTGTTTTTGCAGATTTTTAGGGTGACCAAAACTTACAGAGTTTGAAACACATAAAGACAGTACAATAAAATAGTGGCTGAATGTTATAAGCAGCTCAGACTAACACAAACTAGAAAGGTTTTTTAAGATCTCATTTACAGCAAGCTTCGTTAAAACGAATCTTCAAATGCCTCTTGATTCTTGACTTTAGTTAAGTATTTGTGTGTGTGCGTGTGCGCGCGTGTGTGTGTTTGAGACGAGAGCTCTGTTACAGGGAGAAGTACGTCTACCACATGTGTCGGTCCCCGCTGGCCATCAACAGCAACTACTACATCGGAGACCTGAGTCACTGGCAACCCACGCACAGACAGGTGTCCAGGTAGGCATTGTATCAGTGACACCTATCAGTTACACCTGTCAAAACACCTGTCAGTAATACCAGTCAGTAACACCAGTCAGTAACTACTACATACAGAACAGAGTCACTGGCAGCCCAACACACACACAGGTGTCTAGGTAAGCATTGCACCAGTCACATTCACAACCTCATATTTTCTAGTAGCATTAACGTAGTAGATTTTCACGGTATCAAATGTCTGATGGTTGAGCTCACATGACGATACGTGATACCCACTCTTATGTGCATCTTTTGTGGCCATGCATAAATTATTTATGAAAAATGCACATACGTCTAATTAGCTACATGTTCATGTTTTATGAAGGTGTCTCCAGTTGCAGTGTGCTCCACAATAACCACGTGTGCAGTGGAACTCATGAGGTAAAAACAGATCAACGTCAGCCTTCATGTCTCTCTCTCTCACTGATCTAACGTATTACGTCGTGCTCACGTACCACGTCCTTGTTTCTAGGGCAGCAAGTGTCACACACCAAGTCCTGTGCTTCAAACGCCTCGTTGAGAGAGAGCAGCTTCCGCCCCTCTTCATCCGCAACACCATCCCCCTGTGCATGAGTCAGTACGAACGGATGTTTGGAACCACCAGGTAATAGAGGTAGAAGGGTTTCGAAAACACTACTGAATATCTGTCTACTGACAGTCTCTGTTAGTTAGGCCTGTTTGATCACCGGGTCAACAAAGATCCTCTACTGTTTCCTGTTTGTTCCTGTCTCTGGGAAGTCTTTCCAGGAGTAACCTCTTTTTTTCTCTATCAATGCTGATCTAAGATCTGTCATATCCTCATGAGTCAGAAAATGTACAATAAATCGGTGCCGATCAACACATAATGTCCTCATCATATTCCACAGGAAGGTTACACGTTCCAGACTGGAGCAGCCACGTTGTAATAGTTTTCATCATGCAACATTACCTTGGTGTTTCTTCTGTAGAACTGCAGTTTTTTTTCTTCAAGCATTTGTTTGTTTTGTACAGAAATTTTGTCAGCTATATTATTTTATTCCTTTTGTTCATGTCCCATTGCCATCAACCTTACATGGAGTTACAATATGCACTGCACATAGCTTCAGTTCATTCAGCTTTGTTAGTAAGCATATCTGGTTATAGATTATAAATGAACAAATAGTCTTTGTGTATCAAGTGCAGCATGGCTGAATGATTTCCTCAAGAGTTGACATAGTGTTCGGGAAAAAAATAAGTCTGTCAGGCATTAATTGTAATGTTCTTTCAGTTGACTTATTGTCTATAAATAGTTACATTATGGGTGAAAGCAATGACACTATTACAAGAGTTAGTTAATGTGTACGTTACGCTGGACTGGGTAGGAAATTTCTCAAAGCCAGAATAGCTACATGACAGAAATAGTCTTCTGTGAACATTCAAGGCAAGACATTTCAGTTCAATTACACAAATGTTCTTTCCTACCATTCTCACTGTTATACATGTCTTTGTTTTGTCCTACATCCATTTTGCTACATCTATTGTTTTGACGTTACCAATTAAAAATCTTATGACCATATAATTATAATATGTAACAGAGAATCCCTTTGTGATGATATATTTCCATTGTAGTGTTATGAGTGATCTAATATTAATAATATTAATATATTAATAATAATGGCTTTGCTAAGTTTATATGTTGGTGTTGATCTTCTGTTGTGTTCTTGTAGAGTGCCAGGGGAAGAAGTGGATGAACTCGTACAAGCTTCCAACTCCAAGGTTTGTTGCATGCCAGTTTTTTCTACAAGTCCATTCTCCTACCTGAGATAATTGATTGGTGAATAACTCTCCAGATGGCACTACTGTAAATATGTTTAAAATTGAGATACTGTAATGGAGATAATTGATGTCCTGGGTTTGTTGCTCGACGGGTAGGTGCAAGCTAGTAGCCTTAATTTGATATAATTCAGTGTAACAACATTAATGAACATTAAACATTATTTACCTAAAAACAAACCTGCTTTTCACTTCCAAATATTTCATCCCTCTCTCATGGCCTTTGTTAGCTATGAGTGTCACATGACCAGCATCGCATGACACAGCTGGAGACAGACTGGTTGGAGCTGAATGTCTCGGTTTGGAGCAGGTTTCCTTTGGTGGATGTTAATAAATATTTAGAAATGAAAAACAAATTTCTCGTGAGATATATAAATACTGTCTGGTGAAACAAGGCTAGAAACCATAATTTCTGCACATTCAGTGATTAAATAAAGGGGTGGTTATATAAATTTGCATAAGTAAAAAATATTTAGCATTATATGTATGGGTGGGTTGGTCGTCACCACATATCGTGGAGAAAATAAATTGACACAGTGGTGCCACCTATTGGCTTTTTATCTTGCAAACTAATGAGAACTCCCCCAAGTGTTTGCAATTAAACTTTCCGATGTGTTGTTTGTGTTACAGCACATTGTTGTCCAGAGACGGGGCATCTACTACCTGTTGGACGTGCTGGACGTCAGTGGTCTGCCACTGACTGCCCAGAGTTGGGAGAAACAGATGCAGTGGATCTTTGATGACGTTAACAAACACCAAGGTGTGGGTGTGCGTAGTAGCACTCAAAATGTAATATATTTGCAGTGTACCTGGTTGTGCTATGAGTGATCTAATCTTTATAGTAAGTTAATATTGTGCTATTAGTGGCTTGATTCAAAGTGTGACTTCACTAAGTATGTTGGTGTTGATGTGAGGATTGGTGGTCAAGCGGTAGAGCACCGGACTGTTGGTCAAGGTGAACAAAGTTTGAATCCTGCTACTGGCCACTGTTTCTAAACTTGGGGGCAATTTCATTCACACCATGTTGCCTGTTTCTTTCGGAAGAGATTATAAGCCGTTGGTCCCTTCCAGAGCCGGAATGTAAAGAAACACATTTACTTTGTTACTTTACGTAAGTAGAAAAGTTTACTTTTCTTGAGTAACAAAGTACATTTTTAAGAAGGACTTTTGCTTGTAACAAAGTACAATTAAGGTGTACTTTTCTAAATGTAATGAAGTATCCATAATTTATGTGTTGACTGACTGGATGACGTTTCCGACACATGATCTGTGCAAGAACCCAGAACATTTTGCCCCCAGCAGAGATCTATAGATATCAGCAGAAACTACATTTGGTAATAAGATATACTATAAGCCGTTGGTCCATTCTACGTGGTGTCTAAGCCAGAGGAAGTAAAACTTCTAAAAGATCCCACACAGGGGGTAAACGTGTACTGGGCTCACTAACTCTAGAGAAGGATACTGTGAAATATATAAATCCTCAGCGAAATATCCTAGGACTTTGTTGAGTAATTACCCAGATCCAGATCAACAGCATGCAGTAATCCCCCCTGAGTGCCCCCCTCACCAATGATCACCCATCTACAGATCCATATTTAGAACATACAGTAATCCCCCTCCTCAGATCTATAGCATGCAGTAATCCCCCTAAGTGGCCCCCCCCCTCACCAATGGTCACCCATCTACAGATCCAGATCTAGAGCATGCAGTAATCCCCCTGAGTGGCCCCCCTCACCAATGGTCACCCATCTACAGATCCAGATCTAGAGCATGCAGTAATCCCCCCTGAGTGGCCCCCCCCTCACCAATGGTCACCCATCTACAGATCCAGATCTAGAGCATGCAGTAATCCCCCCCTGAGTTGCCCCGTTCACCAATGGTTACCCATCTACAGATCCAGATCTAGAGCATGCAGTAATCCCCCTGAGTGGCCCCCCTCACCAATGGTTACCCATCTACAGATCCAGATCTAGAACATGCAGTAATCCCCCCCTGTGTGGCCCCCCTCACCAATGGTCACCCATCTACAGATCCAGATCTAGAGCATGCAGTAATCCCCCTGAGTGGCCCCCCTCACCAATGGTTACCCATCTACAGATCCAGATCTAGAACATGCAGTAATCCCCCCCTGTGTGGCCCCCCTCACCAATGGTCACCCATCTACAGATCCAGATCTAGAGCATGCAGTAATCCCCCCTGAGTGGCCCCCCTCACCAATGGTTACCCATCTACAGATCCAGATCTAGAACATGCAGTAATCCCCCCCCTGTGTGGCCCCCCTCACCAATGGTCACCCATCTACAGATCCAGATCTAGAGCATGCAGTAATCCCCCCTGAGTGGCCCCCCTCACCAATGGTTACTCATCTACAGATCCAGATCTAGAGCATGCAGTAATCCCCCCCTGAGTTGCCCCCCTCACCAATGGTCACCCATCTACAGATCCAGATCTAGAGCATGCAGTAATCCCTTCTGAGTGGCCCCCCCTCACCAATGGTTACCCATCTACAGATCCAGAACATGCAGTAGTCCCCCCTGAGTGGCCCCCCTCACCAATGATCACCCTTCTACAGATCCATATCTAGAGCATGCAGTAATCCCCCCCTAACTGGCCCCCCTCACCAGTGATCACCCATCTACAGATCCAGATCTAGAGCATGCAGTAATCCCCCCTGAGTGGCCCCCCTCACCAATGATCACCCATCTACAGATCCAGATCTAGAGCATGCAGTAATGACCCCCTGAGTCCCCTTACCAATGATCACCCATCTACAGATCCAGATCTAGAGCATGCAGTAATTCCCCCTGAGTGGCCCCCCTCACCAATGATCACCCATCTATAGATCCAGATCTAGAGCATGCAATAATCACCCACCGAGTGGCCCCCCTTACCAATGGTCACCATCTAGAGATCCAGATCTAGCACATGCAGTAATCCCCCTGAGTGGTCCCCCTCACCAATGATCACCCATCTACAGATCCAGATCTAGAGCATGCAGTAATCCCCCCTGAGTGGCCCCCCCCTCACCAATGGTCACCCATCTACAGATCCAGATCTAGAGCATGCAGTAATGACCCCTGAGTGGCCCCCCCTTACCAATGATCACCCATCTACAGATCCAGATCTAGAGCATGCAGTAATCCCCCCTGAGTGGCCCCCCTCACCAATGATCACCCATCTACAGATCCAGATCTAGGGCATGCAGTAATCCCCCCTGAGTGGCCCATCCTCACCAATGGTCACCCATCTACAGTGGCCAGAATCATGGTGCATTCAGTGTTTATTATTAAAACAACGCCTCTAGAACGTTTACCCGCCTATCATGAGCAGTGGTCAGCTTTTCAGGCAATTTTGGTCCTATGTGATGGCCACTTGGTCTAGACGATATGCGTTCCCTTGATACTTGCCATGCAAACGGGTCAGGCGGTCTGGCTGGGGGGCAGCCATCTTAGATTATGGTTATATTACGTTAAAAGGTTTTGTCAGTCAGAATGCTGATGTGACCAAAAACACACGTTATTTTAAACTCGCTTTTAATGTTGAGTATTCATACGTTACGTGTGATTACTCTATTGTCACAACATATTTTAATATTTTTTATTGACCTCAAATAACGTATTGTTGAAGTTAATTATTAATTAATATTTTTTCTGACTGTTGATTAATCAACTTTTTTTTATTAATTCTAAAACGTAACTCCCATATTTATTTATATATTTATTTATGCAAGCACCAACACAAGTCATGAATAGTGATGAAATAAGGCCAAATCAATGATGTTTATTAAAGAGATTAAGTTAAAGAGAGAGAAATGTGGGCTCTACATCCCAAGGCCAGGCCTGTGACTGAGCCCATACTAGTCTCCTGTACCTCTGGATGAATTCTAAAACGTAACTCCCATATTTATTTAAATATCAATTGGTATTTTAAATTTTTTTCAAAAAATTTGTGTATGACTTATTTTCTCTAGTTTAATTATGTATAACAAAGTCTCAGCTACAGTGTTTTCTTTTATTTGTGTTATTGTATTTGTTATCATTTTAATCTGTTGTTATAAACACTTGTGCACAAAGTTTTACTTTTGGAAGTTAGAGTCTAAATAGAGTTATTATTAAAGGGAGCCAGTCAGTTTGTCTTCCCGGAATTAGCACGTGGATTAATTGGTAACAGGAAGTTTGCTGTATTAAACGTAGGAAAATCGGTCATTGCAGTTAAGTTAGCCCGACTTGGCCATATTGCCATTTGTCAATAAGCCATCTCTTGAAACTGGATACATTGTTCACAATTGGAACACGCCCCGTGGTCGTACCTTCAATTGTGACCATTGTTACGGGCTTAATAAACACAATTTGGCGGGCAGTATACCGTCAATATAGTTAGTGTAGTCTTAAGAACATTATATTAATTTATTAATGAAAAAATAGTAAGAGACTTCTCCCTTTAAAGTTCTGATTATACTGAAGCAAGGCTGTGTCTCTTATAGATGACTACTCTGAAGGAGCGAGAGCTCTGGCAGCATTCACTGCGCAGGACCGCACTGAGTGGGCCAGAGTGAGACAGCAACACTTCCAGGCAGGCATCAACAAAGACTCACTCGACATCCTCGAGTCCGCTCTCTTCCATGTAGGTGGCAGGACTGGTTGCTCTTTGCCGAAGGTTTATCGATTATTTGCTGCACTGTAACAGAGGGAAACAATAACAAACATACAGTAGGTCAAACTGATATGTGAACGCCTTGATATTTATGTGGTTGTACTTCCTTCTTTAATTTATCCTATGAAACAGGTCCATCGGTACATCAGCTCTGAGCAATGATAATGATGAAAACTGCTAGTTTTTGGTAATATTTCATTGTGCCACCACGTAAAAAAGGGTTCATCCTCCTGATGGCAATATGTATACAGGTGCAGGAGATTGATCCCTGAAATATTTTACATGAGATTTGTTATGATGTAAATGTGAGCTGTTTTTTTAAACGCAAGTCATGTAGAATGTCCCCAAGTGATTGGTAGACCTCAAGTCATATAGAATGTCCCCAAGTGATTGGTAGACCTCAAGTCATGTAGAATGTCCCCAAGTGATTGGTAGACCTCAAGTCATGTAGAATGTCCCCAAGTGATTGGTAGACCTCGAGTCATGTAGAATGTCCCCAAGTGATTGGTAGACTTCAGGTCACATAGAATGTCCCCAAGTGATTGGTAGACCTCAAGTCATGTAGAATGTCCCCAAGTGATTGGTAGACCTCAAGTCAAGTAGAATGTCCCCAAGTGATTGGTAGACCTCAAGTCATGTAGAATGTCCCCAAGTGATTGGTAGACTTCAGGTCACATAGAATGTCCCCAAGTGACTGGTAGACCTCAAGTCATGTAGAATGTCCCCAAGTGATTGGTAGACCTCAAGTCATGTAGAATGTCCCCAAGTGATTGGTAGACTTCAGGTCACATAGAATGTCCCCAAGTGACTGGTAGACCTCAAGTCATGTAGAATGTCCCCAAGTGATTGGTAGACCTCAAGTCATGTAGAATGTCCCCAAGTGATTGGTAGACTTCAGGTCACATAGAATGTCCCCAAGTGATTGGTAGACCTCAAGTCATGTAGAATGTCCCCAAGTGATTGGTAGACCTCAAGTCATATAGAATGTCCCCAAGTGATTGGTAGACCTCAAGTCATGTAGAATGTCCCCAAGTGATTGGTAGACCTCAAGTCATGTAGAATGTCCCCAAGTGATTGGTAGACCTCAAGTCATGTAGAATGTCCCCAAGTGATTGGTAGACCTCGCAACTATCGCAGAAGACATGCATAGCTTGTGAACATAGCATTGTGAACAAGTGAAATATTAGAACCCTTTTCCCACCAAATAAAAAAATTAATGTGTTAATATTCTTTCAAGGGGTAGTAGACGAACCTCTGATAGGTTGGCACTTGAGATGCAAGGGTGAAGGAGGAAAACATTAACACTCGCGCACGTGCACACACACACACACACACACACACACACACACACACACACACACACACACACACACACACACACACAGACACATTAGCTGAATTACAGTTAGGTTACACTGAGTATTTGACATGTACTGTAATGTTGTGCCCCTCAGGTGGTGCTAGACAGCAAGTGTTTCAAGACATGGAGTGAACGGGGCAAGTACATGTTGCATGGCAACGGCAGCTCTATATGGTTTGACAAGAGCTTCAATCTCCTTGTGTTCTCTGACGGCCGGTGTGGCATCAACGCGGAACACTCGTGGGCGGACGCTCCAGTGATGGGCCACGTAAACGAGTATCACCTGACCAATGAGTGAGTAGAACAACGTCATACGGTATTCTCTTTACTTCTTCATGGTTAGTTTAATTTTGTCTTTGACCTACAATGAATCGTGGTGAGTGCGATTGACAGCATTGTGCAGAAAGACTACTGTTTCGCCATCTAGTGGTAGTTGTGTGATGAAGTTCACTGATAGTGATTGAAGTGTCACATGAAAAATAGGTAAAAGAATACCGATTTGATCCATCCAGTCAGATGAACCTGTTCACTCATGATTGTACAAGATTTAACAAGTTTCCACTGAATGCGATAAATCCCAAATGGCAGGGCAATAAGGACACTATTGGTGTATTGAAAGTCCAACTAGTTTTAATTTATTTTGTTTGTTGTCTGCCCATTATCGGATACATGATTATAAATTATGTTGTTTATGGATTGTTTCAACATTTCAATATATACATTTTATGATTTAGAAGATTTAGTGATAATGGGAAAGGTGAAGAGGACAGAACTAAAGTCCTTGATGGTCCAGCAGTGTCTTGCAGACACGTGTGGTTGTGTGAAATAGAGTATGAAGATTGTCAACCCATGTTCATGAATGGATAAGTTTATCAGTGAACCAAGTAGTTATGGTTTATTTAAGCTACCTGTATCAATCCGCGGCTGTTTTAACAAGTCCGTTTGTTTCGTAGCCGTAGGTGAATATACACTGGACTGTGTAAGGTACGACTTCCACCTCTATGATGTGTTTCTTATGCTAGAGTCTTGCTGGATCTGTTTGACGCTGATGGCTTCTGTCGCCCGACATTTGAGGTCAAGCAAGCAGCGGTCAGCCAACCTGTCAGACTCGTGTGGGACATGTCAGGTGACCTAGAGGTCAAGGTTCAAAAGGCTTTGACCATCAGTCAGCAGGTAGGATATAAATGAAGCCCCCTTTTTGGCAGTGTATTGTTGCACAAGTTCACCTTCATTACCGTTTATAATGTAATATAATCAGCAACATTTAAAATGAATTTGGATTTACTTACGATTGTGCCCACATTATAGACCACATTTTCAGAAGTTGTAAATGAAAAAAATATTCTGATGACAGAATGTACTATAATAAATTACATGACAACAGCCATCTGAGATGAAGCACTTGAAACATCTTGACAAACTAGAAATATGAAGATTATAACTGAAGCATGGTATCATTAAGAAAGGTGTATGCAGTATTTAGTGCAGTAACATCTAGAGCCAGTTTTGCAGTGTAGAAGTCATGGCAGCCACCAAGGAAAGGTGAAACAGATTATTGAAAGTGAAAATAAAACTGAGGTGTTGCTGCATGTTGGTGTGTCTTCTCACAGAACAATGATGATTTGGACTTCTGTATGCAAGAGTTCTCCGCCTATGGCAAGGGTTTCATTAAACAATGCAAGGTAAGTCACTTATTTATTCACAGTTTTGACCACCTAGAAATGTAGGTAGTTGTCGCCATAATTATTCTAACTTATAAGGTTAATGCACAATAAAGCACAGAATGGCTCTAACATTGTTACCTGGTAATTCATTTTGTTGTTTTGTAGTTGAGTTATTGGCTGGAACTGATTCCTGGTGTGTTTGACATTACTTCCCCCGACATAGCCACCTGGTAGAAGGGAAAAATTGGCATTTAGTATCTCTCCTGAAAGACACAGTTTAAGCGAGATGAACAAACTTGCCAGACTATGAAACGGCAGCAGATGGGATTGAATCACCGTCCTCTTTATTGATGCTGGTGCTCTATCCCTTTACACTTCAAGTCAGTTAAACCCGCCTGAAGACTGACCCTTAAGTCAGACAGCAGATGGTGATTGAACAAGTCAGCTAAACCCGCCTGAAGACTGACCCTTAAAAGTCAGGCAGCAGATGGGATTGAATCACTGTCCTCTTTATTGAGTCTGGTGCTCTATCACTTTACACTTCAAGTCAGCCAAACCCGCCTGAAGACTGACCCTTAAGTCAGGCAGCAGATGGGATTGAATCACCATCCTCTTTATTGAGTCTGGTGCTCTATGACTTTAAGTCAGGCAGCAGATGGGATTGAATCACCATCCTCTTTATTGAGTCTGGTGCTCTATGACTTTAAGTCAGGCAGCAGATGGGATTGAATCACCATCCTCTTTATTGAGTCTGGTGCTCTATGACTTTAAGTCAGGCAGCAGATGGGATTGAATCACCATCCTCTTTATTGAGTCTGGTGCTCTATCACTTAAGTCAGGCAGCAGATGGGATTGAATCACTGTCCTCTTTATTGAGTCTGGTGCGCTAACTCTTTACACTTCATGTTGACAAAACCCGCCCCAAGACTGACCCTTCAAGTCAGGTAAGCCCAGTGCAAAATAAACGCTTAATGCTGTATTGTGCAGGTGCACCATCTAGTGGATACTTTTGAAAATACTTTAGAAACGATGTTTGTATGTATGGACTTCATATTTTCATGTTTCTGATAAAATAAGTGGGGAAATGGGGACTTTAAAAAAACGGCTGATGTCTGAAGGGCTTGCTTGCTAGTAACTTTACTAGTGTCCACTCTGCACTGACCACTACCCCATGCCTGTAGGTGAGTCCAGACGCCTACATCCAGCTGGCCCTACAGCTGGCCTACTACCGTGACGCGGGAAGGTTTGTGCTGACGTATGAGGCCAGTATGACGCGACTCTTCCTTCACGGCCGCACTGAGACAGTTCGCTCTCTCACGCAAGAATCATGCAACTTCGTTCGGTCAGTTACACCAGTATACTGCTTTAACACACATCCATTTTTAGTTCTGTGGCCGAAGGTCCAAGGGACTATTGCCATCACTCTGCGTCCACCGTCCGCCGTTAGGTGCCGTATCTCAGAAACTGTTCAGCAACTTTTTCTCTAATTTTGCAAAGACATATCTTAGGGCACTGCCACTATGCACAAGAAATCGGTATTTGATTGAATCATTCTAAGGGCTCCCTAGGGCCTCCAAGGACCCCAAAACTGGTAAAAATGTAACATTTTGCCTATTTTTTCAAAAACTGTTATGCAACTTTTTCTCTAATTTTGCATATCCATTTCACGTGGTAGTGTCACTGTACACAATAAATCTGTATTTGATTGAATCATTCTAACGGATCTCTGGGGCCTCCAAGGACCCCAAAACTGGTAAAAATGTAACATTTTGTCTATTTTTTCAAAACTGTTCAGCAACTTTTTCTCTAATTTTGCTTATACATTTCATGTGGTAGTGTCACTGTACACAAGAAATCTGTATTTGATTGAATCATTCTAAGGGCAAAACTGGAAAATTTTCACATTTTACCTATTTTTTCAAAAACTCTTAAGTAACTTTTTCTCTAGTATTGCATAGACATTTCATATGGTAGCGCTACTGTACACAAGAAATCTGTATTTGATTAAATAATTCTAAGGGCACCAAAGGTCCCCTAAAATGCTAAATTTGCTAACTAAATTGTCTGCTGCACCAGCAGACCTATCATGCTTACAGTCCCTTTGTTCAGTTAATCCCTTTTCCTATAACATCTGTCACTAATCTGTAATTGGTCACTGGCAGAGGCTTGAGTCAATAGTCAGTGCCCACTAGAACCCTGGACAGTTGTGCCTACATTGTCATCCTGAAACAACCAAATGTCAACCATTAGAAGAGTTGACATAGTTCCGCTATACACAAGAAATCTGTATTTGATTGAATTATTCTAGTATCATCAGCATATAGTATAACATACATTTGCAAGAAAATGTCTACATCATCATCACTAAGGTTGTTATAAATTTCACCAGCTGCCATGTCAAGTCCCTTATAGTTATGACTAACAGTGTTCAAAATCATTCAGGTAAATAGCAAATAACAAAGGCGACAAGTTTTCTCCTTGTGGTAACTCTACATCACATGAGAAGAAGGCTGACACAGCCCCCGAAAAAATGTAAAAATGTTTACACTATATAGTGATGTGGTTTTGAGAAGGTTCCTTGAGACTATCCCCTAACAGTAGATTTTGTGTATTGTGCCAGAAACAGAACACTATTCCCCTTCCCAAAACATCTGTCACATGCGGAGTCTGTCTTGCATGGATATCTATTTTATGCAGTTGTTTTATATAAGCAGGAAGTTTGTGAAATTAATTATTCTTAGGCCACAGAAAAGTAATTCCCGGTTTCTCATCAATGCATGTATTTAAAAATATGTGCCACAAAATTTTATTTTCAATTATAATTATTCCTCTAAATGCAAGACGTGGTGCAATAAATGAACAGTAAACATGTCAACATTTTACTTCCATCATAACCCTTAATGATTTGTAACTATGATTCACCAAAAAAACATTTAATTAATAATTACCTACAGGGTTGTTTGATTTATGCCGGGCAGAAACTGTTTCTGCCTGGCAGAAACGGCAACAAAAGGAAATACATGCCAATGATAGGCAAACGTGTTCTTTTTATAGAAAACGTCAGTTTCTTTCTGTACCTGTCTACGTATGATAACCATTTGTCCGCCCTGCTCACAATAAACAAGAAACATCATATGAGTGATAAAAGGAAGATCACTGCCATTTAACTTGTGGATTATTATTATTATAAAACTGCTCTGCTACTGCCAGTTAATTAGTGGCTCAAGTTCAAATACATCAGGACGTTTTTCACACCTGCATTGTAGTTTAGACTCAGTAGTGTGCTGGCAGCCACTAAACCTATATATAGGCTTGTGTGAAAAGGATAGTTGGCAGAAGAACTAACTTCAAAGCACCATTGTGTCCATTTAGCCAGGCAGCAGTCACACTGTCAGAGTGTCTGCTGCTATGTTTGTATATACTGTATAGGCTTAATGATCCCAATACACCAATCCGTTGGCACAATGTCAGATAATAGAACTAGATTAAACATCTTAACAATAACTAAAATTAGTGGGGCTGTTTTTAAGTATTCATTTATAACATTATTAATCTGTCCTCTTAGTTTTACACATAAAGACATAATCTGGCATAACGTGGTAAGTTTTTGTAGCAGCACATTTGTACTTCCAAAGTATCATTGCAACATAACATACATACTGTGTGCCACATGTGAATGTCATACATGTAATATGTCCATGCAATCCATTTGCATATATAATGTAACACTTCTTCATTTTTACTTTTTGACCCTTGCCATGTTCAATGCTCCAAAACTTTGTCAATTTTGGTAGCAGTCATAAGTTTTTAAACCGTGTAAAGCACCCTACCCAACCTTTACAAGAATGTAAGAAAACAATGTTAAATTTGTTTTGACTTATCACTCATTTGGTCAGCCGGGGTCACATATCGACGTATTAGGCCTCTTGGCCCATTTTCTTGTTGTAGTTCAATGGCTCTTAACCCGTAGGTCGCGACCCAAATTTGGGTCGCCAAGCAACTTTGAGTGGATTGCCAAGAATCTCTAGTGGCTGTTCGAACTTTCAGTTAGTGTCCCGTATGTCCGTACCAGGAGCACACAAAACAAATCAGTTATGCCAGATGTTGCATGAATTTGAAACGTCATGTGATGTCATGTAAATAAATGTCCCATTTGTCATTTATTTATTGTATACCTTTTTGTTTTTGAATAAGTTATCATAAGTTATTTGTTTGAAGGCCTAGATTGCAAAGTTAGTCCCGTGATTGGAATGTTAGGGTTGGTTGAATAAATTAGTTCCATGTTTGGAATGTTAGGGTTGGTTGCATAAGTTAGTCCCGTGATTGGAATGTTGAGGTTGCATAAGTTGGCAGAAATACATTAAGCATCCTGTAGGGCTGGTGGTGGTTTGGGATGGATGCGTGGGGGGTTGAACCAATACTGAATGCATAACGGTGTTTTGAACTTTGTGAACTAATGGAACCATCTCTAAGACTGACTACATGAATCTGTAAGATCCACAAACAAACCCTGATTACAGGAATCTGTAAGATCCACAAACAAACCCTGACTACAGGAATCTGTAAGATCCACAAACAAACCCTGATTACAGGAATCTGTAAGATCCACAAACAAACCCTGATTACAGGAATCTGTAAGATCCACAAACAAACCCTGACTACAGGAATCTGTAAGATCCACAAACAAACCCTGATTACAGGAATCTGGAAGATCCACAAACAAACCATGACTACAGGAATCTGTAAGATCCACAAACAAACCCTGACTACAGGAATCTGTAAGATCCACAAACAAACCCTGACTACAGGAATCTGTAAGATCCACAAACAAACCCTGACTACAGGAATCTGTAAGATCCACAAACAAACCCTGACTACAGGAATCTGTAAGATCCACAACAAACCCTGACTACAGGAATCTGTAAGATCCACAAACAAACCCTGATTACAGGAATCTGTAAGATCCACAAACAAACCCTGATTACAGGAATCTGTAAGATCCACAAACAAACCCTGACTACAGGAATCTGTAAGATCCACAAACAAACCCTGACTACAGGAATCTGTAAGATCCACAAACAAACCCTGACTACAGGAATCTGTAAGATCCACAAACAAACCCTGACTACAGGAATCTGTAAGATCCACAAACAAACCCTGACTACAGGAATCTGTAAGATCCACAAACAAACCCTGACTACAGGAATCTGTAAGATCCACAAACAAACCCTGACTACAGGAATCTGTAAGATCCACAAACAAACCCTGACTACAGGAATCTGTGCACACTGGCCACTGGGATATATTCATTAGATCTCAGATAATGTTTTATGGAATTATACAGAATTTAAAGACAAAAACAAAAAGTGGCCCATGTGTGTGTCGTCCATGTTGACATCCGTGTTTCTGTGTCATTTGAAGGTCAATGTTTGACGAGAACGCAACAAATGAGGAGCGGATACAGCTGCTGAGACTGGCTTCCAAGAAGCACCAGTCTCTGTACCGAGACGCCATGACAGGCAAGGGTGTCGACAGACACCTGTTTGGGCTCTACGTTGTCTCCAAGGGCCTCGGACTGGCGAGTACTTTTCTTTAAACACAATTATAAGTAATAAAAACATTACATCATTGAATATTTAGACATACTTAATAATCTATTATGTATTTTATAAAAATTGTATAATTAATTACTTTATCATCATGTTACTTTTTTATTTTTAAGCCGGCTCCTATGCTGGCGATATACTATGTCTTAGTGGAAGACTCCTTGGTTTTTATAAGTGTATTAATTATTTCAGTTTTTTAAACTTATGGTCAAAATAAAAAATATGTCCGTTTTTGTATCTGTGTAGAGCTTTGGTCTGTGGAATACCTTGTTTTCTCATTGTATGAACACATCGCAGGAAAATTAATTCTGTGTAGAGAATTTAAGGAAAAGTAGTAAAAGCCAGCAACAAATTGTAAAATGTTCAGAACATTGTGGATTACTTGACGCTTCCTTGAGGGATATGTTTCAACACAAATACAGCCGTTGTTACTTCAGCAATGTATTCATTTGATAGTTTTTGAGCAGCCTCAGAAATGACTGATGTCTGCTTTCAGGAGTGTGACTTCCTGAAGAAGGCGCTAGCGATTCCATGGATTCTCTCGACAAGTCAGCAACCCCAACAACAGATTATGACATCGCCGTCATGTGACGATCCACAATATAAGAGCAAGGTACGTGTCCGAACCATCCCAGGTTGAACATCTGTCTCCATGGTGATATCCACTGACCTCTGTCTCCATGGCGATGTCCCTGACCTCTGTCTCCAAGGTGATGTCCTGTGACCTCTGTCTCCATGGTGATGTTCCCTGACCTCTGTCTCCATGGTGATGTCCCCTGACTTCTGTCTCCATGGTGATGTACCCTGACCTCTGTCTCCACGGTGATGTCCCTATCATCATCTCCATGGTGAAGTCCCCTGACCTCTGTCTCCATGGTGATGTCCCATGATCTCTGTCACCACGGTGATGTCCCCTGACCTTTGTCTGTCTCCCTGAACGCTGTCCTACCTGCCGTGATCTCAGATATGATTTGTTGGTGAAATCCATATTTTGTATTTGAAATTACATATAAATAATTATAGGATGAAATAACGTGCACATATGTACGTCTCATGTATGCATATGTAACAGTATACACTGAATGTATATATAGTATTTATATACATATATATACATATGTATATATATATACTCTATATATATATATTTAAACACACATCAGTCATAGTATATTATTTTTGTAACCTTAAATTTCATATCCCAGTTCCAACAGTTCCGTGTGGATATTTCCAGGGCTGGGTCCAGTTACATAATTGTTTTTTTTTGTATTTGATTACAGCGAAATGATGTAATTGTAATTGATTCTGAAACTATTTTGTAATTGTAATTGATTATTTTGTGTAATTGAAACAAGTACATAAATTACAATCAATTACACAGGTTTTCTGACATCGCAAAATAAATACCTATTGCCTAAGTTGTGATCAGTCCTACCAGGTAATTAATGAAGAAGCCATGTAGCCATGCACTGTAGCTGGCAGTGTCCAACACTACTGTTTGCTCAGAGGGTGGATTAGCACTGTCTAAGGTTCAATATCCCCATTGTTCTTTAACCAGGTTGGAAAATGCTACAGCAAACTGGCTAAACTGATCTAGAGGCTGTCTGGGTCACAGTTCTTCATCAGAAGAGGATTCTAGCAGTTCTTAGCAGTTATGCTGCGTTCTAACGGTCTTGTTTATATCGTAAACACGACTTGGCGACCTGGAAAGTTCACGAGCTCCTACAGCTTACCACTTGTATATTTATGCAAGTGGGTCAAGTAGAGGTTACGAAGTCATAGTCACGGTATACATGAGGTGATTTGAACGCAGCAGTTAGCACTGTCTCTTATGAGAGCAACAAAGACATTTTATTATGGATTTCCTGGCTTGTTTAATTACTTGCAATAGTGGTCATTAAGTGGAGGTTTCTGACTGGGAAAGTATTCCTCTTGAAGCAAAGCCTTTGTGGTTTCAATGTCATCAGTGTGCAAAAACTATATATTTTGTTATAAATTATCTTTGCACCTCACTTATTTACTTCAACTCCAATTTAATTTGTTTATGTGATTTTTATTAATTTAATTCAAATTGAGACAATCTGTTTTTTTCAATTCTAATTTATGGTTGACCCGTTAGACCCTTCATACCAGTCAGTGCATGCCATATCATTGATACACGTTTTGGTAGATCCCATTAATGCATCTGTAATTGTACTTGAAAACTCAGTGGTGTTATAGTAATTGATCTGAAAATTGTAGAAGTGCAATTTTAATGACAAATGAAAAGTAATTGTAATTGATTTTGTGTCATTGAACCCACCTCTGGATATTTCTTTTCCAGAACTCTAATAAACCAGCACTATTTCCCTCGCAGTTCCCACAGAGTTGGCATTTCACTCCAGGCAACACAGACACAATGTTTATTTCCCCATCACATCTGTCTTATCCGTGTTGCAGATCTGTCCAGGCGGGGGGTTTGGGCCTGTCTCGAGTGAGGGCTATGGGGTGTCGTACATGATCCCCGGGAATCAACTCATCTTCTTCCACGTGACGGCAAAGAAGTCATGTAGCACGACGGACGCGCGTGGCTTCACACAGCTCATCTTCCAGAGTCTCTGGGACATCCGCAAGATGTTTGAGCCAGATCTACATGCCGACGACATGGACGCTGTCATCAACGGCACCATTGATGTCAACCATGTGCCGACACACATGACAAACGGCACTGCATAGGGGTGGGTGGATTGTCTGTAAATAGCATACAATCAGGGGAGGGGGGAAATCGACCCCAACCCCATGTATGCGTACTTTCTGACCCCTGTTCTGCCTGTCCACAGTACACATGCAGTATGCCAGCCTTGCATATGTTGTGTAGTGGCCGAGACCCTGTGAATGCACGGCGTACATACTCACTGTCACTCTCTCCTCACCTGTGTCATTTATAGACAGCTGCTACTGTTGGCTGAGTCATCATGTCAGTTATGATATCAACATGACCTGTTTATTTTAATATTATAATTAAGATGTTTAACAATAAGATTATTTTAATCTTTCACATGATTTCACTAGTATCTAGCATAAAAGACTGCCCAGTGATTGATTCGTGAGAATTTGTTGTCTTCCCCTGACAATCTATAGTTAGCTTAGAACCTTCTATGAGAGTTTGGGCGTTTAAGCAGGTATCTAAAGTTTCTTTCAGGTACATTGTGTTTTTTATGTGTGGATCCAATCAAGTTTGTTCAAAGTAGCATTCCATAACATTGCTTCACTAAATGTTGGTTGAGTGATAAATGGAAGGTCATGGGCATTGTGTTGATTAGAAATGAGATGGAATGATTGGATTATGAACTGTGATCTTCTCACAGTTTTAGTGTAGGCAATGCAAAGTATTATATTGTGACAACTTTGTAAGTTGTTGCTACATTTACCAGTGATGTTGATATTACTTACTGCAGGGCAGAAAGGTGATGACATTGACATATTGTTTGTATGAGAATATACTACATAGAAATTAACCAGCCTGATTTCACTGTCAAGAGAAAGTTCCCCTTTGCAGTTACTGTATCAGTGACTTAACATTCACTTCAATTGCTGTTCATTTCCCACACTGTAACAAAACATTACTAACATGAATAATTCTATGCTATTTCTAAGGATTACTCATTATTCAGCTATCGTAGAAATGGCCCATCTAATATGCCATGTCCAACTTGTTGCTATTTACAGTGAATGGCTATGGGTAATGTTCCATAGATAACACATCACCCTGCATGATTCCAGATAAGGAACAACTTGTATCCAGTCACTCTGTACAGTTCTGGGTCAGACACAACATACATCTTGCCATCCGGCGTAATTCCAGGCTACTAGATCATGCCCAAAACAAATTGGTTCATCAGCCGGATGCTTTAGAAATTAAAAGAAATATCCTTTGGTGACTAAATATAGAACATCTCTTTATTGACATTAACAGCTTTCACAAATCTAAACACACATTTGCTTACAAAATGTCTGCCACCAAGTATTAATTATAACACCATAGGTATTTCAAACGTTGACAGTGCTTCAAAGAATTGTTATATTTGCCAGTTTAGAATTGATTAAGAGGTGTAAATTAACACATTGGTCTTGCAGTTTTTCATGACAAACTACTGGGGTTTGGTCAGCTCTGGTTGAATATATATTATTGGTTGTTTGATGGGTTAAAATGATGTTGTATTAAGGTACAACTGCCATGTTCACATCAACAGCAATGGTCAAGTGTGAAATATAATTATTACTAGACTGGTGTAAAAGTGATTACACCTAGTAATAAGTGTGAAGAAGCATGCAATGATGAGTTGTCATTTAGAGTTGACAATAGTTAACCAAACTCCAAATCATCTACACTTAACTGCGGGATCAGTTGATTTTATTGTTTCATTGCGTATAAAGTTTTTGTTTACTGCCAAATTTACATTGTTTTATTCAGTTGATTTTGAGTCAATGCATGTTTCAATTTTGTGTGTCAGTGATCATTACTTTGAGCATAAACATCGTCTGAACCTTTGATTCCTTGTTTTTTCAAACCAACACATAATTTCATATGACATGGGAACTCTTATGTGATTGGTGGTAGAATTACAAGTGTTTCCTGTCGGAGCAGTACAGGAAGAAGTTGCTCAATTTAGAAAGGTATTCAACATATTGCACCTTTGGTAGAGTAAGACTTTCACATCATCATGCAGTTATTGGTTGAAACCACAGTAAATAAACAATTTGTAATTTGAAACAGGTGTATTTGCTGTGCTTATAACTTATGTTTGTAGCCTACAGAGTGCAGTGTTTGGGTGTATTTGTTCTGGTTGATTAGGTTTTTTATCGACAACTGATATTGTATGATTTGTGTGATGTGCTTTTCAGTATTTCCTGTGAAAAGATTCTTGTTTACTTTTGTATCTTTATTGTTATATATCACATTTATATATTATATATACAGCACCTACATGTGTAGTTGTTTGAAGTTTGTTTATGTTGCTGAACTCTTTTTGGAGTGTCGCGTGTGATCTTAATCACAATTATGTGTTGCAATAACAAAATGTCCCTTGTATGTACACTAAATATGAACTGGTCGATGATTTCACGGAACTAATTCAGATATGCTTCAGATGTCTCCATTCTGCTCAGCACTAGGAAATGTTCTGGATAAACCAGGTGGTTGTTATGATAATGTTATTTAAACTGTTAATGATATCTTCATTAGATGGCCACTTGGTCTTTGTAGATGTTTCAGCAAGACTTGCACTGTTCAAAGTAGACTTTAAGTGTTGTTCCCATGTTGTTGGGTAAGGAGATACAATAACTGTTGTACTTGCTGATATGTCATACACGAGTGAACGGTTCATTACGATATTGAGTGGTTTGTTAGGACATTGAGCGGTTTATTAGGACACTCAACTTATTGGAGAGCTTTGGTATGTTTTGTGGTCATCGTGTTTATGAAACTAGATCAAAACTGCTTAGGCTGAAATATTCACTTCAGCCTGTGTGAACTGTTTGATATTCAATGTTGATAATTTAATACCAACTTCATACATTACCTAAAAGTGTGCTGTAACCATTCCATTTTAAATGCACCACTGCTTAATAATTGAAATACAAATTAGACTTTCTAGTGTTCGTCTGGTAGATTTCTACTGTTATACAGTTATGAAATTATATATATTGTTGTATACTTTTTACTGCAAGAGAGTTTCTCTATATTCTGTGTTTTGCGATACCGAAAGGTTCAATGTTGAAGTTGACTGGTGTATGCTGATGTTCACCGGTAACTACTAGTTAATGTTGACTGGTGTATGCTGATGTTCACCTGTATGTACCGGTAACTACTAGTTAATGTTGACTGGTGCATGCTGATGTTCACCGGTATGTACAGGTAACTACTAGTTAATGTTGACTGGTGTATGCTGATGTTCACAGGTATGTACAGGTAACTACTAGTTAATGTTGACTGGTGTATGCTGATGTTCACAGGTATGTACAGGTAACTACTAGTTAATGTTGACTGGTGTATGCTGATGTTCACAGGTATGTACAGGTAACTACTAGTTAATGTTGACTGGTGTATGCTGATGTTCACCGGTATGTACCGGTAACTACTAGTTAATGTTGACTGGTGTATGCTGATGTTCACCGGTATGTACCGGTAACTACTAGTTAATGTTGACTGGTGTATGCTGATGTTCACCGGTATGTACCGGTAACTACTAGTTAATGTTGACTGGTGTATGCTGATGTTCACCTGTATGTACAGGTAACTACTAGTTAATGTTGACTGGTGTATGCTGATGTTCACCGGTATGTACCGGTAACTACTAGTTAATGTTGACTGGTGTATGCTGATGTTCACCGGTATGCACAGGTAACTACTAGTTAATGTTGACTGGTGTATGCTGATGTTCACAGGTATGTACAGGTAACTACTAGTTAATGTTGACTGGTGTATGCTGATGTTCACCGGTATGTACCGGTAACTACTAGTTAATGTTGACTGGGGTATGCTGATGTTCACCGGTATGTACCGGTAACTACTAGTTAATGTTGACTGGTGTATGCTGATGTTAACCGGTATGTACCAGTACCTACTAGTTAATGATGTCAAGTAACCTATAAGACTTGTTCTTTAGAACGAAACAAAGGAAAGAACATTTTTGTATTTCACTATTTGAATAAAACTTTTCACCACAAACTGTGTCTGGTTTAACAAGGAGCAAACAGCAACATGTGTACATCAGGACATGGCAGCCTTGGCAAGCGTTCAGAATAGTTAATCTATGTTGAATATGTCAGTTTGGTTTTTAAACATATTAGCAATCTACCTATCCTTTGGTTAGGGCTAACTTAGTTGTTTGTAAACTGCTCCAGGTGATAATTTTCATGGCTAGAAACCATGCAGTCAACATTCTATACTACAGGGCAGTACGTACACAGGTGACAGCTTCATAAAATGTTCACACCGGACATTTTACAAAGATTATGTCACTTTTAACAGTTGTAAGTGGTACGAGTGTTTTCTTTGATTGTTCCAAGTTACACAAACCGTCATCCATTTATCAGTGGGGGGGGGGGTGGTTTATGTAATTTGTAACAAAATTGATGTAAAGCGATTGCTCGTATGAGAGGCATTATTAGTAGGGTAAATTTCAAAAAAGCCGTATGTTATGGATTTTTTGTGGGGTTATAAATGAAGCACTGAAAGTTTGGCCCCCCGAAATGCAAACAATGCAAAGCATGCACACGTATGGTGAACTTTAGACTTGGAGGCCAGGTAGCAAGTGGTAAGGTGGTAGTCATACAACACTTGGATGAAACTAAAGGGGAAGACCCCAAAACAGATTAATGTCTTTGAGACACAAACGTTAGAACCCAAGATAACATCCCTAGTAAGGCGAGGAGACGATTGGCATAAGAAATGTAGTCAACAATTTATACCGCACTGTCACAATATGACACCCTGATGAATTTTTGAATGTAGTAGTTCCACTCTTGTTAGCAGTTAAGATTTTATTCAACTATAACAATTTAGATAAAATAATATTTTCTTATGTTTGTTACAAACACCTCTTATTGCATTCGAAGAGAAAATACCTTTGGTGCTAGGCAGATTCCCAACAAAACCTATCAGATTTGGTTTGATGTAGTTATATTATGTTGCCTTGTAGGTGACAATTTTATCAGAATACAAATAATATAGACTGATTTAACAAAGAAAAATGTTATACTGATTCATGTAAAAGTCAAAAATACATATTTAAAAAAGTGATCTCTGTATAAAGCCAACCACTTGGCAATGCTAAGACACCCACGCCATGCCTTATAAAGCCCATATCAAAAACAAGGACAACGCTAGGGAATCCCAATATAATTATACATTTGATGATTCTCACAAGTGGCACTGCGCATTCAAATAAGTACTTCTTCCCGAACATTAGGGCCTACACATAATGGCCGAAACCCAAACAGCGAATCTTGGTAGGTAACAATATTACTGGCTCCTCTTTACTTCAGCATTTTGTAAGGTGATCTGCCAGTTGGTATTGAGATTGATGTATTCATCAGCGTCACCTGGCATGTAAGGTGACAACTAGAGGGGCCTTATAAGAACGAGACCATTGTACATCATACAATGAGCAGGTAACATGAATAAATATTGCAACAACGTTCATAAATATATATATTTATTCCTATCAACGACGATGGAATGTAGAGAGAATGATCAACGACAACAAACAACCACGTAGCCACTGGGGAATTAATATCATACGGATGTCTGTCATGAAGCATGCTTGCTGTCACTGAACACCAGGTGGCAGCACTATCCAGATGACAGGCAAGTAGTGTTACGATGCAAATAATTTGGCTTACAGATAATGAGAATGTAAACATTTGGTGTGGAGTAATAATACCGGGTAAAGATGAAGCACAGAATCCAACTATGTGTAGACAATGTAGCACAGTACGTTTGAACAACAATTTCTTATCATAGACAAATTAAGAAAATACATTTCTTAATTAATTAAGATCACATTGCTATCTAAAAATACATTTTACAGCTACACTTTTTAGGACGAAGCAGTCATTATGAAAATACCTTGTTTCATGTGTACGGTGATCATAACTATACCCTCAAACATAAAAGCTCCAATTAAATAACTGGGCATTTTTACAAATTGATTTTAACCAGGTATCAACTGTTTTATTTATTTCTTTGCTTAATCATACAATATGACCATCCTCAAAACTACCCCATAGAAATGTTTCCACGTAATCACACACACGTTACCATGGAAACACATTAACAATTACTACACATGCAAGTGCTCACCCTTACTTTGAACATGGACTTACGTGGACTTAGAACCACGATACACACTTGTTCCAACTACTGCTTTATGTGTGAGTAAGGACAACATATAGGAAGTTCACATCAAGAAATGCAAGACACTAAGACTGTTCAAACTACATAACAATGAGCAATGCAAAGACATTTCAGCTAATTAATTATCAATATGATCTAGGAAATCCGCAAATTGAGATTTACTGTCAACATAATTCTGAGGTTTTGTGACTATTAAAAAGAAATGTTTGTATATTAAAATGCACAATAAGATGACCATGTGTGACAGGTGAATAAGAACACATAAGCTGATTATTCCATACGTCCTTAACACAAAAGCTACCTGAATTAAAGCTCTACGGTTCTATTTTGCAACAAATTAAGTATGTTAATAACAAGGCCAAAACATAATTGAAGTCTACAAAAGCAGGATTTACTTTGCTGGCAATACAGAGGCAGACCAAAATGCTAGTTAATTGTGTTGACAGAAAGAAGACATCAATGCACTATACACAAGACTGTCTATTGTGTGCAACATGTCATCCTGTCACACATTTAAAACTACTGTCTAATTTCTCCAGACTTTTGCTTAAATGCAATGGTCAGCTTTACTTACTTACACATCTCCTCAAATGCGTAATACTAAACAATTCCATGTGCTTGTATCCAAGTTAGTAAACAGGCTAGCATTTATTTTGTTGATATTTTCTAACACACAAAACATGTTGGAAATGGCTTAAATGCACAAGGAAATACAAAGTCTAAACCAGCTACATTTAAAGACAACCATGCGCATGTATGCTTGCATGTGATCCAGTTCAACACTAGTGTTTGCATTTAAATGCATACACATGTATGTACACATGTTCAAAAACACCTTCCATGTAAATTAAAACACTAGCAACAGAAAACTGTGTAAAATACTGTAAATTTAACTAACAGTAGCACATACAATGTCATCCCTTGTAGCAAAGTATCAGCTGTGATGTCCATTGATGGCAACAATGTTTGATTATGATTCTCTCCACATGTCAATCAGTGTAGTTACACTTCACTACAATGTATGAAGAGTTTGATGATGGTGATGTTACTTTCCCAGCACCATTATAGGGCCTATGGCTATATACTATGCCATCCCGAGCTACTGTCTCTATAGCAGTAAATTACATTTTGATCGTATGCCCATTATAATATATCACTTAATCCGTTGACCAGGACAGGTGCTACTTGCACAGGTAGTGTACGCCAGCCTGGTCTCCCTTCTGCTGCACGTAGCAGGGCCGATTTTTAAATTCAAATTACATTTTAGACTGCATGAACATAGAACATTAAAAATCCTTGTGTTATCATAGACTTATTGCATTTTTAGAGAGAAATACTGCAGATCTACGATATGTGAAATGATTCACCTGGTTGGTAAAATTTTTATTCTTTTACGTATTTTGCAATCCATTTAAGTTTTTCTCATGATTACCACTAGATTTCCTGAAGAGGCACCTAGACCATCTGGCAGTAGTCATTTGAACAAGTTCACAGACACCAAAAATGTTTCGAGAGAAAAGGTAAACGGACAATAAAATATGTAAAAAATAATAACAGATGATGATATTGCTAAATATGCAGTATGGTTTCAATTATTTATCTTTCTTCATATTCTTGCACATAGCAAGTGCAACAGCTAAAAGTAAAGGAAGTTCTTATATATAGAACAGTATCCAGTCCTCAGCTTTATACTTTACTCCCTAAAAGACCATTTCAATCGAACACCATCTCGACTTCTATGGGAAGCATTCAGCACTGCTGCAATTAATGCGTGAAGACCATTTGCACACAAATATCTACTACTGTCTATAGCCAGGTACTCATTCATGAACCGGAACAACGTAGACTGAACAAACTTGCCTAAAGCTTGAAATGGCAGCATAGGATTGGAACCCGGGTTCTCTCGATTGAGAGTCTGATGTTCCAGCCATTGTGCTCCATTACCTCACAATGCTTGAATAAATGGCATGCCATAAAATAACACATTTTCAAAACAAACGTACACAGAGGAACGCACTTAAGACTTTTTTAAACTGCTTCATTATATTTATATCTGATATAAACATAGATCAGTCAGTAAAATATGTATACCAATCAATCAATCAAAACATACCAAAACAATTATAATTTCAATAAAAACTGTTAAAATATTGACTTTAATAATTTTTTGTATTTTACATTGAATATGTAGGGTACTTTCAAAGTAATTAAAACCACTTATAATAGTTGTTAGAACTGGATATTGCAACACGGCCATGCTAACCTTTTATATTTGATCTCAGCATGTTAGAAGAGGAACATTGCTGAAGGTTTATCATCTACAATTATTCATCAACAGAAGCCTTTTTAAAAATGACTCCCTATTCATCACGACTGCAGGCATCAGAAATAAAAATCTAAAAGTTGAAAATGCAGCCATCATGCTGTGACGCCATTTAAAAAATGATTAAATGTATGCTTCATTAAAATACTGCATCGTTGAGAACTAACATTTTGTGTGGTTGACAAAATCAATACAGTGCTAAGAGGTCATGTTTCACAAGATATCTGCTGCTGTGATTCAGCAATAACCAGTCATGCATACAAAAAATCATGATCACATGCCTGCCTGGTGGTAAATAGACTGCTGATTAGATCAAACATCAAAGTGCAATTTGTTTAAACAAAAGTATTATGGATTCCCAAATTACAGCACGGTGCGTTGTGTGCAAAATGTCATAATTGATAACCACAGCAACCAACTGAATCTGTGTTTCTGTTCTGTGTTGTAGAATGCCAGACTGCCGATATCTTCTTCCATTCTATATTTGGCATTTGACGTATCATGGTTACAATGTACCAACGTCATCATGCAGCAGTACACTTGGATGAAACATGGCTTGTTTCCAGACTGTGGCCGAGATTGGTGATTGCAGCCTGGAGTACGAGATGTACGTTGTCTCAATAACCAACTCTGCAGAAAGAACCTGGTTGATGTCCATGCCCACCTTCCACTCTTCTCTCAGAGAATTGTAATAATTTCCCACCAATCCCACCATCTTGAATCACTTGTGTCCTGTTACTGAACAGAAACATGCACTGCCAGGTGCTTATCCGAGCCGTGAGCGTTGTGGAATAGCTGTAGATTGAGATATATCGCATAACACGAACCAGCAGACTTGTCAGAGAATAATGCCATGTGATCGCGCGTGCCTTTCACCGGTGTTCTTGCCCTCCGTGACGATTGCTATCACAAACACTGACTGGTTGGTTACGCACGAGGTCATGTTGAACATAAGCAACATTTTTTCACTTCCTTTTCTGCTTCTTTGCTATTTCTTTTTCCTTTCGCTGCTGCTTCAGTTTTTTCTTCTCCTCGCGCGAGTGTTGTTTCGCCTTCAGACTCTGCACCAGTTTGTAGACAAACACACCTGCAAACACAAACATCAGACAATAAATGAAGGCTTCAAAGAGCAAACAGACAATGTATTCTGTATATCCACAGCCTGCACAGCCAAGACTACATGCGCACCCACCCCATGGCCCCATCGCAGATTATCGCCAACAGTGGCTTCTGAAGACGCACCCAAATGAGAATGAGGAAGGTGTGGAAAATGAAATGAGCTCATAATTAATTGTCAACAACAAAGAGGCAATTAATTCATCATGACAATTCCATGGATTCTAAGGATGTTGATGATATATCATGTCAACTATCTGGTGTTTCAGCAAAGTTGGTTTTGTAATTATGTGTTTTCCTGTAGATGGTAGGGTGTTTAACTACTCCAGTTTGATGTAGTAATCTATGCTGATTTTCTTACTAACTGTATCTCTGCGTGGACACTAGATGGAATAACATGAACTGGAATACTCCCATCTGACAGTACCACATTCTTTGTGAGTAATCTGTCTTGGTGTATCCCTGTAAAGTCTACTGTCTTTTGTTATGAGGTACCAAGATAGACAACAAATTGGTGACAATGATACCTAAACTAATAGCAGCATGAATAATGGTATGAGACTGGACTAGAACCGGGTCAATTAATGCTTAATCAGGCGTGTGTACTTGTAGAATCTGGTGTGAAGAGGCATAACTGGTTCTGCTACATATTTATCATTATGATTACACTAATTGGAAGCTTAGGTGGCAAATACTGTGGCAGTCACTGGGCACTCACAGTGGCAATCACTGGGCACTCCCAGTGGCAATCACTGGGCACTCACAGGGGCAGCCGACCAACAAGTGGTTTAAAAACATGATGTTAGATTTAAAAAGAGAACATGGACCTTAAAAAGAAAAGACACAGAACTTGAGAACAGGTTGATTTGAGAGAATTTTTGAAATTTGCTGATCTAGATCACAAACCTTCAAAATCGGACAGCAATCCATTTATCCACAGGATACCAGAAAGAGGGAGAATGCACTGTTGGTAAGTGGTATTAAATACTTTATGGAGAACATAGTTTGCCAGTTAAAGGAGAGTTCCTGTGAATTGTGGTTTTAGGAACAATTTAACCACACCTCTGACAAACTTTTTTTATATTACTTTGTTTGTTATTGCTATAAATGTGCTCATATAAATTAGGCATGTAGAATACAGTAAGATAAATGGAATTACAGAATTCAATGGGACCTTGGGAGGGCAACTGTGAACATCCAAGATCATTGTGTTATTGATCTAACTGAATCTAATTGGTAGAGGAGTTTTAATTGTATTTGTATAGATGATGTTAGGTTACAAATAGTAAGTATTTAATTTGTTAGTACAGACCATTAGCTAATGTAATTAAACCTGTATGTTGATGTGAGAGCTGAACGTAATGCCAGATTTCACATCAACTCTAAATCTCGAGTCAGCTCAACAACTGTACAAAATAGGCTCAGAGCAAATAGTGAAATTACCAACCAGGGATGATAGCATACTTGATGTCTTCATCACAAACCAACCCAGCCTTATCCTCAATTGCAAGATCATCAAAGGCATTAGCGACCTTGGCATCATGCTTGTTGAGACCCACTGCTGGGCCATGATTACCCGACCACCTCGAAGGAAGATCTACTTATGGAAGAATGCAGTCATAGATGGAATAAGGGCCGAGATCAACAACATTTGCAATTCCCTCACCCACGACAACATAGTCCAAACCAACTTCAACATCTTATGGAACTCTTTCAGAGACTCATGCGTGAGATTCATGGCCTCCCATATTCCATCCAAGATGTCATGGCCACAATATAGCTAACATTGTGTCACTAGGAAAGTTAAGAGATTTTTTAAACGAACAAAAAGAGCATTCTGCAAGGCCAGGTTGACAGGAAGCCAAAAGGATATTCACTGCTAAAAAGACTCAAGAAGGACACGAGGAAGGCGTGTAGGAAAGCATACAACGGTTACGTCAAGGACATTATCACCAACGATGGGAATCCAAAGAAGCTATACACATCCATCAAAGGGAAGAGATGTGACAGTAGCGGTGGCAACATTTAAGTAGGTCAGTAACCTTATTAACTAGCCAAAAATTATTAGTATCGACCTCAATCATCAGGACAAAATTTTCCCTAAATGTCCATGTCTCCACAGAGAGGTTGGGTTCATGTGACACACACCATTACTGGGACTTTCAAGTAGTAGGGCTATATAGACTACTTGGCATGAATGCCTGATCCCTGACATTGCGTCGATGTCAATGGCAGAGGTGCCGGATGTTTCAGCGCACATACATTGGGTTCAGACTCGTTTGCACCTGTGTCGGCCAAATGAACCATTTATGTACTCGGCACCGGCAGGCTCAATGGACCCAAAAATCCCTTCTGATTCTGTTGGAAAATCTTGGTTTGCTGACATGCGTATATCCTAACTGGGAAAGTGTTTTGCTATTCTGACTTGTACATTTTAACTGGGAAACAGGCCATAGTTAGTGAAATAGCAATTGTGCACTTGTGTCGAATCTGGACCCACCTCGATTTCGCTGTTATAACTTGCATTTTGCCTAACTTTGATACCTCAGTGTGTCAGTCTAATCATTCAAGGCATATTTATATTACGACACTGCACACATAAAATGAGTGATATAGCACTTCAGCATATGTTGATGCAAACCTATACGCCTCAAAAGTGCACTAAGACGCAATATTCTTAAATGGAAATAGTACCTATGATCATGTTGAATTATGGAATTACCCGAGACACAAATTTAGACAAAAATGTAGTTGCATCGGTGAAATCGAGGTGGGTTCGGATTCAACAAAAGTGCCCAAAAAACTATAATCACCTTCATTTGTAATCTAAGCACACCATACACAATGCTCGTAGATTTCCACATCTTTAAATTTGTACTACCCATCGGCCGAATCATCCATCAACGTAGGCTGAACCACTCGGGACCCGATGACGGTGGTGCCGAAGCGGTAGTGGGTTGTAACAGCATGGCTTCAGGAAGAAGTGATCCACAGAGACGCAGCTTCCAGGAACCGTACACGATCTAGCCCACACACTCGAGGAGGGAGGACAAATGGACTGCATACTCCTTGATTTCAGCAAGGCAAGTGTCTCATCGAAGACTCGTACTAAAACTAAAATATTACGGAGTCCGGAGCAACATCCTAGAATGGATCGAATCGTTCCCACACAACCGGACACAGAGAGTCCTAGTGAATGGAAGCTCTTCCAAAGAGACCCCTGTCCTATCTGGCATCCCGCAGGGCACTGTGTTGGGACCGCTGCTGTTTCTTGTTTACATAAACGATATACCAAACTGTATGACATTAAACACCAAACTGTATGCAGATGACAGTCTACTGTATTGCAGAATCAGCAGCATGGAGGACTCAGTGCGCCTGCAGGAGGACCTGAATAGGCTCCAGGAATGGGAGAAGACCTGGCTCATGAGCTTCCACCCAGACAAATGTGAAATCTTAAGGATCACCAACAAAACTAAACCCATTCTCTTAGAATATTGAATTCATGATGACAAATTCGCCTTAGCCATAGACCACATCCCCAAATCAAAACAGCAGAAAGCTAGGCAAATGGCGGCATCATCGGGAGAACACCTACACAACACAGCAAAGTACCTAGGCGTCAACATCAATAGCAAACCCTTGCCTTCCTTAAATGCAACACCAGCAACTGCCCCAGACCAGTCAAATCATACTGCTATCAAACATACGTCAGACCAACAATAGAGAATGCTTCTGCCGTTTGGGACCCTGCTACCAAGTGAAACATCGATAAACTGGAGATGATACAGAAACATGCTGCCTGACACTTTTTGGGGACTGGAGGCACCGCAGCAGACCAACCTCCATGCTCCACAATTTACAATGGCAGTCCCTGGAACAGCGCAGATGTATGGTGAGGCTCAACATAATGCACAAAATTCAAAACGGCCTCACTGACATCCATGCCAGTCTATACACAAAGCCAGCATGTACCTACTAGTACTGTGCCACAGTAGCTGAGGGGCGCATAGGACATCCATTCCAATTAATGGTTCAACGTTCCCGAACACAGGCTTTCCAACATTCCTTTTTTTATAGCCACAATAGTACCCTGGAACAATCTAACTGCCCAATCAGTTCAATCTTCCTCTCTAGATGCTTTCAAGCAGTGCCTTGTCGACAATGCCACAAAGAAGACTAAGAGTGACCCCTGTTTGTTTTTAACTTGCACTTGCACATGATTTTATAAACAGCACTACACACCTGAGGCCGGTTTCAAGAAGCGTACTTAAAGTTACGCAATTACTTAGCTTCATAGTTTTGTGTAACTCTTATGGTTGCGCATATTTAAAAAATGGCGTAATTTACTAAGACAATCATCTTGGCGTTAAGAACGTTCTTAGCCGCTTTACGAAAATGGGCCCTGGCTCACGCAACAAACACCACACCATCCACGAAATTGTCAGTAATGACGGTATAGCCTATAGTATAGTGGATTACCGGGAGAAGAAGAAGGAACTTTAACACCAAAAAGGAGAGTTTTTCAATCAGAGTTACAAAATTATGGAACAATTTACAAGAACAGGTAGTAAAACTGTAATGTATTATGCACCTAGACTAGAGCTAGACCCCTAACTCTTTTAAAAGGTCGCATTTAAAAACCACCTAGATAACCACTGGAGAACAGAAGCATTCCTCTACGACTACAAAGCCGCCTTGCCAGGATGCCGTAGAGCTTTTACAGAAACATACATAGATCTGACCACTGAGCCTAAGACCACCGCCTACGGCTACGGTGAGGAACAACCGTCCAAGACTAAATAAACCTAACGTCCTAAGCCAAGGCTAAACCTAAGGCTAAGGGTAAGTAACAGATGGTATCGGTCATTGACAATTTTCCAGGAATACTTACCCACAATAGTCACTACAATGATAGCCGGAAATATAAATATGGCGTTATCGATCCCTTCTTTTACAGGTCCCTTTGGATCCGCGAATTCGACCATTTTTATGTGTCTAGCAGTGTTTCTCCACAAAATCACACGCGTCCGTCCAGGTTGTTTCCGTTTTGGTTGAACTGTGGGATATAAAAGTGATTGATTCTGGTGCGCTATGTGGCGCCACTGTCGTTGATACGGAGCGTCGGTGGCTGGTTCCAGGCCCACCATGTGGCACCACTGTTATTTGTGTGTGCGCGCGTGCGTGTGCGTGTTGTGAGCGGAATTCAGCGGTTCAGTATTTCTCCGCACGTCTCATCACGTCTCCCGTGGTGTATTACAGATGTCATTTATGTGTAGTATAAACAACATAGAACTCGGTATTTATCCGTGTGGAACTCTATTCCAAGTACATTATTAATTAAATCTAAATCATGGTTTTCAATTATGACATACTGTTTTCTGTTTCAAAGGTAGCTAGTAAAGTGTTTTTTGGAGAGCCTCAGGAATTGCATGTAAATCGAGGTTTTTGGAGAGCTCGAAGGTGTGTGTTTGCTGAGCCTCGGTGGTGTAGGCTGCTCCAGTGGGGCCTGGGAGCACTTGCCCGTAGACCTTTTTGAATGGGCCCACGTTACTGTGCCCCTTAGACCATTTGAAATGTGCCCCCGTTCAGGTTACAATAAGTTACGCCAACGCGACAACTTTCGCTTTCTGGATCCGCCCCTGGGGTGGGGGGCAAATCAATGTTTATTGTTGGTGAGCTCCCAAAATTATGAATGTCGCCGCGAAAAAAATAAACATCACCCCCCCCCCTCCCGTCTTATGATGTCATGAAACGACAGCAATAGCGGAGGAATGGTGAACTGAAGCCCACGCAGAGCGGCAAGAGCATTAATATTTCCCAGTTGGTACCTCCTGTAATCTATATATATAGATAAGTTATGCGTGCCGCGCGGTGTAGGGTGGCGGTTATTACCTTCCGGTTCCCTTTGCTTTCTGCGGTTTCTCTTCATGTTCGCGTTTAACAATTTGACATCTACATATATATATATATATATACAATTTACGATATATATATACACACACACACTGACACTTTACAATTACGTATCGGACTGACCAACAAAAGAATAATAGAAGATAGTAGAATAGTAGACAATATAGTATGGAGTAGTACTTAGATGTAATGTGAAATGCATATAAAATTCAGAGTAAGCTTTATATGCAGTGATAATATAAAAAAGATTTCACAATTACCTTAATGATCGTCATTTTAGCAATCGCACTGACAGAAAATAATTAAGAAAGCTCCCGTTTGAAATGTATGGAGGTGATTAGTTGCAATTAATTCAATTATTATGTTTTACGTTTGTATAGGACCCCTGACAATTTATTAATGGTTGTCTCACTCTCTGATAACTCGACGAAGACCTATAAAATACCCCCGAAACGCAACAAGCATTGACAATTTTACCTTCTCCGCCGCCGGTGTCCTGACTCAACGCCAACTATGCCACGGTCCGGAGTATTTCCATAACTTGGTGACAAAAATTATATTGGTATTGATCGACAGTCCATGTCGTGGACTATCTAGCACTATCCTGTCGTCAGGAGTGCGAGTGGCTCCATTTCTTTCCTCGATTTCAGTTGTCTTCGTGATCTTGCACGATTACGATTGTATAATTTTTTCTGATAAATGTGTGTAGGCATTTCAAAACTCGTTAAATTAAAATCATGGAGACATTGTAAATTTCGTTCTACTCTATAGAATGCAAAGAAGCAATTTGTACATCACCTACACATTCATCTCCTATGTGATATTTAACATTTCAAACAATGTTAAGGTCAAGGCAATAATGCTGAGCCCTTGATTCTGGTTGGTGTGGAGGGAATTTGGCATTGCCCAAACAAAAATGTTTAGTTGAAACTCAGTTGAAATTCAACTGAGTTTCAGTTGAAATTCAACTGATTCTATGTGAATAGTTGAATTTAAACCGTTGAAAGTTGATTTCAACTGCTGTTCAACCTGCGTTCAACAGTTGAATGCAAGTTGAATGTGAACATGAAGTTGAATGCAAGTTGAAAGCGCTAAATACTAAAGCTCATTAAAATTTCCAGATAAACAAAATTTGCTTAAGGTATACAATTTTTTCATAAATATAAAATGATACAGTGTCTGTCTGTCTGAGAGTCATATAAAGCCTTAATTATCAGGTGAGCAAATTTTAGGTGGTATTTTGAACAAATCCAGTCAAAGCGAATTCAACAGTTTTTCCGATGATTTCAGTAAAACTAAATAAACCTATAAATGTTTTTCATTTATGCATAGATACATTCAAGAATGGCTGATATAATTTATTGTTATAGAGAAGTTTGCATTCCAGCACCACTCGACCAGTCTGGAACGTCAGACGAGGACCCAACATCAGATACCACGTCAGAGACCTGGTGTGCAATGCTGTGCAGTGCGGTGTCCCTTCTGCACTTCTGTCAGCTTGTCAGAGGATGTGTTGCTTGACCACGTCCTGACTAAGCACCGCAACCTATGCCGAGATTTAGAGACTGGAGATGATGGTGATCGTTCGTCGGTGTCATTGCAGCCACTGGACACATCCATCGAGACTCCAGTGACTGACATGACAGTGGTAGGAGGTGCGAGTCCTCTCAGCATAAATAGTCAAGACAGCGCCACAGTTGTAGGTGGAGGACCACGTCCTCCATGTGTAAGTACACAACTTAAATCTGCATCATGCTTTGTGCAAGCTAGAAAAGAATTATTAAAATCCACATTTCCTGCAGTACTCAGATCTAAGCAAGTTGACATTCGATCTGGAACTAATGTTAAGTTCAATTAAAAGTTGTAGGCTGCATGCATAAAATAATTTCAATAATAATAAATTTACTAAGGATGTTATTATTATTAGGACATTACTATACTGGGCAAAATCTATAGATTCACCGTCTGGTGGTGTTTGTTTTGTACTGACAATTGAATTGGGAGAGAATACGTGTATTATTGGTCATGAATGAATGTGTACAATTTATAAAAATGGCTTTCATAAATCTAATCTACCTGTAATCCTAATAATTTTATTATTATGCCCAATGATACATGTTTAGCTTTGATCATATTTAGCCTAGATTGTGAGTAGATGTAAACGTCAAATCAATTGTCACACAGTTTATTCATGAACACCATCTTGATTATAATATTATAACTGGTTTGCTAAACAAATATGACTCAGTGTCCTTATTGTGTTATAATTCAATGTCCCTGGAGTTCTCTAACGCAACGTTCGTGGAGTTCTAGTACTCAACAAGAATAATGATTAACTAAAAGCATATCTATACCAAACGTTCAGTACTAACTAGTTATTCGATATGCCACTACCAACGTTCACAATTTCTTTTCCAATCACTTTCCTACGAGTGATCGTGAATGTCACTTCATAAGTTAAGTTTCTCACGTGGTCTATGGTTTCTCCCTGATCTACGAAGATTTGCACTGGTTGTACAGTTCTGTTCAGATGTGTGGGGAGATTCCATCTCTGGCTGAGTTATGTCATGCGGTACGCCACGTGGTACGTCATGTGGTATGTCAGGCGGTGCGTCACGTGGTATGACAAGCGGTGCGTCAGGCAGTTCTCCATGAACAGGTTCCTCCGGAGGCCGTTTGTGAGATAATTCAAGAGTCAGTTCAGAAGATGGTGTCTTCTCCAGCACCGAGCTATCACCATTCACACAACGACTCCTCACATGGTCAAAGTGTCTACGCATTACTCTCCTATCCTCGAGGCGAACGTGGACTGAATGACACGGGGCCAGTCCGTTCCACGATAACGTCACTGAGCCATTTTGTTTTGCCACTGAAGTTTATAACTTGTTCTACAACAACACCGGGTGCAACCTGCTGGAGATCGGAAGCGAGGCTCTGTATAATCGACTTCCAGCGAGGCCGGACCGCAATGTCTTGTGGGCCAACACCACGTTGAAGATTTCTTGACGGTGTCACACCTGCCTAACCTACAATTGCATTGGCTTGTTCTTCGTTCAGGGCGAGGGTTTCAAGGGTTCGCCCAAACAGAAACGGCTCTATAACACGCCTCTTGTACGATGCACTGCAATGGAATGAATAACATATCTAAAGAGAAATCATGTACAGCCTGTTACAGAAGATACATACAGTTAACACATAAAAACACTATTTCCCATTTGCATTATTTAAATCGATCCAGTAGTCTCCAAGGAATCAGTGTTAGAATAACACCTCCGTTACAAATGTGTTGCTTAATGAATGTTTTACTTGAAGTTAGTGATGTGTCAATGAAATGCAGATTTTTGCATCCGCTCGTGCACCTTCATTATTCCGACTATTAAATTCAAATATTAAAATAGTACAGAGTTCGGCACAAAAGAACGTTAGATTTGATGAGTCATTGTATAGAGACAGCACTTTTTGTAGATTGTAGCGATATGACATCTAGTAAGCATATATCGTTAGATTATACCTACTTTCACCTTAAAAGATTCACAATCAAGGTGCTAGTAAGACGTAATGTACTGAGTTAAACAAAGTAACGACTGCCATAACTTGGACATACATATATCCATGTATAATTACATCAATTATCCTTATTCTTGTAACTTACAAAGATGACAATTTTTTCATATTGTCTGGCACCAGATATCGCGTTTCGGTGGAATATATCGCTGTTTGTGTTGTGGTCTCGCATGCCTGCTTTGCCTGCATAAGCAGTGTTGCCGCAACCTAAAACATGTGAAATGTGTCAGCAATAAATTCATAAATAACACTAGCATTTAGCACATCTAATCACTTTAACCAATAATTATTATTATTGTATTGACAGTTTCACGCTCTTGACTATGGCCACCAGATGGCAGGAAAATCAAACAGGAAATCTATAAACTCACAAATAGACAGCCGTGTTCTGTTGATAATGGACAACGGTACTAAAAATCAAGTGCTTTTATCAAAAAGTTTAAACTGCAGTGATTAAGAAGAAATAAAATAGTTTATTTTAATAAAAAATCATTTGATTTCAATCGTGATTTAAATCAGCTTGCCCTACACATGGGTATGCCACGTCATAGGCAACAGGGCAAATAGTATTATTGCAAGCTATAGTGTACTATTACCATATTCCGGCTCAATAGTTATGTGTACATACAGTAACTTATAGCATTTTAGTTTTTGGACCAACTATTCACACTGTCACGGTCAATGTTACATTGGCGGATTAACTAACAATTATTGGTCACCAAAAAAAATGAGGCATAACTGTTCCATATACCAGGGGGAAAGTGTAGGGTTAGCCTTTCTAAAGGTTATTTGGAAATAATTAAGGTAACAGTATGTTTGTATTTATACTTGCATTGTATATAAATCTATCTGTTCGTGCTGATCATCAGGTGTAAATAGCCTAGACTGTCTATGGGTATGCCTATAGAATAACCATGTCCATGCCTATGCACATGGCCAAGCCAATGGCTATGCCTTGGGCTTGGCTATGGCAGCTATGACTATGTCTGTGTAGGGCGCAGTGGCTCAGGGGTAGAGTCCTTGGCTGCCGTGTCGATCAGTTCACTCAGATGTATGAATGAGTACCTGGCTATAGACAGTGGTGGATATTTGTGTACGATTAGTCTTCGCGCATCAATTGCAGTGTGGCTGGATGCTTCCCACAGAAGTTGAGATGGTGTTCGATTGAACAGGTCTGCCAGGGGAGTAAAGTGTAAAGGGCCTTGAGCAGTCCTGAGGACTGGTGCGGACACTGCGCTATATAAGAACTTACCTTTACTTTTATGTCGTGTATGCTAAACTTTATAGACTTAGACCTTAATTGCATAATTTAGGTATAACCATTGCCATCAGCATGTACCCTACACAGCCATGGTCATGATATAAGGTAATAAATTATAGGTCGAGGCTTGGGAAAAACAAAAAAATTGTTGTTGATAACTAACCCATGGCTATGTCCCTATGGCTATGCCCATGGCATAGCCATAGCCATGGGCATGGCATAGGCCATAGCCATAGGCCATAGCTGTAGCCATAGGTTATAGGCATTGCGGGCATAACAAGCCGTCTTAGTATCAGATTAAGACTAGTCACAAACTCAGTCTAAGCCTAAGGCTAAACCTAAACAAAGGGGAAGAAGTGTTGCAGCCGGGGGGGGGGGGGGGGGGGGTGGATGTCATGCAAGTGTCAGTCAGTGACACTGACACTGTGACAGTGTCAGTGAAAACGCTAGGGCCTAGCCCTAGCCTATCCGTATGTGGGTCACAGAATGACAGATCAGATGGGTACAGCGACCACGTCCAACCATAGCTCTAACCCTGTAGGTGTACATGTAAAAAATACATTAGTCCAATGCAAATGGTAATTCCAATGTCATTCAGAACTTACACTTACAATCACCTGGGCACGCTGCAACATCCAACGACAGAATATTTCAGTAAGCTTGCCGGGAAATTTGTGCACGTGACTCAGTATGACCCATATAGGGCACCGCGCATGCGCACAATTGAAAATCGACCATATATTTCAAGACGAAATATTTCAGTACACCGCGAGTCAGGATTGACGTCACGATACCACGTGATCGCCTAGCTCATTAAATTTCAACTTTCTGCGGGAATCTCTACACAGACGGGTTTAATAGAATTTTGTCGACAAAGTGCCACATCAAAGATTACTGCTTAAACTAAAGGCCCATGGCATGGGAAATGGTATAATTAACTGGATAGAAAATTGGTTGATTGACAGAAGACAACGGGTAGTTGTTGATGGGGAGGCTTCAAACTGGAAATCAGTTTTAAGTGGGGTTCCACAGGGATCAATACTGGGACCTATATTATTGTTAATATATATAAACGATTTGGATGATGATATAGCTAGCAAGGTGTTGAAATTTGCAGATGATACAAAAGTGTTTAGAAGGATTAAAAGTGATGGAGATAGACAGCATTTACAAGATGATCTTGACAGGTTGATCAAATGGTCTGAAAAGTGGCAAATGTTGTTCAATTTTGGGAAATGTAAATGCCTTCACACGGGACATGGGAATGAATATGTAGAATATACAATGGGGGAACTGTATTAAGTATTATTGTAAAAGAAAAAGACTTAGGGCTGACAATTAGTGCTGACATGAAGGTTTCAGAGCAGTGTGGAATTGCAGCTTCAAAGGGAAATCAAATCATTGGATTGATTAGGCGAAATATAGCATATGTAACCGGCAGGGTTACTGAGCAATAAGTAAATTATTATTATTATTAATTTTAATCTATATTATTATTCCAAAACTCCAAGTACTCCTTTTGTTCGCATTACTTTTAATATGTTAAGTCTGTAGACGCTGCCTGAGAAAGCCATTAGGTTCTCTTCCCAGGCGGTGTCAGTTTCCCCAGCAGTCACCAAGTGAGGGTCATACCCCGGTCACTAAGCCAGGATTAATTAAGAGACGCCATCACAGAGTTTCCGAGAGAAGCTGGACAGACAGCGCTCCAGTGTTTTTTCCACGAGGTTTCGTGTTTTAATAGAGATATAAACACAAATGAAGATGTAAGGTGGGTGGATTGAACCAGGATATAATTAACAGCAGATTTATGTAATTATCTCCCAATACTTGCTATTAATGGTACTTTTAAGTTCCCCGTGGGAAGGTCAGTTAATTGGTCTGTGTTGACAGTGTGGGCGGAATTCCCCCAGCACTTACAGCTGTTGTGTATTATGGCATACACAGGTTAAATTCCACTGTTTGGGATAAGGAAGCACTATCTACACAATTGCATGGTTCATAATCTAGTAATTAGCATCAGTCTTTAATACTCAATAGGAGATCATTGTGTTGATTTGTTCCCTGCTGAGATGCTGGCACAGTAGGCTGTGTAATGTGTCTGCAGCGGGTGTCGGGTATCGCTATTCCCTAGGGAGTAGGGACAGCATGTTGACTGTCAGTGGATAGACGGACTGCCCATTGAGTTTAGCAGAGTAGTTTCTACTGAAGGGCTATTAATGCCCAGTGTAGTGGGTAACTGATATATTGATAGGATGGTGTGTTTAATTAAGTTGATTTCTAATTGTTGTTAGCAATTACACTTACATGTACTTGCAAATCTAGACAACTTCAGCTTATACAGCTGTATATGTGACACTTAGCAGGTGTTCTTACAGCAGAATTACATATGCTATTTTACTGCATTTTAAGGGAACCATTATGTCAACATACATATAATTATATCGTGTAAGTCATTACTTGGTTTATTTACAGAGAGTGCATGGTGTGATTGCACTGAGCAGTGCCCAAGCACTGTGTTAGACTGCAGTTCCCAGTTGGGGTGAGCATTGTTACCTTCCATGTCGTGGGATATTCCTAATTGGTTAGAGACAATGCAGTTAGACATGCGTTTAGTATTGATTAATGGACTCTTATACTATGTGGATGATGAGCCGTTACATGATGATAATGGTCATGTATATGTACCGATGCTTTTTTATGCATAGAGGAGTATCTCATATACATGCGTCTAATTGTAGAAGTATTACAACTGAGTTTATACTGTATTGACATTTTACATTGATTTGACACTGTGTTAATGATACTTAGGATGCATTTGAATGTATTTCTTGATTTGGGAATACCGTGTTTAAACTAATATAGACCTATGTGTTATTGATAGTAAGTCCGTCAAGGAGTATTGCCGTTTGGATATCTAGTTACAAATATCATAGGTGCTAGCCTGCTATTTGGTAACTGAGATGATCTATATGCAATTTAACTGTATCAATGTTATGCAAGGAATATTATGTTTAACGCTGTTGTTGAATGATCATTTGTATCCATTGTTGCACTTGTCCTAATCGTATGTTATTATGTTGCAGGTTTTTGTTTTACTTTGTATTTTAGATTATCAACACAATAAATGATAGTCATCATTTAACCGTGTTGCCTGTCTTCATTGTAAATCCCCCGCTACACATATACCGCTGTACAAAACAATAGTTAGGCCTCATTTATAATATTGTATACAAGCGTGGAGGCCATACCGCAAGAAGGGCATAGATATGCTAGAAAGAGTACAGAGGGGAGCGACTAAAATGATACCAAAACTGAGGGATCTTAGTTATGAAAAACGCCTAAAAGAATGTGGTTTAACAACACTAGAGACCAGGAGATTGAGAGAAGATCAGATAGAAGTGTTTAAAATATTGAATGGTTATGAAAATATTAATAGAAATATGTTTTTTTCAGTTAAGAAAGATAGAAAGACTAGAGGACATGAAGTTACATTAGTAAAGGAGCAGTGTAGATTAGACGTAAGAAAGTTTTTCACAAAGGACTGTGAATGAATGGAACAGATTATTTGATGATTGTGTGTGTGTGCTAGTAGTGTGAATATGTTTAAAAATAAAATCGACACATACCTCAGAAGGGCTGGATATATGTAGATAAAAGGGTTGGACTCTCGATAAGCCAAAGGGCTTCCGTGTCCACCTGCCATCTAGAATTAATTCTCTGGATGGCAATCTTGTTAAATCTTGTTAAAATTCTCTCTGTCAACCTTGCTCATGTCATGCTTTATCAACTAGAACGGGACAATGACGAAGGGCTGCATTTTATTGTTTTGTGGTATTTGTTAGATTAATCAGTCAAGTGTTCACGAAACAGTCCCTGTCTACAGGCACGTCACAGTTCTGGATTATTGACATGTCACTGATTAAGGACAGTTGCGCCAATTCGTTATATTCCTGCAAGAGCTCACTGCGCACGATAGAAACGAGCCGAACACCGACAGCGTTCGCAACGCTACAAAGCGACATCGCATTTTAAAATCAAAAGACAGCTATTAAACAAAAGTACAATAGTGCATTGGCTTTTATAATCAGACGCATGAATCAATTGAAGTATTTCCTTATGATTGGCTCATACCTATTGACACATTCCTGTCCACAATAGTGTGTTCAACAAAGCAAAGGGACTTACAAACAGACTTACAAAAAATTTGATATCTACACCACACACAACACACACAACACACACCACACACACCACACACACACACCACACACACCACACACACCACACACACCACACACACCACACGCACACACACACACTACACACACACCACACACACACCACACACCACACACACACACACACCACACACACACCAAACGCACCACACGCACCACACGCACCACACGCACCACACGCACCACACGCACACCACACGCACACCACACGCACACCACACACACCACACACACCACACACACTAAACACACAACACACACACCACAAACACAACACGCACCCCACGCACAACACGCACAACACGCACATCACGCACAACACGCACAACACGCACAACACGCACACACACACACACACACACAACACACACAACACACACACCACACATACGCACACCACGCACACCACGCACACCACGCACACCACGCACACCACGCACACCACGCACACCACGCAAAACACGCACAACACGCACATACCACGCACACACTCACACACACCACGCACACACACCACGCACACACACCACACACACCACACACACACACACCACACACACACCACACACACACCACACACATCAAACACACATACATACACACACCACACACACACCACACACACACACGCACACACCACACAGACACCCTCACACGCACACACACCACGCACACACACACCACGCACACCACGCACACCACGCACACCACGCACACCACGCACACCACGCATACCACGCACACCACGCACACCACGCACACCACGCACACACACACAACCACACACCACACACACACTCACACACACACATACACCACACCACACACACACACACACACACTCACACACACACACACACACACACACACACACACACACACACACACACACACACACACACACACACACACTCACACACACACACACAAATATGTCCTAAAATATCGTGGAAATGGTTTTTAATATTCCAAAATGTTACCAAGATACAGTATTTGTATAGCATTTAAAAATTTTCACGACATTTTATGCAGTATCGATATGTTTTAAAACAATTGCTGATATAGATTTCAATCAACATTTGCAGAGCACTGTTGAATTTGTTTAAAGTATGGGATATTAGAAAACAATCGATACAAAAGTCAACAACGCTACGGGCCTGAACCAGTGTTCGACATAAAGCTTAAAATGTCAAGGGCCAACCGGGCCTGTAACCTGAAAATATCGCGGACCCAACAAAATATTTGAAAGCCCGGAAATACTAGTTTATCATAATTTATTCTAGTATAGTATAGTATAGTATAGTATAGTATAGTATACATAAAACATATACTAGAATAACAATGTTGAAGGTGTAGTAGGCATCCTACAATCTCGTAAGGCTATGGATCTGCGCCCTGGTGTCGAAGATCAGTTGTTGGCTGGGCAGCGTCTGTTGTGAATGTAGAGGCCGATTCTTGAGTGGCAGTCTTTATTGCATTTGCTGCACTTGAAGTTACCTTTTTCTTCTTTGTCTTCTTTGTTCTTGTTAAGCGTGATGATGTTGGCGTCCCTCATGTCTTGCGACATGGCCCCTTCTCTCCAGCACTGACAGAGACGTATGTATAGGGGCTCGAGTAGAATGCTCTTGGCGCACGTGATGATTTCAGGTGGAATTCCATCGCTTCCAGGTGCTGTTCCACTGGAGAGGTTGTCAATAGCCTTGCTGAGTTCCTCAATGGTTGGTTCCTCATCCAGCTCTGTCAGAGTGGGCAGACATTCTGTGCCATCCATGGCTGAGCTGGTGACAACATTCTCTCTGGAGTACAGCTCTTAGTAGTACTCTACCCACCTCTCCATTAGTTTTATCCTGTCATGGATGGGCACGCCTGTGGAAGACCTCAAGGGGGCTCTCTTGGTCTGAGTAACGCCTATGGCTTCCTTGATGCCGTCGTACATGGCCCCAGTATTGCCTGTATCAGTTGACCGCTGGGTGTTCTTGCATATCTGGAGCAAGTATTCGTTCGCGCAGCACCCAACAGTCTGATGGACTTTGCTGTTCGGAGCACCTGAAGGGTTGCTTGGCTGGGCGAGCGCTTGTGTTCCTCAGGGGTTACACCATTGGCCCCAATAACTGGATTCTCCACACTGTAGTTAGCCTCGAATCAATCATTTGTCTTCCTTCCCGCTTCTCTCCAAAGACTATAATGGCAGCGTTATGGACTGTGTCGCGTAGATGGCCCCATGTCTGGGTGGCAATGTCAAGTGGAAGGCTGTTGTTCAGTGCATCCTGTGATGTCTTGCTCACATAAATGCGAGGTTTTCTTTTCCGTTTAGAGTGATGTACCTTCTTAGGCTGCAACCTAATCCTGCAGCACACCATGGAGTGATCTGTGTCGCAGTCAGCGCTGTGGTAGGATCCGGTGATCAGAACATTCTGGGGGCGAGAGCATCTGGTGACGATAACGTCCAGCTGATGCCAGTGCTTTGATCGGGGGTGCCTGTATGATGCCTTGTGTCGGGGCTTCATCTCGAAGAAGGAGTTGGTGATGCAGAGGTCGAAGTAGGAGCACAACTCAGGAAGTCGCTGTCCGTTCTTATTTATCTTGCCGAATCCGTGAGGTCACAGATAGACAGGCTAGGAGACATAGTCGGCTCCCACCCTTGCGTTGAAGTCACCTAACAGAAGCAGGTGTTCCTGTGGCTGTATCTGGCTGATGGTGAATTCCAGGTTTCCATAAAACTCATCCTTGGCTTCTGATGTTGAGTACAGGGTTAGCGCATACACGCTGATTAGGTTGACAGGGCGGTCGGACGTCTGAAGACGGAGCGAGAGGAGTCTTTCAGGTTCGTTTCCGCCAGGCTCTATCATCCCTAGCAGTTTGTTCTTAACTGCAAAGTCTACGCCGTGCTCTCTTGTATCACTGAGTCCCTTGCCTTGCCAATAGAATCTGTAGTCATTTTCCTTCAAAGACCCTGATTCGGCCAGGCGTGTTTCTTGATGTGTGGCGATGTCGACATCAAACCTTTTGAGCTCGTTGTTAATGACTGTAATCTTTCGGGCGTCACTGATGTCTTGGAGGTCCTGTGAGAGGCCGGTCGTCATGGTACGGACGTTCCAGCATCCCAACTTCATAGTCGATTTCCGGTTCCGGTACGTTTTCCTTTGCGTTATCTGTTTTGTGCTCTGTCTTGTGTTGCTTGATGCAGGAATTTCAGTCCACTCTTCAAAGTTGCTAAAACCCTAAACCCCACGCACGCAGTGAGGCAGGTGAACTGTGGTGTGACAACACCTTGCTGAGGTGGGCAGTAGCTGAAGATCTCTTCCACAATCGGAAGCAACCCATGGCGCCACATTCTACGCCTATGGAGCAGGAGGCTTATAACCAGTAAATTGCTGCTTCCCATGTTTTATTTGCACCGTGAGGTGAAGCTGGGGTGTCCTCTCCAGGGCACATGCCCGGGCAAGTTGATGTGGAGGGCCAGTTGTTGCCCATGCAGCAGTTCCCCCCTCTCCATGTCACTGGTGGATCCAAAGAAACAGCCAGAGCTGATACAGTTTGGCACCAGTGCCGTCGCAGGAGCTGCCACAATATCGGACTGCCCTTGGGACTCCAACTCCGGATTTGCTGTCAGGGTTTTCTCCCTTAGCCTTTCCCATAGCGGAGGTTTGGAATTTACCTTCTCCTAGACAGACAACCAGTCAAGGGTAACGAGCCCCATCTGCCCGAAGCGTCTGGTTTTAAGGCGGCAGATATCCGCCTTTGCCCTTTCTCCTGTCAGTAAAGAACAATTCTGCCACGCGAAGGCCAGGAGCTGGACTGAGCTGTCAGAAGTTATAAGGGGAGCACACCGTTGGAGCACTTAATAGGTAGTGAGAGCTTATCCTCACACTCACCCCGGCTGAACAACCTTTGGCTTAATAGCCTTGGAAGGTGTACTATCCGCCAAACTGCGTTTAGTAAGTCTAAAGCAACCAAACGTTAAAACTGAATGTGAAATATTCGAATAGTAAACACAGGGTAGTAGGTAATAACAAAGGCGGATGGGGGCTAACGCCCAAACCGTATGTTCTTTGAATTACTTATTGATTTTTCCTGGTTCGCTCAATCAAGACCGGCGAAGACAGTAAATGGGACGAAATACCATTGATTCAGCAAACATCCGTACATTTCTGTAGACAATACACCAGGGGTAGTTTAATAACATTACTGGCTCGAGAGACTGATTATGGTTACTGGATCAGATACAACTTTTTTAAAGACCTTCCTTTTAACTTGTTTGATGTTTTCCTGTCTGCTGTGAAACCTCTGCCTTCCCCTGTTCATTCGCACCATCTTGTATACATCCTTCGCCGCACTTCCACCTAAACACGCACATCATTGGTAATCAATCCACCAGTCCAGCAATTTACACAAAGTACCCGCATGCTTAATATCCTTCACTTCACCCATGATGTTCTCCATTCTTGTAGCGCGTCTCTTGTAGTACCTGTATGTTCTTCACTAACCAAATTACTACAAGATCGACAGATATATCCAAAAACCGCGCGGGCCAACCGGGCCTGTGACTTGTGGAAACTGCGGGCCCGACAGAAGATTCACAGTCCACGAACCCGCTGGGCCGCGAGCCCGCGAGCCAGCAATTATGTTGAACGCTAGCCTTGACACGACGTTAATACCCGCCAACTTTTTTTAATCTGGGAGATTTTCCGTGAATATCCAGGAGATTATTCTGGGAGACCGGGATATACACCCGAAACCCAGTAGACTCCCGGAAATTCCTGGACAGTTGGCAAGTATATGTTACGTTGGTTACGACTGAACAGGGTATAAAAGTTGGCACGGCCCTACGTCACCATCAACATTGCCCCCGGCGTGAACTACTATCAGGTGCCGACGATAAGGGATGTACGCAAATGGTGGCATAGTAAAAAGAATACATGCACCATAACGTACGGGGTGTAGCACAACGTACCGGCTATAGCACAACGTACGGGGTGTAGCACAACGTACCGGCTATAGCACAACGTACGGGGTGTAGCCCAACGTACCGGCTATAGCACAACATACGGGGTGTAGCACAACGTACGGGGTGTAGCACAACGTACGGATGAGTTGGTCGACACCACATGGTGTAAGACCACAATAAAATTTTACATAGGCGGCCATTATAACGTTTCCTTCATTTCCTGCTAAATTTGACGAACAATTTTCTTGAACATTTCACAGCATATTTAACCTCCTTTGACACAAGTGATGTGGAAAACTCTTAAAATTCTCATACCTCAGTTTTCAGAAAAATCCACCCAAACCTGACACCCCTCAATTTCGCCCCAATCTGGTGACGGATTTTGAAATATTGGTGCGTTCTGCAAAATAGCCACTGTGCGAATACGCGAGCGACTAGCGTATGTTTATTGCTACCTCGTGAAAGATCTAATGTAGTAGTACATTCAGTATTCACTGGACTGACATGTGCCATGCCAAAGTGCTCGAACAAAATTCACACATGACACCAAAACGGTATTTTCAAGGGCACTCTTTCGGTGGCGGACGAATCCTTAATGTGGTCTTACCCCACATGTCGAGAGGGAGATCAACCGACAAAGTGGCGCCACCTGTCGAGTGGAAGATATGTTGATTCATATCACAGGCGTCGGAACGAAATTAATATTGATGGGGCTGAGCCCGCCCTGCGGCAAATTACTTATTGTTGCCGAGTTGGTACCTCCTCTGCGTGCGCATGGTTTAGGAATCTCGGTCACTTCCTTCCGGTTGCGGTGATTTCTTGCTGGAAATGTCCTTCATGTTGGCATCGGCATTTATAAAAATTAACAACGTTTACGAACTTATCTACGTGTTATTCAGATGAGTTGTATATATATACCGCTATTTACAATATGCAGGACAACATTGACGGTATATGTGCAGCTCTTGATACCTGAGGCTGAACTCGCTCGCAAAATATAAAACACTGTCACTATTACTCAGAAAGTTTTTTATGTTTATATTTTGCGATATATGTGTGTGTGTGTGTGTGTGTGTGTGTGTGTGTGTGTGTGTATATGTATTACGCGCTAGATTGCCAAACAATATGCAGGACAACATTGACGGTATATGTACAAAGTGCTAAGTCATATTACATGCAATGATGGCAAAGATATTATAATTATGTGTCAGTATCGCCAGCTATATGCACGTGGCACTGTATACGTACTACCTGGTACTTAGAAAATTTTATATATGCACTGATGATATTAAGATAAAGCTATTTGATACTTTTAGTTCTTCAGTGTACGCATCACAACTATAGTGGAACCATACTGTTTGCAGCATTCATAGGTTACATGTTTCTTGTACTCATGTCTTTAGAAGACTGCTTCAACCACCCAGATACTGTAGCGTTTCAAGCATGCTTGCAGAGCGACTTGTTCCTAGTTGTAAAGCAGTTATAAGAATTTTTTTCTAAAAAATTAATTACATTTTTGATAAAACTGAAAACTCCCTAGTAGTTGCAGTCTTAGGTACCGACATCAGGTGGTTAGTGAGGACAAGGAGACAATGGGTTAAGTCCCTATGCATATATAATGATCTTGTGTAATTGCAGCAGTACTGGAAATTATTAATATTAGCTTGTTAACTGTTACACGTGTATGGAAATATGGACCAATGTATGTGTCATAATGTGTATGTGTGTCTGAAATAAAGAATTGAATAATGAAAAGAAAAATCAAGGCTATTGAGAATGAACTGGCACCAGACCATTGGCTGCGACCTACAGCCTGTCAACAAAAGATGGAGTGACATCAAAATGCTAACAAAAACCAAATCTGGATGGAATGTTTTGACTGCCTTATAAGTCAAATAAAAAAATAAAAAAGTGGAAAATCAATTTGAATGAACAGGAATCTCTGCATCATACAAAGGTCCACGGCTGGGCAACTGTTGTGCAGTATATAAGCTGACAGTCAGCAGAAGTGCTCCCCAGCCACTTTTAAATCTACCCCGAAGTACGTCTTCCAGAGAGTGGGCTATTATACAGGTACCAAATAATTTAACGTACATGCACGTATATATATGCAATATATATATCATGCAACTTTGCATGTAAATTAAGTGTATATAAGTAGTAAAGGAGACCGCGCTGGCCCCCGACTCGTGCCAAGATCAAAGGAGATCAAAGGCACCGCGGGTCACAAAGATCAACAAAGGTCAAGCAAGTTGACCCGGCACGAGTGAAAAATCTACTTATAAAAAATGAAATATCTTAAGTGGTTTTGACAGCTTACTTATAAAAAACGTTATGATTGATGAGTGTGGCGAGACAGTACGTAGCGCCCCCTGGTGGGGTGACATAGTACCATTTCACTCCTGCCCTCCCTAGCGACGCGGCTATGCACTATAGCGGTTATGTATAGCCCTCCTAGCAACGCGGCTATACACTCCCTAGCGGCGGTTATGTGTAGCGCCCTGACACGACACACGAGAGTGGTAGTCATTAGTCGACAGTATAATGGAGTCTCCTATACAGTTCGGCGGTTCGGCATCGTATCTATCGAATTTCTACCCTTGTCGAGTCAAGGCGTACGGTCTAAGTTTCAAATCCGTCGAGCACGCTTATCAGTTTAGAAAAGCAATCTTTAATGAAGACACGAAAAGCGCGGTGTACATCAAAGAGGCGCGGACGGCCTATATAGCGAAACGTCGAAGTTACAGAATCGTGAAGAAGAGAACGAGCGTCGAATGGAACGCGGTTAGGGTTGGGTGCATGAAGTCGCTGTTGACGCGTAAATTCAGAGGTTCAAAAAAGTTGAACGACCTCCTATTGGCTACCGGGAAAGTCGAATTGGTGGAGGGCGTACCGTCGGCCGAAGGCTTCTGGGGTATCGGTAAAGATGGTAAAGTAGGTCAAAATATGCTTGGTAAATTATTGATGGAGGTGCGTATAGAATAAACGAATAATAAGTCATCGTTCGTTTCGTATACGCCAGTCGTCGATATGAGCGGGACATGGAAGCACCCTTTTACGTGTATAGTAGCCGGCCCTACGGGGTGTGGTAAGACTACTTTCGTTACTCGCCTGCTACAGTTTGCTTCTTCTATGATCGAGCCGCCTCCGGAGAAGTTTCTATGGTGTTACGGCCAATGGCAAAGCGCCTACACTTCTATGTCAGCCGATATAGAATTCGTAGACGGTTTACCGGATCCGAGGCTTCTAGACGGCAAAAAGAGGACCCTTCTAGTACTCGATGATCTTATGGAGGAAACCGATAGCCGGGTCACGACCTTGTTCACTAAAAAAAGCCATCATTGCAACGCGTCCGTCGTACAGCTTGTGCAGAATATGTTTCCGAAAGGGAAAGAAAACCGTACAATCAGCTTGAACGCTCAATATATGGTGTTATTCAAGAACCCACGCGACGCTGGTCAAGTAGGTCACCTGGCGAAGCAGATGTACCCGGGTCGAGTTAAATTTATGATGGAATCCTTCAAAAACGCCACGTCAGCACCTTACGGGTATCTGCTAGTAGATCTAAAACAGGAAACAGCTGAAAATATGCGCTTGCGCACTTGTATCTTTCCCGATGATCGTCTTCAGTACGTCTACGTGACGAGAACATAAAAGAGGTGAGCGTCACGTGTGGCCCTTCACTCGTCAGGATGACGCTGAAGCGTATCAAGAAGCACGTCCTCATGCTAGAGCTCTTGAATAAACATAAACATCTTAAGATGAGCAAGGCTATCATCAGAAACGCGGACTCTGACTTCATTTGTAGCCTGTGTGACTGCGCGTACAACATATTGAACGGGAATGTAAAATTGACGGCGGCGCATAAAAAAACACTGATAAAATACAAGAAACATCTGCGACGTTTAGTGAATAAAAAGACGGGTCTTAGGAAGAAGCGGCAAATCTTGCAAACGGGCTCGGGCGCCTTTCTGGCGGCGCTGCTAGCGCCGTTGGCGAGCACCGTCCTGCTGCCGCTGCTCAGACAGGTGATCGGCTGATGCAGTACGCTAAGAAGATGGCATTGGTAGACCCGCGGTTGGTGGAGAGCCTCCTGCCGTTGATCGACCAGCCGCCGAGCACGATCCGTTCGCGTACGATGAGCAGCCTGGACAGCGACATGAAGGACGTGCTAGATCGATCGGAGTTATCCGAACGAGCGAAGGTGGCGTCGTACAATCGACTGTTGAGTCGCTACAATTCGATCGAGGCGATTCGAGCGGCGCAGCCGGTACGCGTGTCCGTGGTGCCGACCGAGGGACCGCCGCCGCCTCCTCAACCGACGGGTGGCCAGGCGCCGCTGCAGGGTATAGAGCGCGAGATCGTGGAAAGCGTACCGAAAACGTTGAGAGGGAAAGCCTTCCTCCTGATCGAGAAAATGAAGACCGACCCGTTGTGTCGATGGAACGATCGCGGCGAGTTCGTGTACGCCGGTCGCCCTATCGCGGGGAGTAACATGGTCGACCTCGTGAACGATCTTATGCGGACGAGGAAGAAGAGGGTGCCGCCGGTCGGCTGGGAAGCGTTCGGGGATGGTATGAGACGACTGAACGTGCCCATGGAGCTCGTCGGTAACGCCCGGCATCGAGCGTACATACAGCAGCAGCCGAAACGATCGAAGAAGGAGGAGGAGGCGGAGGAGACCCCCGGTAGGGGCCGGTATCATCGTCGTCGACGTACCTGGGATCTACCGGCCAAGTGGGAGGAGGAGTCGTATTAAAGAGCTTGAAACGTCGACGTCCGACCCATTCACCACAATGGACCTACGAAGGACGGTAGTCGGCGTCGTCGTCCTCGTCATCGGCGCGGCGGCCTTGGTGTATATATTATTCGTCGTAAACCGATCGTCGTCGTGGTCATGGTGTCCCGGCGGCCTCGTGGTGGTGGCACGCAACGAAAGCGGCGTGCTCGACAACGAGACGACGACACCCGCCTGAAGCGCGCCTATTTCAACCCGAAGCAGGCGGGCAGTTACGGCGGTGTCGACGCCTTGCATCGGGCGGTGGCGTCGACGGTAGGCAAACCGGCCGTGAAGCAGTGGCTAGCGGCGCAGGATGCTTACACGCTACACAAACCGGTGAAACGACGTTTCAAGCGACGTTGCGTTATCGTAGGCGGTCGACACCAGCAGTGGCAAGCCGATCTCGTCGACGTCGCTAAACTGAAAAAGCACAACGACGGTGTAACGTTCCTATTGACGGTCATCGACGTCTTCTCGAAGGTGGCGTGGTGCGTCCCGTTGAAGAGTAAAGCCGGTCCGGCGCTCGTTACGGCCTTCGAGCACCTGCTACAACGGCGGCGTGTGCCGAACGCGCTGCAGACCGATAAGGGGACGGAGTTTCTCAACAGACCCCTTCAGAAACTTTTGAAGGACTACGGCATCCACCATTTCGTGACGCATAACGAGGAAACTAAAGCGAGTGTCGTCGAACTTTTCAACCGAACCTTAAAGACGCGTATGTGGAGGTACTTTACGAAGTATCAGACACTGCGCTACGTAGAGGCGTTACAGAACTTTGTGCGATCGTACAACAACACCTATCACCGAAGCATCGGTAGGACGCCGGCGAGCGTCAACGCCGCGAATCAGGAGAGCGTGTGGCAACGGTTGTACGGCGATCGAGGTCGAGGAGGCAGTAAGCCGAAACTACGAGAGGGAGACCGCGTACGCGTCAGTAAGGCGAAGGCCCCTTTCAAGAAAGGGTACATGCCTAACTGGTGCGAGGAGCTCTTCACCATCGTAGAAACGCACCCGTCCGACCCGCCCGTTTACCGCCTGAAAGACGACGCCGGGACGGTGCTCGACGGCACCTTCTACGAGCCGGAGCTGCAACGAGTAGTCGTTCCGAAGGATAAACTGTATCGTGTGGAGGTCGTTCTACAACGGCGTCGTCGTCGGGGTGTTGAGGAGGCGCTCGTTAAATGGAGCGGCTATCCGGCCTCCTTCAACAGCTGGATCGCCGCCAAGACCCTCGTCGACTATATAGGGTAGGGTACCGTAACATCGGCCGGTAGTTGTTATGTGGACACGACGCTCGATGTGCTGGCGCTTACTACGTGACGTTGCCGCCGACGACTACCCTACAGCGTGCAGCGTTAACCGACGGTGGTGGTGCTACTATGCCCGACGCGGTTACGGCTGGTCAAGCCGACTGCGAGCGCGACGTGCTCGCGGACTACGTCGACGCTACCGAGTCTACGACCCACTCCGACCGCGAACACGTTCCATGGCATTTCTGCGGGAACGAATGTCCTAAAGCCGAGATCATCTTCCTGTGTCAGATCGTCGTCCTGTACACGGTTATCGTCGTCAGTATATACAATCTAACGCGGGGTCAGGGCGACTCCAACCTGTGGACGGCCCTGTTGAGTAGCTGTCTCGGTTACCTACTCCCGAGTCCGTCTATGAAGCGGAGAGGGGATGGCGGCGACTAACTTTTACCTAACCCTACCGAGCAACGCGTCTACGAAGGCGCACCCCGAAAACACGTTGACTCACTACACTACGAAACTACCGCGACGCATCGACCTATCGGGAGAGTGGGAATGCGGTCTGGTGACGCTACAGTATCCGCATACGTGGTACAACGTGAGAAAGAAGGACGCGTACTTCTACCTGTCTTGTGTGACGGGCGATTACGGAATGTACCGCTCCGCCGACGGTCTTTTGATTTACCGGCAATGCACCATCCCGCACGGATTTTACAATAGCGCTTACGAGTTGAGGGATAAAATCAACGAGGCGCTGTTGAAACTGACTACCGACATCGTTAAGGTCCGACTGGAGTACTGCCCCGTCTCCCACCGGATGACGTTGCGTCTATCACCGGGTGTCGAATTTAATATACCCCACTGGAGCCGTCTGAGGGCCGTACTGGGCTTCGAATCGGGCGTCCTCACGAGCCCTTCCGTCAATGACGATACCACCCCCGTCGCGTATACCTACGAGCACGAGGGTCGGCGTACGGTGGATATGAACGGGAGAGTCGACACCCTGTACGTATATACGGACCTCGTGGAACCGCGCATCGTCGGTGATGTATTCGCCCCGCTCCTTCGATCCGTACCCATCTACGGGATGAACGGGGGCATTATTTCGGAGGTCTTCGACCGCGTCCAATACGTACCGCTCCTGCGGCGAGAATTCGACTCGGTCGAGATAGATATAAGAGACGACATCGGTCAACCCATACCATTCGAGCAGGGGAAACTCGTGGCGACGCTTCACATCAGACGCTGTAAATCTAAACTGTTTTGAAACGGCGGAGGAGGAAAATGACAAGAACCGCCGGTCGCACCAACGTGTACGAGGACTACTACGTTCGACAGGTCGGTGGTCAGCTACCGTTCTTCGTCGGCGGCCAGGGGCAGCGGGGACACGGCTTGGGTAATCTGTTCGGGAGCCTGTTTCGAAGCGCCATGCCGCTTATCAAGAGAGGCGCCATGGCGTTGGGGAAACGTGCGCTCAAGACGGGCGTGCGCGTGGCGCGGGACGTCGTCGCCGGCGGGAACCTGAAACAGTCGATGAAACGACGCGCGAAGGAGGCCGGCGCCGACCTTCTCGACGGGCTGTTGAACGCACCGCCGCCGAAAAAGCGACGCCGACCACCGGGTAAAGCGGTAACGGCGACCCCGCGTAAGAAGAAACAACAACGCCGTCGCCGTCAAAAGGAACCGCACGATATATTCAGTAGCTAGGACGGCAGCGTCAGCTGGATAAAGCCACCGGTCGAAGCGGCGGCGTGCAGTCGGAACGGACGGCGGCGAACGGGACAGACGTCGACAGCAGCAGCAGCTAGAATGGCGTTCGTGCATCCGCAGTCGTGCGAGGGTTTGAAGAGCGAACTGGACCTATTCACGCCGCCGCTAACGCAGACGAGCGTCGAGAGCGGGCAGTGGATCGATCACCAGCCGCTGACGAAGCTCGACGCCGGCGGCCCCATCGAGTTCCTCATCCCGGGCTCGGGCGACGAGTATACGGACCTGTCGAGCGTTAGACTGTACGTGCGCGTGAAAATAACCCAAGGGGACGGTGCCGATATCGCGCACGACGCTAACGTGGCGCCGTCCAACAATTTCCTGCATTCCCTGTTCAGTCAAATCGACGTGGCGCTGAACGGCACGTTCGTGACGCCGTCGACCAATACGTATCCGTACCGGGCCTACCTCGAAACCCTGCTGAGTTACGGGAGCGATGCGAAAAAGACGCAGCTCACGGGCGGTCTGTGGTTCAAGGATACGGCCGGTTTCATGGATGCGACCGCGGGGGCTAACGGCGGGTACACCTCGCGGCGTCACCATACGCGGGACGGTCACGAGGTGGAGCTGATGGGCCGCCTGCACGTCGACGTGTTCATGCAAGACCGGTACCTGCTGAGCGGCGTCGACATAAAGCTTCGAGCGGTGCGCGCGAAGGACGCCTTCGCGCTTATGGGAGTGGCGGAGGACTGGAAAGCCGTCATACTGGAGACCTACCTACAAGTGCGAAAAGCTAAAGTGAACCCGGACGTCCAGCTCGGACACATCAAGGCGTTGATGATCGGCACGGCCAAGTACCCGCTACGGCAGGTCGACTGCAAGTCGTTCTCGATAGCGCAGGGGACGATGTCGCATACGCACGAGAACGTCTACCTGGGCGCGCTCCCGCGACGCGTGTTCCTGGTGTTCGTCGACAACGACGCCTATAACGGGGACTACACTAAAAACCCGTACAACGCGAAGCACTACGACATAAACTTTCTCGCTCTCTACGTCGACGGACGTCAGGTGCCGAGCAAGCCGTTGCAGCCGGACTTCCCGAACGGTCATTACATCCGCAGCTACGCGAACCTCTTCGCGGCGACGGGAAAAGCGTACGAGGACGAGGGGTTCGATCTGACGCGCCACGACTACGGTAACGGCTACGCCATCTTCGGCTTCGACCTATCGCCCGACTGCTGCCATGGCCCGCATTTCAACGTCGTGCGTAAGGGCGCCCTTCGTTTCGAGGTCCACTTCGGGACAGCTCTCCCGCGCACGGTGAACGTCGTCGTGTACGGCGAGTTCGAGGCGGTGCTCGAGATCGACAAAAGCCGGAACGTCCTGTACGATCGCTAACATGGACACTTTTCAGCTGCTACGTCGCCTACGTCTCGACCCGTTCACTAGACGCGTGGTCGTCGGCGTCGTGGCCAAAGACGCGCTACCGAAACGACGGCTCACCGATCTACCGGCGGCTTTCGTATGCAACACCGACGACGGCGGCGAACCGGGCGAACATTGGGTGGTCGTCTACGTGGACGTCGACGGGCGAGGCGACTACTTCGACTCGTACGGTCTGCCGCCGCAGCACGACGACTTCCGCGCCTTCCTGCGCCGCAACTGCGACGCGCGCTGGACGTACAACGACAAGCGACTGCAGAGCGTGGTCTCTAACGTATGCGGACAATATTGTGTCGCCTACCTACTCTTACGATGCCGCGGTCTACCTAGGGGTTCCAGTACCTGTTCGGCGCCGATCGGGTGACTAACGACTGTCTCGTATTCGACTGGCTAAAGCCGCATTAGACTCTTATTAACTACTAGTATCGATCGCTTTTTCGCTTTCAAGCTTGTTACCGCTACTACTACGAATAAAAGACGATGAAACGTATTGTAGGTGTTGTTGTTGCATTTGTTTTATTTCGTACCAGGACCCTACCTACCCTACCCCTAGAGGGGGGGGGCCGCCGCCTACCCCTTAGAGGGGTAGGTAGTCCTTTAGGCCCTGTCCTCGCCTTAGAGGCGCCCCTTAGAGGGGTAGTTCCCCCGCCTCGCCTACTACACGAGAACGGGCGCCGTGGTGATGCCGTCGTCGAGGACGCGACGCTTAGCGTAGAAATAGCTCAACGCCGCGCGCTCCTGAATGTACGTCAGCACGGACGATTCGCGCACCTGGAAGCCGCGGTTCGTGCCGCCGCGGCTCCGTCGATCGCGCAGCACGGCGAGGAAGACGTCCTTGTCGATGTCGTTCTGACGCTTATTCAACCCCTTAGTGCTGTACTTGTCGCCGTCCCGACCGAAACAGTAGTATGTTTTACTACAGAGCGCGACGATTCCGCGCCCGGACCACTCCTCCTTGAAGAGCCCCGGCGTTCGCCTGTCGTACAGGCGTCGTCGAGCGCAACAGGGCGGCGTGTCCCACGCTCGCCCGGCGAGTCGGCACTGCGGGTACGCGTCCGCGTGAACGTCGCAGCATTCGGCCGGGAACCAGTCGCCGCGATGGCGAAAGTAATGCTCGCGTTTAGCCTCCTCCACCAGGTCGTCGACGTTCCGGCCCGCGAGGGCTATGTACGCCGAGTCCGTATCCATGGCGCAGTACTGGAAGAGGGGTCTCGGGATGTAGAATGCGATAAAATCGTAGTAAAACTCGAGCATCCGTAGCTTCGCGTACTGATAGACGAAGTAGCCTATCTGGTTTGGTAGTTTGTAGCGGACGATTCGCTTGTTCAGCGCCACCTCGTAGACGCTGCCGGGTACGACGACGTCGAGCTGTCGGAAGCGGCGGTCGTTGACGAGCGTCGAGGCGCCGGTCGTCGTGCAGTATTTCGTGTCCCTGTGGAGATCGACGCGCGTAATAGTCTTCCCGTAAGAGCTGTTGCCCATTAGCTTAAAGGTGTCGGCGATGATGGTTTTGTCGGGGTCGGTGTCGCCCTCGCGTCGCGCCGCCGAGACCGTGTCGCCGAAGCGGCGGAAGCAGGCGACCGGGACGTACTCGACGATCTGGTACACGCGGTCGACGACGAGGCCGTGCTCCAGATACCACCGTAGTAGGGGCGTCGCGAGTAGAATCTTGCTGCCGAAAAAGCTACCCACGAGCGTCCGTTGAGGTCGCTTCAGGAGGTCGTGAGCTTCGGCGTAGCGACGCATGAACGGGCTGAGATCGTCGCGGTCGATGTAGGCGTTCTTGAACACCGGTTGCATCTCGGCGAAGACATCGCGCAGCGCGTCCGGGACGGCGATGTCGCACTCTACCAGCCCGAAGAGGGTACCGTCGCGTACGCCCTTCAGGATCGTCGACGTCGTAACGGCGGCGCCGGGGGCCGTCCAGCGACTCTCCTCGGGCGGTGCCGGCGGTCGCAGTTCGCGCCATTGGCACTCCCACATCTCGACGACGGTGACGAACCGGCGAAGGTAGGTGGTGACGGCTTCGCTCACGGCCTCTAGGGCGACGATCAGGCGCCGCGCGAGATCGTTCGAATCGCCGGTCGTAACGAAGCATTGCGCCACCTCGTGACCGGGGACGTTCGAGGCGATACTCACGCTGAGTAGCTCGTGCCGGGCTATCCACCGGCACTTGGGGCTATCCGCCGGCAGGTCGCTATCGTCGAAGTAGCACTCAAAATCAAATGTCGCTCTGTACGGGTAGTAGCGGAGGTGGTCGGGTACGCAGATGCCCTCGTCGTCCAGCTGCTGAAACACGGACGGTGTCGGGCGGTAGACACCGCCGGGAAAGACGTGGCGAACGCCACCCTCACACGTCGCTTCGTGCCGCCGTAGCGTAGAGGGCTTTCGCCATAACGAGTCACCGCACTTACTGCACAGGTACGATCGCGTATACCGCGAGACGTTGGGTATATACGAGTAGTGAGTGTCGTATAGATTGACGTTCATGGTAGTGGGGTATCGGTAGAGGGAACGACGGACCAATTCGGCGGTCGATCCGCCGTCGGTCGTCGTCGGATCTATCAGTCGATACACGACGACGTTGGTTTCGAAGCACGTCTCCACCCGGTCGAGCTCGTTCAGCGGCACGCCGGCGAAGGTGTAGGGACTCACCACCCCGTCGTTGTAGTCGGCGTAGAGCCGTAAGGCGGGGGTCGTCAAACGGGTGGTGTTTACCATGGCGGTCGGGGCGGACAGTAGTCTTCTTCGGTGTAGGGCCAGGCACCGGAAGAGGCATAAATTATCGGTGTACGGCTTACCTCGACGGTCTTTCGCGAGCGCGATGATCGATCTGTTCGCGTACAGGTAGGCGGGTAGTTGAGCGTTCAGACACCCGATCGGGTGGTGGATGATGGCATTGAGGAAATAGGTAACATTTGTTACCAATTCGACGACCCACCCCGAGTCAGGCCGTTGCATTATCGCGTATTGCAGAACGTCGGGTTGTCGGACGGTCTCGAGGAAGCGGTCGAACGAGGCGGCGTCGGTAACGAGCATCGGGGCTTCGAGGAAGCGTCCGCAACAATTACAGGATGTATGATAATACCGGAAACGACCCGTCTCTTTGTGTCTTAACACAAACCCGAAACTTAAATTGATCTTGAACGCTCGAGCTTGTTTCTCAAACATTTGTCTTAGTCGCGGTTCGAGAACGGACGTGTCCACGCAATGAGTCAGCTGGTGATTGTATCTCGACTGAAGAGGGCCCCGGAATATCGACGTTCGTATACTCGACCAGTGCTCTTGCACTGTACGCCGTAGACCGGCCGACCACCCCTCATCGTCCGCGTCATCATCATCGGGTTGTGGCGGTGGCGGTGGCGGCGGCGGCGGCGGTGGTGGTGGTGGTACTACCTTTTTTTTCGTACCGCAGGTTTTCGAAACTCTCATATGATTCAACAGAGAATGTCGATGAAGAAAATATTTACCGCATTTCGGGCAGGCGATATCGTCATCTCGATTTCCGTTAACGCAATTCTTTAAATGTCTTACTAGGACCCTACGCCCGTTATACGTCTGATCACAATTCGGACATCGGTACTCCCGTGGTTTACTACTACACGTATGTCCCACCAAACTAACGACGTCTCGATTGCATACGGGACAACGAGTAGGCATGTTTGTTGCAGCCGGAGCGAACAATAACAAACACGTTATTAGTTGAAAAGAAGCTCTACACGCCTCTATATACGGGTGGGTGGGGTGGTAGTGATGATGACTGTTACCGTCACTCACCGCCGCCGTCGCTAGGACTACTACTACTATTGATTACCGGGGTTGACCCTACGGCGATCTTTGCCCTAGTTACGGTGAGGCTGAACGGTGGAGCTAAAAATAAAGAGCCGCCTTCTACTATGTGTGTTGTGTGTATGTATGCTGCAGCCTTTATCACAGGCGAGTGTAAGTATAGGACGGGAGTGGTGATTTTCGTAATAGTAAACAACAAGAGTGTTTATACGTTTCAACGTTTTATTAAGCGTCGTACAACAAGCAAAACGTGCTTTATTAAGCACCGCATATTCGAATAAGCAGGCATATTTTCTATTAAAACGTTCTCCACAAACGTGTGTTATTAAGCGATATTCAGCACAAGTGTGCTTTATTCTATTAAAGACTTTAAGCGTCGTACAACAAGCAAAACGTGCTTTATTAAGCACCGCATATTCGAATAAGCAGGCATATTTTCTATTAAAACGTTCTCCACAAACGTGTGTTATTAAGCGATATTCAGCACAAGTGTGCTTTATTCTATTAAAGTTCTTCTTTTTCGGTTATATAAAATAAAGTTCTTGATCTAAGGTTCGTAGATGTATTAAGCAATTCTCGCCATTAAAGTTCATTTTTTTAAGCACTGTTCAGAAACCGGCTCTTCCCAGTAGGTAGGCCGTTACCGCCGACTCCAGTCTCACGTAATTGGGGATGCTGTGGAGCCAGTCGGTCTCAAGGAGCCACGCGGTTACCCGGTGTACGAGACGAGCTTCGGCTTGACGATCCGCGTGAGGTTCGTATCGGTCGTGAACGTTCAGGATCATACGCGTCAAACACGGTATTAACGATCGATCCGTGTAGTCGGTCAATACGGATTGGAAGAAGCGAGTGCATATACTGGACACATCCGTGAACATTCGCCGATAGTGGCGGCTAGGGCGCCCGGCTCTGTACCCTTGTATATGTACAAAGGGGCACCCTTCGTTGGATTCGCATTCACCGCAGTAACGGCGTGCACGATCGAGTATGCTTTCCCCGATCACCTCGGCGAGATTTCTCATCAGCTCCCTCATCAAATCCGCATCCTGAGGTGGCGCGAAGCACGCTCGGGGCGGCCTGGGCGACGGCAACTCGAGAAACGGTGACGCCGGGCCGGACGATCCCTGTTGCGCGTTCGAGTCTCCCGATGATATTAGCACGGTCGATGCCGCCTCATCATCCGCCGGTCTGTCGATCGGGAGCGGGTATAGGCTCGTATACGTAGGCGGCGGCGGTTCGCCACGAGTTTCCCCTGCTCGAATGGTATCGGTTGACCGAGGCGGTGGCGGCGGCGATGCTGTCGAGCTCGAATACGACGGCGGTGAGTCGCAAGCGACTAGCAGCGGTGGTTGATAGGTAGGCTCGACCAAGGGTGTCCACGGAGTGGTGGCGGCCTCGAGCAGGGCGAGGGATATCATCGGCGTGTCCGACGGTAGCAGATCGGCGGCGGCGGTGGGTAGGGCGCTCAAAGCATCGATGATTATAGAGTCGAGGGCCCGCGCCCGTGCCTCTTCGACGTCCTACAGTACACAAAAACGAATCGTTAGCGGATAATATACTCATCGGCGTCGTCGTCGTCGTCGTCATCATCGTCGCTTTTCTTAGACGCCACACTCCGAACGGTGTACGACGGCGGGGCCCCCGACACCCACGTTGTCTTTCGTACGACGAGCTCCTCGATGACCGTGCCGACGATCTGTAGGACGGTGTCGCGCAGTGTGTCGGGGTTCATCGAGGCGAGATAGTCGGCCTTGTAGGGGACGAGGTCGGTCATCGCGTCGTCGAATAGGCTGATCCATAGCTCAGCCGACCCCTCCGCATCTTCCCTCACCATCATCCGAACCGCGAAATAATGTCTCACCTCGCGCTGTACCCCGTGGGAGGCGCATACCTGAGCGCTGTTCGACGATCTAAACACCTTACGACGGCATTGGGTACATCCCTCGTACGTGCACCGGGTTCTCCATGAGATAGCGGCCACCTTTACGTTGGGCGCTATCGAGTAGAGACCGTCGTCCGCCTGTAGAAGCTCGCTTACACTCACCGAAGGTGGAAGGACGAGTAGCGGGGGTGGCGACGACGCACTGCTAGGCTCGGAGCTCGGCGGCGGCGACGTCGCCACTGCTACGGGCGCGCAGATACCGGCAACGATGGTCGACGGTCGGGCTACGGGCGCGCCCCGGCTGCTGCTGCCGGCGACGGCGGGTGGTGTCGATCGGGCTCCGGATGCGTTGATGCCGACGGGCGACGTCTGATCTGCTGCGGTGGCCGCCTTCCCCTTCGCCTTCGCCTTCTTCGTTCGTTTGATAGGTGGTGGTGAACCCGTCGTCGACATGACTGCTGCAGCTGAGGAAGTTCGTAAACGTTAAAACAGTCAAAACAGAGTGAATACATAGACGCTCTTACCCTAACTACTTATAAGCGGACGGTGAATAGCGCGCGTGCGCGTAAACACGTATACCACACAACAGCCGAGTCTGCCAAGGTTATTGAAACTAGAAAAAAGCGCTCGGTTATGAAGTGCACAAACGGCGTATTGCTTTTATAGAGTCTTATTTTTAAATATATGTTTACCATAAGATTCTCTAGTCCTTACAGCTCCTTATAGATCGTTTATTTTATGCTTTTAAGCTTTTATTAAAATGTTTAACATTACGCAACCCGGCCTACGTGACGAGGCCTACGTGCCGCGTGTCAGGTGGTGTTATAGAACCTTCTAGAAGTTCTACAGTAAACAACATTCCGTTACAAGGCGTTTATGGAACTACACGGTCTTTTCGACTAGTCTAAACCATGGCATATTCACGGACGGTACGTAACTACCCATATACCTTTTTAACATTCACGCTTTCTTTTTAATATTTAAGCGATATTTACAAAACTACAGTTCCTTCGATACCGTGGGTCTATTTTATTATTTAAACTGTAGACCTTTTTTTAATCACTGTAGTATATTTAATTATTATTATTATTTAAGACTTTGTTTTCTTACAGGACAAATGCGCTATAATATCACCACCAATTTAAACTGTAGACCTTTTTTAATCACTGTAATATTATAGTTTATTATTGTTTTCTTACAGGCCAAATGCGCTATGCCGTTTCCACGGTACAGGGACCGGAAGAATAACCCTGATGAGGCGCCTCGGTGGTTTGACGATGGGTACTGCGCTAGGCGGACTCAATCGACCACCGTTAGCCGCTGGGGATCGGGGTTGCCTAGAGGCGCGCCGCTACGACAGGAGGCACCTCCTACGGCGGCGGCGGCCGGCCGCTGGGGATCGGGGTTGCCTAGAGGCGCGCCGCTACGACAGGAGGCACCTCCTACGTCACCGCCAGAGGCGGCCGTCGACCCGGACACGCAACTACCGCCGCCGCCGTTATATCGACGCCCCGCGGTACCGGCCGCTCGCACTTGCGTTGTGACTGGTGTACGACGCCCCGGTGCCTCGCTGGTGGAGCGCCCCGACGATCGTGCCTCGCTGGTGGATGCCTCGCTGGTGGAGGCTCGTCGTCACGTCCAGATAGGCGACGGCTTCGGCCCTTATACAGGCCCCCCTCGACCTCCCTATAACAGTACTGGTAGTGGTGGTGGGCCACCCAGTGCTTACGGCGTACGCTGGGGATAGTAGAATATAATAATAAATAGATTGCTCACCGCACTCCTCGTTGTCTTTATGTTCACACCGTTATTATCCGTTTGAACTCTATATTCCAACTAGTTGTCCTGAATCCTCTATAAAGACAAGCTTACATCTACCTAGGTTACGGTATGAATAATACAGTAGCATTATTCTCCAATGCAGCCCAGTCAGCCAGCATCGTTCAATGGACTTTGGACGCCTGTTACCGATTACGCTTGGTGTCAACAACAACAACAAGCGTCATACCGGGTGAAGGTTTGTAAAAAAGAATGGCGCGAAAGAATAGCATAGCCGCTAGCTAAGGGGTCCGTTCAAAGGTCTTGTTATCATATACAAAGTGCTAGAACCGTTACCTAGAGGGCGCTACTAATATCGTTATATAAGTTCGGTGAAATATACCACCGCTAGGGTAAATAACCGCTATATAACCTTCTTTCGTACTAGCATAACCATCTCCGAACCTTCTAGACGAGTATCCTTCTAGTACAAGACACCAGGAGGCGCTAGGGGGTAGTGAAATGGTACTATCTCGCTACACCAGGGGGCGCTACACATAACCGCTAGAGTGTATAGCCGCGTCGCTAGGGGGCAGCAGTGAAATGGTACTGTCTCGCCACACTCATCAATCATAACGTTTTTTATAAGTAAGCTGTCAAAACCACTTAAGATATTTCATTTTTTATAAGTAGATTTTTCACTCGTGCCGGGTCAACTTGCTTGACCTTTGTTGATCTTTGTGACCCGCGGTGCCTTTGATCTCCTTTGATCTTGGCACGAGTCGGGGGCCAGCGCGGTCTCCTTTACTACTTATATATATATATTATTTATGTGGAACAAGGATCCCTGTTAATGTAGTGGAGTTATTGACTCAGAAGTGTGGCTAGTTTGCTGTAAATAACAAGGCTGATGTACGTTTGTGTCAGAGCTTTGTATTAAGTCAGTAATGAAATCCACATAATACAATATGTACATGATAACGTAACAGCAAAGGTAAGGGGAACCAACCACACGCAGGTGGCAGGACCCACCCATAAATTGACAAAAGGCAGGTTTTTGTTTAAAGATTAAATCGCTTTGTGGAAGGGGAAAGCGTCAGAGTGCCCCAAAACCCCTTCTATGCATTATCATGTATATATAGCTAAGGTTGAAACCAAGAAATGTGAATGCTCAATATATAGCAGCGAGATCAATGACTATTGGAATTAACCCTATGCCAAACATATATTACCACACAGTACAGCAATGAATATACATTATTACAACAGACATGTGTATATGTGTGTATATATATATATTACATATACACCTGTATATATGAGGTGGAATGAAGCCAACATGCTTTTGTCTGTCCAAACACAGTTCATCAATAACATCTGGAAGCAAACACATAATAATGATGATGATTAAATGACACCTGTTTGAAATTTGGCGTAAATTTACAGACTTTAGTGAGTTGTCAGTGTCACCATGTGTAAGTATACTTGTTGGATTTTCTGCAATGTAAATCTGACTTGGAGCTGTCTTTCCAGTCATTCTAGCCCTATCTATTGTATCTTTCATTGTCTGTGACATATGTCTACCCTTCTGGTTAGGCTCAGAGGTGTGAAATAGTGAATTTTGTCTATGTTAAAAAATGTCCCAATTGTCCAAGTCATCCTCTTTTAAAATAAGTTTTAATTTCCACCCACATATCATAAACGTGAACTGGCAAACCTACGTTGAACATGGAATCTGGCCTGTGTGATCCATAGGTATTGATATATACGCAGCATGCATAACACAGTGTTTGACCATTCCGTTTATACCATCGTGGTGTGTGTTGAGTGTCACAATTTACACATTGTTTATAAATAACGATGCTGGTACTACATTTTGGACATATCGTGCAATCTGGGGATATTTCTGTGATTAGGCAGCCACACTCATTTCTAAAAACAGATGACTTTGACTTAACAACCGAAACAATTGGCTTATTAATTATGAGAGTTACTATGTTTGTATAATCAAGAACAAGTGGCGTTTCAGTACTTCTCATAATTTTTAAGGGGAGAATGTAGTTGTCCATCTTTCTTCGTTTTGTATCATTAAATACTGCTTGATAACTGCTATTAAGATTGGTAATACTAATGGTTGGCGTGGGCATAGACTTGTTTTTGTTGCTTCTCTTATTACGACTGGCACTTACACTTTGGTAGCTGCTACTGGAAAGCTTTCCATTTGGCTTTTGTACTAGCATATTCACATCAACTGTGCCTGTCATTATCCATTGCATGATTACCTGTCTCAAAAAGTGTGAATAGAGAGAGATGTTGCGCAGATAAGCAATTTAATGTGTTTGAATTTTAGAATTTGGAAGAGCAAGACCATATAACCTGGCCTGGTATAAACTTGCTAGTGAGGCACCTATTATTACAGAGACTCCGCAAATGGATGAACACGTCTGTAATGGATATTTATGAGAACATAGATGTGAACAGGTATGTGAGCCAGTATCAACCCCAGGTTGGTGACAAAAGTTATAAAGAGGAGCTGGTTTCCCCAAGTCCTGTGATATCTTTTGAAATATAGTCCTAACTGTTGCCGGCATTCCCCACCCAAGTGTGTCTGCATAGGTTACAATATTAAATTCCATTGAATACACAGCCAGTGCAAAGTGATTAGACTGTAACAAAATGTTAGTTCCATCTGCATTAGACACTTGTAAATTGCCCAAGACATATGTTCCACCATTACTACCAACAGGTACAAACAAAATAATTTGTCCATCATGAACATTTGCAAATGTTTGGTGAATCTGTGCGCCAAAATTTGTCTTATGTTGTATATCTGATGCATAGTACACCAAAGTTTTAGTATCATAAAATTTAGCATTCAGCATTACACTAATCTGAGATAGAAGCGAATTTAACAGCCAACGTTCACCAAAAAGAAATGTAAGATCTTCAATGTAGTATCGGTTATTTGCTATGAAGACTATGTCATTTTCTGCATAGTTCAGAAAAATTTGCAAATATTCATCTAAACATTTGTGGTCAAGCTGCGAAACACCATCTATGGTTAAATAATGTTGTTGTTCTGCCCAACTAATTTCCATCCTAACTTTTTCTTGAATGTCCTTCCCAGCAAAGAAATCTTTGAAAAGTTTAATGATTTCCACTGAATAACAACCATAATCCAGCACAATTTCTGCTCTATCCGTGTGATTTATCTCAATTTTCTGTAAAATTCCCTCTATCTGGCATAAGGGCGGCATATAAGAATACTGACTGGGATCAGTAGATGTACACTTAACTGTGCACAATCATGTGCATAATTGCAGTTATCAACTTACAATGAACAGTCGTTCCCATATTCTTAAATGTAGGCTAATTCAGTAATTGCAGTGACATTGGCCCCAATTAATTATTCATGCAATAATAACACAGTTCATGTATGATAATATTATAAAAAGCAAGCTTTCATTCACAGCGACAACTGGCAACATAACAGTCAAATATTTCAGACCAAACGTTTCGTGTATGTAGCCTAATGAAATATTTGGTATATTTGTTTCCTCTCGTGTGTTCCAACACTACACAATACGTGTAAAGGTCATAGGTCAAAATCTACCAAATATTTCAGCGACCAAATGTTTCGCTACAGCGGCTTTGTTGACATCTATGCATCGCCATTGTTGTTCTCTCCATTCTCTTGTAACATCATGGCTAGTGGGAGTTTCCCAGAGTTTCAAGTGAAATCATACGATTTTGAGCCACTAGCGGGAACGGTTACAGCGGATGATTCGTCTAATTCCGCTCTTTCCGAGCGTTTCAGCGACGGTAGCGAAGAAGATGATGCGGAGTCGGACAGTCACAATGTTCGCTCATGCAACACCGACTGGTAAGCTTCAACTTCATTATAATGACACATATGGTGTGAAAACTGTCGACAACAACAATTATATCGTTTTAGTACGACGTTATATTATAAAATGCGGTGTCAAAGATGTACAGAGAGTTAGCTAGAGGTTGTAGGTCATCGGACGAAGTAATTGTAAACAGACTTGTCAAAGACAAACTTCACAAAGTTACGAACCGTCGAACGTCGTAAGCATGGTTGTCTGGTTTATGCGGATCGAGTTTAGGACGTTATAGCTACTTACGATATCACCCCTCTGGACAAAACCCACACTTTTTTAGTTGGACAGTTGTTCGCGAGATGACCATAATATCATATATAATGACAGCTCTAGATTATGTCATTTATGTGGAACAATGATTTGTATTACTCTGAGTCTGACACATAACAATATAGCTACTATATAATCAAAATAAACTAAAATAAACATTAAAACAACATGCAGAACAATTGAATAATTATGGTAATGGGTTATAGCCTGAAGGGTTATGTCCTAGACCTAGGGGTTTAGTGTAACCTTAGGGGTCTTATATGTGAGATGCTACCAGTGGGTATATATGTGCCCTACGACTATGTCCATAAAAATCATAAGGACATAGCATTTTTAATCACATTTTTTGTGTGACATATTTATTACAAATCCAAGCAAGTTTCAGAACACAGTTTTACTGGGTTGAATCATTACAAATTCATCAAGCAAGTTTCATAACACAGTGTTACTGGGATGAATCATTCCAAATGTTGGTAACTGTGTAGACCTGGTAACACAATGTGAATCACCACACGGTGCACAGACAATGGTTATAAGCCAAACAACACCCATGGGAATACTTCCCCTGCAGGCAGATTAGAATATGGCTTCAGCAAATACCCATTGATAAACAAGTTATCTAGTCCACCTTGTTGATCACTTTACCTATGACATGCTAATAAATAGCATAGCTTCACATCTACAGACCAATTATTATCTTTACAGGGCAACTTCCCATTGAGCCGAGAAACTGCTGCACTGCCGAGCAGAAAGGTATTCCTGCCGTGCCCATGACAGAAATAGGGTAGAAAGGTTTTTTTGTCTGGGGTAACATTTGCCCAGAGGGGCTTTTGTCCAACTACTTGCATTCATGTGTGAATTTTGTTGTGCCCATGTGTACAGGACTTGTCACCTGACCACACATGGATGGCAGCATTCCTTTTTTGTTGTCTGTGTCTTAATAACTTGTTGGGGCTGGCACCACAAGATGACACTGTAATGGTGTAAGAAGGAAATAGAAATGTTGATATTGATAGCAGAGGTAGAAAGTATTTCTGCCGCATGTTTTCTACTACGAGAACAAAAACATGCCAACCCTCCTAAATTGTTACGCTAGAAAAAGTATCTTGAGCACTGAATTGGATGATGCTTCAAATGAGAAGTAAACAATGGTCTAGTTAATTTACTTTCTTAAATAACGTTACAACTATAAAATAATAGTACTCTTGCTATAAGTACCGACATTTACAAATAATGCTTATGTGACTTAATAAATATTTCTAGATACTGGAGCCACCACCCACACCAACATACACCAGCTCATCATCACTGATGTGGATGAAAGGAGAAGAATCCTGTGGCAGATGCACTCGGCACCGCATGCTGGCCACAGTGGCATCAATGCCACTGTAGATAAGATCACCCAGCGTTTCTACTGGAAGGGTTTGAAAGATGATGTCAAGACATACGTAAGTGGCCTTCACATTGACAGTACTACTTCATACACTGTAATTGATTTATGAAGCAAACTGTTTGTTTTAATGTTGCATGTTTAACAAACTAGATGTCTGGTATTGTTTATATATAATCATAAACATCCGTGTTACCTATTGTGTGTTTTGCATTGAATTTCAGCACTCAAGCCATAAATTAACAATCAAAAATTTAGATACACTGTATTTGTTAGAAATTTATATAACAAAATCATTGTAATGAATTTGAATTGTTATAGATTTTGTCTAAAAAAAATGAATTTATTCTCACATAAGCATGTTGCATTTACTTTGTTATTTGTCATGTTTCAGATTGCCAGATGCGATGCATGTCAACGGTACGAGAAACTCAAGACTGTGGCTCCAAAGCTAACACCAATAAAGATTGTTGAACCAATGCGTATGGCTGGGATGGACCTTATAGGTAGATAGTTTACCGAAATGTTTCTTATGTATACAAACATGTACATATAGTTGATATGACAAAACTTGGATACATAATATGTAAATTAATATTCTAATGTTGGGGCTATGTAGAGGTATCTCCTCCCAGGTGCCACGGCCCCAGTCACACATTTCTGTGTTCATTCGCTTCCTTGGAACAATGACATCTCAACTACTGATTGGCGATGTATTAAAAACACAGATGGAGTTATTTTATTATAAATTTGCTGTTCCACTCATCAGAGAAACATGGAAACTGTACAGGAAACCTTAGCAGTTCTCCTGATTGCGCCACTGTGAATGAATTTAAAATCAAAGTACTGCAATGGTGCTAACTGCTGGCCGCGGTTTGTTGCACCATGCATGGGTGTAAGCCTTGGTTTGTTGCACCATGCATGGGTGTAAGTCTTGGTTTGTTGCACCATGCATGGGTGTAAGCCTTGGTTTGTTGCACCATGCTTGGGTGTAAGTCTTGGTTTGTTGCACCATGCATGGGTGTAAGCCTTGGTTTGTTGCACCATGCATGGGTGTAAGCCTTGGTTTGTTGCACCATGCATGGGTGTAAGCCTTGGTTTGTTGCACCATGCATGGGTGTAAGTCTTGGTTTGTTGTGCCATGCATGGATGTAAGCCTTGGTTTGTTGCACCATGCTTGGGTGTAAGCCTTGGTTTGTTGCACCATGCATGGGTGTAAGTCTTGGTTTGTTGTGCCATGCATGGGTGTAAGCCTTGGTTTGTTGCACCATGCATGGGTGTAAGCTAGTGCAGAATTAATAATTGAATTGCTGTCAGTATTACTGTTAACTTGGGTTGTTTTGTCTGTAGAACTGTATTAAGAGAGTACAGTAGAACTGTACAAAGAGAGTACAGTAGAATTGTATTAAGAGAGTATAGTAGAACCTCACAATGTAGTTACCCCTGCATATTGGCACCCTGTCACTGTGTTAATTTTTTTTTCATTTTAAATTACTGTTAATCTACTAAACTCATTACTTTTGTAAAGCAACCGCCCATCTTTTTCTCTTTAAGGTGGTTATACTGTACAGTGAATTGAGAGTGTGCAATGTCAGCTAGTGAACTAAGACTGTGTAATGTGTGCAACATGGCCAACACAATTACTGACAGGAGGATAGTGTTCCTCAAAGACCTATGCAATGTTACCAAGGAAACTGTGTAAATAAATTGTTGGCAAAGTTATTCAATGCTGAATTGATTAGTGAAAGAATTCATGTTTCGAGAAACAGTGTTGAAAGTTTAATGCACAACATTTGTGACCCACCATGCCAAAATGAGACACTACTCGAGAAATTCATCTGTCAATAATAACTATATTCTCATTACTTCCAGAGATATAGTTAATTTAATGTTAAAAATGCAAAAAGTATGGTTTCAAGAAAAACAATTTCAAAGTTTTTTCTCAGCTGGCTATGGTTTTTACTTTCTTGACTGTGGTTTTAATTCTGTCAGCTGTGATTTTTCACTTTGTGGTTTCACACTGTTGGCCATAGTTTAGAACATTGTCAGCAATAAAAAATTGACAGTTGTCACAAAACTCAGTATGAAACACATGTTGGTAACATTTTTACAATTTCCATATCACAACTAACACATGACAGGTTTGTCTATTCAGGAATGTTTCACAATGGATACTCAATAACAAATTGTGACAGTGGCTCATAACTCGTAATGACCATCAGTAAGAATTTTTGGAATGGTGGGTCACGTATGAATTCAGCCTACCCACAGAGGGAATGCATATTTGATAGGTGCCATTGGTTGGTATAATTGGTCTCTGAGGTAAGAAAATGAGATGTTGTGTGTGTGCATATGTTAGTTTGTTAGTAGCCAGCAGGTTTGGCTATGAAGGTGTTGAGTGTGCGCATAGGTTAGTTTGCTCATAGCCAACAAGTTTGGCTATGAAGGTGCTTAAATGTTTCTTTTATGAAGTTGTCGATGTGTGGTGTATTAATACACTGGCAATGACTGAAGGCAGTTCAATCCAGTCAGTTGAATGTGTTGCTAATAACACAAAATATTGGTTGGTTGGTTGGTTGGTTGGTTGGCTGGTTGTTTAGCCTAGATGATTTGTGGATTGGATTTGTTAAATTGTACACCACAGAACATGATATTGTACATAATAAACTCAGTTGTTATTGAATAAGAGATGTATGTCTACGGTAGTTTAGAAATTAAGTAGAAAACAGTTTATTTTATATAATCAGTTAGATTCGGAAGTAATGACAGCCACATGTGTTATTCCACAAGGATCTATGCTAGGTCCAGTTCTGTTCATGTTATACTTAAACAACATTGTTAAAACAATAAATATGTTATTTACAGATGGCACAAATAGGTTTCACTTACACACAAATGTTACTAGGCTTATTGAAGAAGTAAATTCGGAACACAATAGGATATCAGCATGAATTCATTGTAAAAAAATATCACTAAACAGAAATAAAACTGATTTATTATATTTATTCCTGAAAATAAGACGATGATCATGATGTAATTAAAATAAATGTAATTAGTATAATTCAAGTTACTTCAATAACATGTTTAGGAATTTACCTAGAGGAAACCGGTCACTACATATTGTAATTCACTTGTATGTGAACAAGAGGCACCCCTTGTAAGCGTTTTCTATATATATATATATATAAATTAAAGCCACTTACCACACAATGTGCTGTGCCCTAATGTGTGCAAATAGTTATCCATAAAATAAAGGATAAATAAACATAACATTGTTACATAAGAAGGCAATCAGAATAAGCAGGCCTACTATATTTTTTATTTATTAAAGCAAACAGTTAATTTTGTTGATTAATTTACCACCATTTCAAGAAGAAAGTATTTCGTATGCACAAAAGAATAGCACGACACCGCGGCTGTGCATATAGACAGTGCCGTGCGCCACATATCACGATAGCCTCGGTACTAGTTATAGCCTCGTTTACAGATCATGAACAACAAAAAGAGCGCTCTAAATCACACAATATGTTTGTGTGCGTGAAAATAATCATGCAAGTTATTCCATTTTATTTTTAATATGTATACTAACAATTATACTGGAAAACATTTCGTATTACTAACGCAAACCACCTTAGTAACAACGCGGAATCCTGGCACGCACCTACTCTGGGCCTGCTACCGTCGCGGGCCGAAAGTAGGCGGTGAATCCTGGCACGGGTGAATCGGGGCCGGCAGAGTCATGTCTGACGTCACATCTCAGCATCCCAAAAAGCGCGCCAAAAATATGCATATTCGAAAATGTCCGGATGTACAACATAAAATGTGGAATTTATAATTCTTTTATTTTGGGGGATTTGTTTTGGTTGGTGGACATGGAAATATATAGCAGGATCTAATTTAACATGAATTCAAGCAATACATGTTTTTATTCCCTTTAAATTAAGCATGACCTCGCATTTAGAAACCCATGTTGAGCTGGGTTTATCAAGTTATGTTTAACAAAAAAATCCACCATGTGATCTTTAATTAGTCTTTCTAGTAATTTACAAATCACCGATGTTAAACTAACTGGTCTATAATTATTTGACTTGTTTCTCGAACCTTTTTTAAATAACGGTATAATGTTTGCTTCTTTCCATTCTAAAGGAACCACTCCCTCTTCTAATGACAAGTTGAAAACTGTTGCAAGTGGTATGCTAATTTGTTCTACAGTTTCCAATAGTAGTTTGGGTGGAATACCATGCACTCCAGGTGATTTATTATCCTTCATAGAAGGAACGACTATTGCAGGAGGCAAAAGCAAAAAACAACAACAACAGGCTGTTGGAAACAATGCAACGCCAGTTAACGGGGGGGGGGGGGGGTGTCCAGAGAAGGTAGTCTAGGAGGCCCCAAAAACGTCAAGTGGCGGTCGACCCAAATGGTGTAGACAATGTTTCGATCCCGCGCCGCCGTAACTTCAGCTTCCGCTGTCGATGCTCGAGTGGTGATACGTAAAAACGGGGGAGGGGGTGTTGTTATTTTTTTGTCGCTGCGAGTACATTTCTTCAGGTGTTCATCACACCTTCTAGTTCCGCTGGCTAGGCTGCGTCGACTATGACACTGTGACATCGGAAGACTGGGGACTGGGGGGGGGGGGGGGGGGGGGGGGTGCTACTGAAAAATGTTCGCTGCCGCGCCGCCGTAATTTCATCTTATTATAACCACATTTTCAAGGGTCTAGGGGGGACGGTCACATAGGCCCATTCATCAAGGTCCACGGGCACGCAATTTTCCAAAAGTCCAGGGGGTACGTTAAATCTGGTGGCTATTAGGTGTGGTTTTGGAAGCCATATTGGATCGGTGACAATATCAAGCCCCGCACCACGCACTGGTGGAGGTGGTTGAAGGCACCAAACAATACGAAACGCTACACGTTTGTGGGAGTTTGTGAACTTCAGACACACCATATACACGTCCAGGTGGAGTTGAAAACTGTTACACGTCATTGGCGGAACTTAAAGAAAAACAACGGAGTTTACATTTAAACATCAGTTTTATTTTCTCACAAAGCTGATATACAAACACCAAGAAGATACACATAAACTACACATATACATAAGTTATTACTACATAAAGGTATATGTATATATACATATATTATAGTTAAGATACATTAAACGAATTATTTGAAATAAAAGGGTCTATGATATATTTGACATTTTGGTTGAGATTTCGTCAATACATACCCGGACTGGAAAAGGGTGCCCATCATCCAATATTTTTACATGCAGAGATATAGACGTACACATATGGAACTGGATGTGTACGTGCTGCAGGGAATCGCAGCGCCACAAACGGCATAGGAATAATCTAATACCACATGTGTCATGTATATTGTCTACCGGCTAAATCTTTAATAGGTAATATCATGCTGTGTCTTGTAGTGTGTCTCCCATATGGCCCGAGACCTCGCCTTCGGAAGCAGCGCGCTGCCTTGTAAACAAACTGATTCTGCTACAATCACTTAAATTAAACAAAATAAGTGATTTAGTTTGTTAAACATATTGGGACAATCAGTATGTTACAACGTATATAGTTTATATTGTATAACATTATTTTTACAGTAAACAAAGCAGTCGGATTGCCTCACTTTAACGCTTAATCAATTCACAAAGAGTCGTGTGTAATACATCTGCTGACAGCCTCTACAACTGCGCGCCGAGGTTATCACAGCCGGCCTCTTCGTTTCCGTCCTCGTTCTCGACGTACGTGTCGGCGATTCCTGCTCGTTCGTACTCGGCGATGGTCGACGCGCCCAGGTACGTGAGGACGCCGAAGAAGATGAATCCGCCGCATATGATTGTGACAGAGACGATGATGAGCGTATTGCCGAGAGGAAGGATGACGAAGGCGGTGACGAGGGCGACTGTGTCGAGGATGTAAACAAACGACGCGAGGACGTGACGGTGGAAGTGGCTGCCCAGTGTCGCCCCGACCGGCGCCATTATTGTCACGATTGGAACCGTCACGCCGAGGTAGTCGAAGGCATCTTGCGAGATCTCATTCATTACCATACCGCGCCAGTAGAAGCATATGCAGCTGTTGAAGGCCATGAGTATGACGGAAGTAGGTGTCGCCACCTTCTCCGTGACGCGGAACAGCAACGTGAGCACGCTAGAGGGCACAATACAAAGACTCGTGTTAGCAGCGATATATTCCTGACTAAATAAATAAGACATTACACGCGTGTGTGGAGCGCAGAAGCGCAGCGGTAAGAGCTCCGGACTCTCGACTGAGAGAACCCGGATTCGAATCCTGTGCGGCGATGTCGAACCTTGGGCAAGTTTGTTTACTCTACATTGCTTCAGTTCATTCAGTTGTATGAATAATTACCTGGATATTTGGGTACAAATAGTCTGGTGTTCAATTGAACAGGTCTGCCAGGGAGTAAAGTGTAAAGTGCTTTGAGCAGTCATGAGGACTGGATACTGCGGTATATAAGAACTTACCTTTTCCTTTTAATGTGCATTATGAAGTAGACGTTTAGTTTAGTAATTATAAAGTAGACGTTCAGTTGGGTAACTATTCTATCTACTACTATAGTAGCATAGATCCAAGTATTTAGTTATTTCAAATTGGAATATTTTCGATACCTCCATACAAGGTATTAAAAGTAAATCATCGAACTTGATTGAGGCACAATTATGGATAACGAAATTAAAAAGGTTTATCAATGTGGCAAAGGCAACACAATATTATTTGACAAGCAAACAATTGCTGTTTCAAACATTCTATTGTTTAGTTATGCCTGCGTTTTATTTGTGGCAAGTTGTGTTGTATTTTATTACAATATAATTAGTCATGTTGATTGTTGAAAATAATTAATATTGACTTGGTGATTGATTAATGACAGAATGACAGACTGGTTGGTTGGTTGATTGAATGGTTGGTTGATAGAATGATTGAATGAATTATTGATTAATTGATTGATTGAAAGGATACATTACACCATAGACCATTTTTGTCAAACAGTAACTTTACAATAGTTATGTGCATGTAGTAACATATGGACCATTATATTTTTTAACACCAACATTTGCATTTGTACTTCAAACAACACTAACGAATATAAAGTTTGACACCGAGTGTCGACCCGGCTTACCTGAAACAACAAATGTCGAGGCCATTCCCGGCAAACGACGTGAACAAGCCTCCGACGATTCCCGCCACTAGCAGCACCGTACCCTTCCATAGCTGCATGTTATGGATCTTGTAATACGTCTTACGCTTGTTGTAGCGATTGAGCATAAATAAAGCGAAGGCGAAAGAGAACCAGATGCTCACGAATCCCATCTTCTTTTGTTTCGGGTCGAAATACTGGTCAACAGTGTAAAATCCACCGACAGCGCCGAGAGCGCCACCTAGCGAACCGATGAGCAAGGCGTACCATTCGAAGTGGATCCCTTGCAGGATGATGGAGAGCGACGCCGCTGTCATGCCGCAGGCCTGTTCAGACGGACAGAAATAACGACAAATACAGTATTATACACCAACGTAGCCAAATGTAAGTAACAATACTACAAAAGGTGGCTATTTAGAAAACGATGTGAAACGAATAGGCTCCTATAAAATAATTAGGAAACAATTAATTAGCTAACCGCTACATGATTGACGTTTTGATCCTAGGCGCCATATTCCGTTTGCCCTATACTAAATTATTATGGAAATAAGGTTTTGCTGGGGAATCTAGAGCAGATTGCTAGATCTGTGTTGGCGTATTTGGAGCGCGTCGGTCATTTACTGGTACAGAGTGTGTGTAAAGGACCTATACAATCGTCTTAAACATAAAGATTTGAAACAGCCTTCAATAAAAAAACAGCCGTGTAGAGCAAAGAGAAATGGTTAAGTTAACAATTGAGAACGCCATGATAACATAAATACAGTTTACAAGAAAAAGTGAATGAATTACGGTTTAACAGTACTCCTTATTTTAATAGATATAACATAGGAAGAGTTTGCGACATACTTATTGCTATTGGCTTTTCATTGGACGATGGCTGCGAGAGAGCGTCGTTACCTGCACCATGACGGAGAAGTCTCTGGCGACGGATGGGTGGACGCCGAGGACGAGCGTCATGACAGGGAAGGCCACCGCTCCGCCACCTTCACTCGTCATGCCTGCCAACGACGGACAGTCACAAATGTAAACTGACTGTCCTGCCAAACTTCCGCAGCTGATACCTTCATGTTTAAATCATTATCGCTGTACTTAATTTTACTTTAAGAAACGAGAATTTGATGGAACAGTACTGCATTTGGATAACAAGTTATATTTCACCTTCACTTGTAAAGATGTAACGCGTATTATAATTCGTCGCTAAATAATGTAGTTTTGAAAATATCAAAAAGTGAAAGATCACAATAATGGTCTACCACGTACTGTTTGGATATTCTTTTGAACCAACCCAGACGTCACAATGTTCCGTTGAACAGTCGTTCGGCGAACTAATGAAAATCGTAGCACATAGCCATTAACCATGTTTTTTTAGCATTCATAGTTACACAATAAAATTCGCATATATAGTAATCCCCGTCACAGCGTTACTGAACCGGCCCACAAACGATGCTGGGACGCCACCTACCAGCAATCGTGGCGCCAAACACCATGGTGATGCTCATGGCGTACTTCTCGCTGAAGATGTACCAGCGGCCGTGACTGATGAAGGCGGACCAGTAAAGGATCTGGATGAAGCAGACTGGAACGAAGAAGCCGATGGCTCGTCGGTGACGGGCCATGAAGCGTTTGTGCCAGTCATCGTGGTTCAAGTCCGACTCCATCTTGGCGGCTTGGCCAGCATGAAGTTTCTGACCTGCAAATCAATCTACTGGTTTGATGTTTCGTTTCCTCTCCTTTATTAAGAGGTATAATTAGGTAGTTGTTATACGCACCTTTCACTTAACAGAAAAAAAGATAACTGAAATTGAGGAACGGAATTGAGGCTAGCCTTACTCATGACAACAGGGAAACACGAGGAGAAGATAACTTAACATGTCTCCTAATTAGCCAGAACAGTCGATTACTCTTAAAAGGACTGGAGCTGTTATTTAAATTGGTTTAGTCAACATTCGCCATCTTTCACACACCGTGGCCTACACCCACATTGAGTTTTAGTTTATATGGCGTCCCGTCTGTCAATGCCATTTTCCCGGTATTATGCTTCGTAATAAACCGACCGGTGATTCCGTAATGTCACCTACATTCCTTAATGCGTAGATAGTTGCACGCTATAAACCATTATAATCAGGGCATCGTAGCCACTTAGCAGCGATTCGATGGCTGACTTATTTGTGCGGTTTTATATCAGAGTTTGTCTTCTCCTAAATCACCTGCATACCTAATGCGACAGGTCTACCCGACGTGAGGACTGCACAGAGAGGGACTTTGGTAACAGAGAGAAAGGTGAAGGGTGGACAAGCGGACAGGGAGCAGCGGACGCCAACAGCACCAAGAACAGTGCAACAAGAAGAAGAACAAATTGCACACTATACTAATATAATTGAAATATATTATTTTAGTACAGCAATAGAATATTCCCTCTGAATTTGACAATTTAATGAAACTGGTCAATTAGTACTCGCCACTGTCTCGTATAAACATTACGTACGTAATATACGACGCTGGGTGTCGTACATTGCTCAGGTCTACTCGTGTGCAAGTCAACCACAACATAAGATTACATTATACAACATATTTTACACGCAGGTTTATATATTCCGCCCACTGAAGCCACTTGTGTAGACAGGTTTGAGGACAACGAAGCCGTACACGGTGAAACAATGACGGATTACTTCCGTTAGCCAGGATGATTGGAGAACCTGTACGAACGCAGCTCGGCTGACATGAAACATGATGGCAAAGATATCGCGAAACCCTTTTTGCTTGATTGATTAGTCACATAGTAAGTAGATGTAGAAAGGAATCGTGAGAAAAAGGCATCGCTTCTTCGGACGACTTTCCTGTAATGGAAACCATGGCGGGTCTAACCGAAGATATGATATGTCACAGCTGACCGCAGCAGTGTCTCACCTTCCCAGAAGAACTTTTTGAACCAACCGGCAGGACCTCGCTTACACCAAGTGACAGTGTTCGATGGCGCGTCCACCTGTGAGACATGGAAACATCAACGATTGTAGGCGTTAGTGTGCATGTGTGTAAACCCGGGTCTATTCATGCGTGTGTACGCGCATATTGCAAAATTATTTCTTATTAGCTGATGAAAAGTTTATAGTTTACGTTATTTTAATTAGGTAGCTTATTGTGTTTGCTTATTTACACTTTTAAAACTGATATAATCATAATGCTTATTTTTAACTGAAATAAAAGTATTCGTACTCATATATATTTAAATACTATTCGATGCCACTTGCCTTAGTTGTCCCCATATTTGTAGTCACGCTGTCTTTACACTGCATGTTCCTGTTGAAAACAATCGAGTAAGTAACATGCTGCACAGTCCGTAAGAGCACTAAGGTATTCTGCGTCTACGGTACTGGGGTAATTTCGTCGGGAAAATGCTTTGTCGTGATATTCACCTCTCCAATTTAAGGTTATGAAACGCTTCCGACTGACGGCGTAATGATGATGTAATCTACGTAAAAGGGTCAAGGAAATAAACCCTGCCCCCGTGGCGTCTACGCCAATGTATGCGGTGGTCACCGAACGTGTAATAAATGAGGGTCATCATATAGTTGCCTCGGTTGATATATATATATATATATATATAAATAGACGTGTAAGTTCGCCTCTTTAATTCGCTTAAACGTACGAGATAGTTAAAAATGTAGGCATGTAAACAAATACACAATTACAGGTGATAAATAACACTGCAAACGGTTAAAACAGAAATGACACATCCTCGCAAGCCAGGGATGCGACTACTAACTGATACTGATGTCATCAGCAGCGCCCACTGGTGCGCGAGGATGGAACGACAGGGTTGGCAATTTAAATTAGACTATAAATACTCCACACCGTGCACATTATAATAACTATTCCACCCGCCTTCTTTAATTCGCTTAAATGTTAGTTAAAAAGTAAACATGTAAACAAATGTGTAATTGCAATAATTGTAATTGTGATGAGTACTGCATATGTTTAATCCAAATGACATGATTGATAATTAAATTGGGTACATAGCTATCTTACACCATGGCATGCACATATAGTAATAGGCATAGCAATCACTATTCAGTATTTATTTTGGTACATGTATCATTGTACACTACATTGCTGGATCGATCAACTCATTTATTATACTAGTGATCCAAGTTTGTGCTTCGCGTAATTCCGTGGCAAGGAGGTGTTATCGCTGTTTTTCTAAAACCTAAGACGTTTACATTGAATGATGACATGCCAGCCACCTTTACTCATTGCTACTGTCGGTTTAACATAAACCTTAATTGATGAAATAAAACAGAAGATAACAAATGACACAAAAGGCTACGGGGCACTGAACTGTCTGAACAGGACGATGCACGAATTTAGGACACGTAACCCAGACTATAGCAAGACGAACGATGAACTTGACGCACCACTAATACTAACTATTGGAACCGGTTCAAATTATGTTCAAAGCATGTATATAGAATGTATAATTAAGTAATTAGCACGTGTCGTTGTAACTAAGAAATAATCTCAAATGTTTTGGTTAGTGTGCTCCCCCGACTGCATCCATGCCATTCCCGGCGCGGCCAGTGCCCGTGGCCAGCGCCTGTGGCTACGCACGGGTGTTGGTGAATTCGGCCCACGGTGAATTCGGCCCAGTGAATTCGACCCAACTTTCTGGTGAATTCGGCCCACTTTATAATGGCGTGAATGGGGTGGTGAATTCGGCCCATGTTATATCTGCTAAGTGAACTCGGCCCAACTTTCTGGTGAATTCGGCCCCCGTTGTTTTTAGAGTTTTAAGTCGTTAGTTAGTGAAAATGTTGTTCATAAAAACACACATTTAATCACCATTTTATGTTCGAACGTCTAACTTCGCTCCAGCACCATATCTTGCGCTTTTCCAGCGCTATCTCGTGCGGTGTCGATGGCGCTGCCGCTGGTGAGAAGTGCCGTGAATTGTGTGTATAAACGAGAATAGTATGCCTATGCGATGCGACAAAAATTGACTAATGTAATACGGTGAAAGGATGTCACATGCTGTATAAACGGCACAAGTCAGCATTTGTTTGCAGTGTAACTTTATTAACGTATGGTGCAATGAAAGGTGCAATAAACACATAGACCCCTAGCAACGGTTTGGAAAATCTCACATAGCTAAATGGTACGCAGAGTAAGTATACCATCGCAAATACTCAGGCGTATCACTTATCACGCTACAACATTTTGGAGAACAAAAATCAGTTATACTCAATATTATGTATAATATAGCTGCTTCTTCTGTATAATTTACCTACCGAAAACAGCTTAATTTGTGTTGTAACACATATTCATGTCGTCTGCTTAGTTCCAGTTCAGCCCAGGATGAATACGTTTAAAAGTGCTCAATATGTCAATTAATAATATAGCACTATATAACCTTGTTGTTTGTACATGATATGTAAGTAAATAAGTAAATGTTTATTTTTCCAACAAAAGAACCATACATACAGTGTTTATGGTATATCAGAATGAGTATGTCAGAAAAAAGGGGTATACTCATAATGTATGCATGTCACCACTACCAAAACAGTTGTAAGTGAATGTAGTCTGTGAATAAATATATTTTATCTTGTCATTTATCTTTGATTTGTGTCGGTTAAGAAAGTGTGAAGTCGGTAGTTGCTACACTGTAACTCCTGTCGGCAGTTTATGTCGTTGGTTAGCACTTCAAAGGAATGCTTGTTTTGCAACATCCAATAAGTTACATTGTGTTAATTACAGCTGTTAAAGTGTATTCAAGGCCAGGCATGCCCAATTGTTTACGTCTGTGGAGCATCACCGTGAGAAAGACAGCGGCAGTGAATAGCCAATAATCATCCAACGACTTTCTACATTTACAACATACAGCGGGAAACATTATAAGTATCACTAACAATCAATGACAAAGTTAAATTGTTGTATTCGAATGGAAAACTGTGAATAAAATATGATAGTTTTATATTGTAATTGGGACAATTATAATACTCATTTATTTATTTCATTATATAATTCTACACCTATATATTCCATTAATGTCTAGACACGCATTAATGACACTGATATGTTTGGCCGCTGTAATAACTTATTGCTGTTGACTGACATATGCAGACATAATGATATGCCTACGTGAAACGTGTCACGCCACGGCAGTCATCAGCAGGCTGCCGGCAGTCAAAGTTGTACACAGGCACAGCATTGGATGACGTCACCGTACTGAGTTGGTAGACCTTGTTACAAGTGAATGATGGCAGTTTTTTTATGACATCTATATCAGCATTATTTATAGATTTAGCAATTCGTTGATGTGTATCATTTTCTGTACTAGAATATGTTTATTAGTTTGTCGCCGTTTTGGCTTGTCACCGATTTGGTTTGTCGCCGTTTTAGTGTGTCGCCGTTTTGGTGTGTCGCCATTTTGGAACTGTCGCCGTTTTGGATCTGTCGCCGTTTTGACCTGTACCCGTGCCCTGAGGCCGAATTCTACCAAGCGAGGTGGGTGGGCCGAATTCACCAGGCTGAATTCACCGTGGGCCGAATTCACCAGAGTTATGGGCCGAATTCACCAAGCGATGTGGGCCGAATTCACCGTGGGCCGAATTCCCTACGCACGATTCGGCAGTCGTTAACGGTTAGGCAAATAACGTTATTTTAACAACGTGATTTACATAACAAGCATGCCTATGGCCCTATCATGTATTTGTAAAGTAACTATGCGTGCACTTACTACATGTCAGTGTTTCTATTGAATCAAAACCAGACTTTATCGTCCACATACCTCATTTGTTTATTCTCTCTGCGTGTTTATTGTTCGCAACATGTGCGAGACATCGTTTATAATCTCGTTAGCAGGAGAGTTCGATCGGAAGGTAAAAATAGACCAACGTAGTAGGAAACCCCATATCTTCGTTGTTTTGTTAAAGGAAAACAAAAGGCAACGTTTTGGTGTTAAGCATCTAAAAGAGTTAATACAAACTACAATTTCCAACTACAATCAAATTTTTAACGTCAGCGGTTTACCAGGAAAACATTTTTGAACACGCAACTACCGAATTTCTATGGACTACGCCATTGTTAGAAGAAAGTGACGTCACACTGTCGTAACTTTTCTGCGTACTATTTGTTCCCAACTCCGTTAGGTAGCGCTATGGTAAGTTTACCAATTAAACTATGTGCGCATGCGCTGTGACTGTGTAAATAAGATGGCTTTCCAATTCTTCGGAAGACAACGAAAACCAAATCGATTTCGAAGCAGCTGGTTACCGGTTTGAACCACAAAAACAATTTTTCGGGTCTGCGCATGCGTCAGGTGTGGTCGTTTCTCTTCGTTCGTTCCGACAGCTATTGCATTAATCTCGAGATCAACATATTTTGATTTGTTTTAACTTGATTATATACATCTATAACAATATCTAGATGTAGCCGCATGGTGATATTTGTGTTCGAAAGTTTCTAAGTACGGTTTTAGTACACTGGCTTCCTTAGCAACAAGTCACGACATTGATTGGCATAACAAGATGGCGTAAATTGTAAACACTGAGTTGGAAAGCGCGCGTAACACAAACCCCCCAAAGTCAACTGAAACAATAGTGCTGGTTTTCAAAATAATTTTATTTACTCAGGCTGCATTCAGAATAAACTAAATTACTCGCAACTAGAGCCTTATTTCTACCGCATTTAGTATTCTTAAGTCTCGCTGAGCGTGTATTTCCTGCCTCAACTGTACACTTCGTGTAAACAAAGGCTATAGTACGTATAGCTCCATCCATATAGAAACGCGCAGGTCAGGCTGCTAACTAATTGATTGCCAAATCTAATAGGAGCACCAATATACCTTTATACTAACAGGCTTTTCGCACAGGACGTCTTTTAAAACCCGGAGTCGCCCTGGGTAAAAATCCCCGGTTAGCTGCACTATATAATAAAGACGTCTTGTCTGCACTTGAAATTTAAATATATAATTTAACCTGATACCTGTGCGAAATCTTTCAATTGCATTGATCATAATATAACGTAGGTTAATTAATAAAAGAGAGAGGGAGAGACTTGGCTTGCAACTGGTTTCTTTTGTGAAATCCTATAACAGCATTGAACATTTTATTGTAAGTACATTTTATTTTTCAACATTTTAAAATCTACACCATATTGTTTTGTTTTTTTTGTTTTGTTTTTAAGCCTTCACTATTTATGTCGGAGTATCTGGACAGTCGTACAGCGGCATAATTTATTTATTTTTTAACACATTTTAAACTACCTGAAAATTGGCAGGAAACTTGTCACATAAGATGGACCTACGGGTAACAACAGCTTTCATACTGATGGTCGCATTCATGGCGGGTCTTCGACATGGTAATGGTTTTACATCAGCATCACTTCCTGATAATATAAATGCTGGATTCCAGTTTGTGGGTGAGAGGAGGATCCAGACAGCTTTGCTGCTTGGAGCTGATATGTACATCAAGCGTGTCGTGAACAGACAGTCACGATATCCATCTGCGAACCAGCGAACAATGTCCACTTATCTGTTACTTGCACTACTGATCTCGGGTGATATACAGTTGAACCCCGGACCAGTTAAGTATCCATGTGGAGTATGTAAGAAGGCTGTTGCCAGAAATCATCGTGCTATGTGTTGTGACGAATGCGACACATGGATCCACATTGGTTGTTGCGGGGTATCACCCAAAGAGTATCGCCATTTACAACATTCTAATGTCAGCTGGTACTGCACTCACTGTTCATTACCAAATTTCTCAAACTCCTTTTTTAACGACAGCTCCATATTAAGTGACCCTAACCCATATGACTTGTTGTCAGACTCAGTGTCTGAAAATGGTGACAACATTGCAGACTCTGAGTCCGAACCTACAAACCGGAACAAACCAACCAACAAGCCTAAATCAAAACCAATTAAGATTATGGTCATTAACTGCAACAGCATACTAAGCACAGATAAACGCACCCAGTTTATGAATACTGTGGAGGCCGAGGGTCCCGATGTAGTGATTGGCACAGAGTCGCACGTAGATGCATCGGTATCTGATGGAGAAATCTTCCATCCAGGATACGATGTCTACCGAAAAGACCGAGACAGGAATGGTGGAGGAGTATTCGTTGCCATAAAGAATTGTTTTATTTCGTCGGGGATGCCCGAGTTTGACTCTGACTGTGAAACTGTATGGGCAAGAATACAGGTGTTCGGGTGCCGGACCCTGATAGTGGGATCATATTATAGACCACCTAACTCCACTATCGATGCACTATCTGGTCTGGAGAATTCGCTAGGCCGTATTAGCTCGAAATATCCAGCGGCAAACATTGTTTTGGGGGGTGATTTTAATATGCCGGGCATCGACTGGGAAACCAAGTCGGTGATCAGAAACCCCCAGTATGGCAATGGTATGAGTCAAAAGCTGATTGATATCTGCAATGACTTTTCATTGGACCAAGTGGTCAGAATACCAACACGCCTCAACAATATACTGGACCTGATTCTTACCACAAACCCTAACCTGTTCAGAAATATCTGTACTATCAACGGAATTAGCGACCATGACATTGTCACCACCGATCTCGACATGAAAGTACCAATGAACAAGAAGAAAGCCAGAACCGTTTATATATATAAACGAGCAAACATTGGTGCCATTAAAAAAGAGTTAGATGAATTTAATATAAACTTGTTTGGAGAGGATTTCAATTTGCGATCAGTTAATGAGAATTTGAATATGTTTAAATTAATTGTACTGGATAGCATGAACAGATTCATTCCCACAAAGAAACTATCAACTAGAAATAATCTTCCATGGATGACAAGACATATTCACAGACTAATCCGCAAGAAACAGAGACTATATAACAAAGCAAAAAAGACACAAAACAATCAGGATTGGACTGTCTTCAGGAAGCTCCGGACACATGTAAAAACAGAACTAACCGCTGCGTATCATAACTATATTGATAGCATGCTTGACGTCGAGTGTAATGAAGAAAGGTCAATCCCTAAGAAATGTTGGTCATACGTCAAAAATATAAGAAAGGACTTTGTTGGTATACCATCACTGAAAGACCACAATAATCACCTGGTTTCGTCTAGTAAGGGGAAAGCAGATATACTGTCAAAGCAGTACCAAACTGTCTTCACAAAGGAAGATCTTGTCAACATCCCAGTCATGCCTCAGTCACCATATTCCGCAATGCCGGGAATCACAGTCACTGTACATGGAGTACACAAGCTGTTACTCAGACTGAAGCCCGGCAAAGCGCATGGCCCTGACGCAATCCCAAACAAAATTTTAATGGAGACAGCTGATCAAATTGCACTTTGCCTGGCTAGAATATTCCAACAATCCATCGACACGGGTGAGGTCCCCCTTGACTGGAAACATGCTAATATATCAGCAGTATTCAAGAAGGGTGACAAATCAATCGCAGCAAACTATAGGCCAGTATCCCTCACATCAGTATGCTGCAAGCTATTTGAACACATTATCTACAGCAACATAATGGACCATCTGGACTCTAATAACATCATCGTAGAGTACCAGCATGGGTTCAGGAATAAACATTCATGTGAGACACAATTAATTGGTGCCATAGAAGACATTGCAAAGAATATAGATAACGGCCACCAAACTGATCTCCTAATACTGGACTTTTCTAAGGCCTTTGACACCGTGCCTCATGCACGCCTTATGGGAAAACTCCAGTATTACGGGGTCAGTGATGGAGTCACCAACTGGATTTCAAATTGGCTAACTGACAGAAAGCAGAATGTAGTCGTAGATGGCGAGTCGTCAGAAGAAGTGACAGTCGAGTCTGGGGTACCACAGGGCACTGTACTGGGCCCACTTAAAAAAAAAATTATATGTCAATGATATAGGAGAGGGGATCACCTCTAATATCCGGCTTTTTGCCGACGATTGTATTCTATACAGGTGTATCAATGACAGTAATGACGTAGAAGCCCTCCAGTCCGACCTGCATAGGCTGGTGGACTGGTCTGCAACCTGGCAGATGCATTTTATTATCAATAAATGCTCAGTTATGCATATCACCAAGAAGAGAACTATCCACCGATCTCAGTATACCATCAATGGAGACAGCCTGGGAACTGTACACCATCACCCGTACCTAGGTGTGGAGTTCTCTGATGACCTCAGATGGAACACTCACATATCCCACCTATCTGCCAAATATAACCGTATATTAGGTTTTATCAAGAGAAAACTAAACAATCGGCTTACTTTGCACTAATCCGCCCTAATCTCGAATACGCGAGCGCTGCTTGGGATCCATACACCAAAAAAAATATTAACGAACTTGAGAAAATACAGCGACGAGCAGCGAGATTTGTAATGGGTAACAACAGTCGGGAAAGCAGCGTAACATTAATGATGAAAACACTCAAGTGGGAGTCCCTAGAGCGCCGCAGAGAGGTCAGCCGCCTAGCAATGTTCTATAAATCTGTACATGGAGAAATAGCCCTTCCTTTGCCGAGCCACCTCGTTCACTCAATCAACAACACTCGTGGCCACAGTGAACGATTTATTCAGGTGCCGGCAAGGACTCAGGTTTATGCTGTTTTTAATAGAACAGTAAGGAACTGGAACGGACTAACCGAAACAGTCGTGTCTGCAGCCACGGTGGATACTTTTAAATCTAGGCTGGGCAGACGACTCTAAAAATTCCCTGTAGTGCTATGCCATATGCCCCCCGTCCCCTATATTGGCGTAATGACCGTATGGTTTTTGCCAATTATTATATAGACATAGACATAGGAAGATACGACAGAGGCGGGTGCCGGTGGGCACGAATAGGAAGGCCTACGGGCAGTCGAAATGTCGAAGCGCATACCATGCCGAGATGAAATTGACTGGTGTCGGTGTGGAAAATGCCGCAGCGATCTTCTTGTTCAGGAACAAGAACTGAATATGTCTGCTGCCAGGAGGCGGTTGCTACTCGACAGCAACGCTGTTGGTGAAGGTAATTATTAATCTGTTTAGTTTATTGTTTAAATAACCGATCAGCCTAAGTTCCGGGCTACGTATGAACAGCGAGAGATGATCGCTCGGGCCGGGACACGTCACTTGTCTTACATTTGGGATTGGTTGACGTTTAACTTAGTTAGATCTCACTCTCAGTGCCACTGGACTCAGTGTTTGAACTTTGACATGTCCATTTTCGAATACCACCCATGGCTGTACCTTCACTTTTTATAAGAAATGTAGTTGAATGGTTCCATGATTCATGTGAACCAAAATTGTACAGGTCAGAGCTATGATAGAGTATGAACAATATGTGGCAGTACTACTTTTTAAACACATGGCAGGTAGATAGATTATTTTTAACTTTACGCATACTGCAATTTTTCTGCCCAAAGTTTACATTGGTTCTTATGAATAAAATATACCGTGAACATTTTTTAGCCAGAGCCCCCATTTGTTTTGGTGACAGAAAATGACCACCGTTTTGTGCAAATATTGACACATTTCAAAACGGCCTTCCTTAATCTGCATGATATTTCTATGGACCCAGGTATAACACTGGGATGAATACAGTTAGGACCGTGATGCATTCTTTGTGAAATTTGTTCAGAATAATAATCCATGTTTGCTTAACATCCGTGTAAAACTATTATTTAAAAGCTTAATTCTTTGTTACAGACGGATTGCTGTGCATTACAAAGAGCAGGGGATTTAGAATTCTTTGTTTGGAGCAGGTGATGCTGCAGAATGGGAATTACGCCGTCCAACAAACAAGTACGTATATATGTGCATGCATTGTTACAAGACCAGTGAAATGTGTTGTTAAATATTTATTGAAATGTATTAATAATGTACACAATACAACATCATAGTAGCACTAGCAATACAAATATATATGGGTAATTTTATCAGCAATCTCATGCCTGATGCCCAAATTATTAACAATCTTCCAGGGAAATTACTTAGTGGACTTACCATACGTCATCTACCATCCACATGCTAAGCAAATTCACATCATTGAACTGACTACCATTTGAACCTAACATCAAGAAAGATCATGTATTCAAAATTAACAAGTATGTCGCACTAATCCATGATGTAAACAATAACGGAATAAAATCAGAATTAATATGCATTGAACTAGGTTGCCGAGGCTATGTATCTGAACCCAACAAATCTAAGACTGACAACCTCCTTAAAATCTCTTGGAATAAAACCACCAACAAAACAACTAATTCAATCGTATGCTTGTCTAAACTAGCCCGGCTGACGCCATTCACCCTTTCTAAATGTAAAGACGAAACACACTGGTTTGACCCAAGACTAATTTAAATATGATGACCATCACCCTAATATCACAATAATTGCAAAATAAAATTCCCCTCAACAGCAAGTAATCCTACATAAATGTGTTCATTTTCAGTATGACTTACCTTAACCGTTGGTCATTATTTACCTAAGCCTGCTACAATATACTACTATACATAGTTATTTACTGTATTCACACATGTACTTGGGTTATTGTTTCACACTTTATTGTATTCTACTGTAAGAATAAAGTGATACTCTCTCACTACAGAACAAATTATAATGGTTCCACTTAAGTTATCATAACGTATAGATACAATGTTTGTTGCACCGTCATAATTTGTTCTGTAGTGCAACATTTTCAATATTTGCCTTATTCCAGAAGAACACACGTTTAATGGTAAACAATTTATATAAACGAATGGTGTCGTTATAGAACCGATTTTTATATGTCATTTATTTACAGTGTCAGATGTCTATTTGACCCTAATTTATTTCAGGTCTCTCAGGTGGGCTGCATACAGACAGTTTACCAGCACGGGCCATCCTCGAACAGCGGTCTCACAGCGACGTCAGAAAGATTGATCGAATACGACTCGCAGCGGCCGGCGGTAAACGTAAACTCCCAGGCGTCGTCATTTGCGCGAACCCGTTCATTCGACTTCTCGATCGTTCGCAACAGGGCAAGACCTCTCGATCGAATTCGTAGCGGCCGGCGGTAAGCGTCTACTGCCCGGCTTCGTCTTCCAGTTGAACGTATTGAACTGACTTCGCAATCGTTTGCGACCGTGCGATCATTGAACGTACGCGACTCGAGAATTCGCGGCGTACGACGGCAATCGTCAAGTGCCCGGCATCATCACTCGTGCGGCCGAGATACCCCGTTCTAATTGTGTTCGGAGCTCGGCGTGTTGACTTCAACAAACGTTCGTATATATTCGAGATGGGATTAGCCCAATATCAATGTCTGTTTTCTGATTGAACGTATCTATTATTTGCTGTATTATGATTGGTAGTTATCTGTGTTTGAAGTGAGGTATTTTTACCCTTGAAGTATTCACATATATATATATATGTGTGTGTGTTGTAACAGATTACTGTAATGAGAGTCCGCGAGGACTAGCTTATACTGTGTATTTATATTAAGGGAGTTATTCTTAGATAACACTTGGCGCCTAGTGTAGGGTCGTGTAGCGGTATAATCCACCTTAGAAAGGGAGTGGAATTTGATAATTGAAAGATTCAGTGTTATTGTTTATTATGTTCTATTAAGTTTTGGTTACGGGATTTCATTATTCTGTTTATTTTGTTAATCGAGATATTTACCAAAAGAAGGATATCTTGTAATAAAGTTATTACATTTTCCTCGTTCTTTGTTGCTTGTTCACAAAAACCGTTCTTTCTCATATGCGTTGACCTTGATATATAAGAACCCTACTAGACTGAGCCATCTAGTGTACGGAGACCTCGCTAATCCGTGACACAGTATTTACTGTTTCTTTACAAATTGACTGACTCTTGCTGCCAGCAAATCATCCTTCTCTGGTTTTGTGACATCTGCCCCAGTGACTGTGATCGCATGCAGTGTGATATTTCTTTATAAACACATCTGTCACTCGATCCGTGAGCTTGAGCTTTTGTAGGTGGGTGCGTGGGTTCACCTGCTGTGGTCTGTTATGCAACACCCATTGTTTGTGTCTTTTGGACCACATGACACCAGTCTCAACCGGTTTGTCTGGGCTGGGACGTAGTCGGTAATTCCACGCCAGAGCAGACAGCATCAATCTAGCTTTCATTCCTACAGTGAAGAATAGTGCATGCAGTATTCTAATAAAATGTCTGCAAACAACTGGTGTAACACACCAGTCTATATGTTATTAGTAAGCAGCTGTTATTTACCTTATGACTGTAGCATTCATTGAACTTTAAAGTGCTTTTCCTGTGTAAAGTGTTGGTTGTTTTTAGTAACAATACAATGGCCAATCATGGTAATCATACAGGTACATTAGTAAACCGATACTGATCCTTACAAATAAGGCATTCCATCATCACATTCCTTCACATAATTTATTATAACTTTTCTTCTTAATTTCTGTATCTACTTTATATACAGTCACTGTATTTTGATATCATGTTTTGATTTTATATTTCTTTAATAAAATTGGTGATAATGACACAAGTGCTCTTATTTATTTCATTACAGACAATTGCATTCTGGAATGTAATTATTACACGGAGATGTAATTTATTACACTCAAGTAAACTGTACTCATAAATGTACACAGCAACTGATTACAAGGAATAGGTAGGGTGATACAGAATGGACACTACCCATCTGTGGAGTATTCGCCCCCTTACATCTGAGTAACTAAACTACTGAAAAGTTGGTCATCAGGAACTTTGACTATGTAACATTTTTGGTCCAATTCATAAGTCGGTGGTCCACATATTAACACATAACATGTAAACAGCATTTACATTATTAGTTTTGGAAGTCTGAATAAACACATTTACTGATAAGGTAGTAGTCATGCTGGCTGGTACTTTTGAGTAGCCATCCTGAAAAAAACGAGTTGGATGCCTATGAAATGCAGTAATTTCGAAAACTTATAATGTTAATTATGCATAGGACCTAATTTAGTGTATTTGGGATTCAAGTCGGTGACTGGAATTCACCTTACACTACTTGGGTCGTGGTCCCTACTCATCATCTACTGATTGCTTCCCTTGCCTTGGACCTTCACAGTAAACTTGCGGTTGATGCCTTTCCCCATGTGCCACATCATGTTGGTGATCGAGCTGAAATGCAAATTACAATTATTTATATTTTTGATCCAAATTCAAGATATTTTCACAACAGCTGTTACCTGTTTTTGCTGTTAGTGTGCAAAAAACAAGTTAGTGAAGATGTGTGCACATGGTATATTATTAAAGATATTTCAACAATTTATGATTATTGAGTGATGCCAGTATTTTTATAATACAAACATGGTGTATCTGGTGAGCTCATTGATAACTATATTTGGATCACGTAATTAGTCCCAGAGATATCCTTCCAAATGCAGAATTTAAATGTTTTTTTAAATATAAAATGGCCATCAAATGTGGCATAATGGATACAAATTACTTGATATTGACACCCTTATTCCATGGATAAGAGTGGTTTAAAGGTATGTAGTTGTTATAAAATTATATATATTCACAGTAAACATAATAAGCTATCATAATCTGGCATAAAATAAACAATTTTGTATTTTTTTCATTAAAAAAACACTTTCACCTGGGTTGTATCCCCCTTAACTAAAATTGAGTAACATTATGGAATTTTACTAAATACAAATGAAGCCATTTTAAACGTTTTACAATAGAGTATATAGTGATATTCTTCGTCACATAAACACTAGTCACACATAATTATATACGAAGTCCAATTATATAACATCATGACATAAATAATAGGCCAAACATTTCGATATATGACAATGTCTAATGAAATATTATTTAATGCAGAACGTATTTTTGTTCATTTAACACAAAATACAGTAAGTTTTGCAATGTTATTATAAACGACAATCATTCCAGCCCATGTTAATCCGTTACTGTAAATTGTAATATCGCTCACGCGACTTGATTGCCGTTAACTTTTGCTATTCAGCTATCTTCTAAAGTCTAAACTCTTTGTGGTGCAATATAGTACATTCTGGTACTGTTCTGGCTTGGCTCCAGCATATCTTGCATCTCAAATGTCAAAAGATTTTAATTGGATACCAAGTAACTCGGTACTAACCTTCTTGCGATCGATTTCACGGCGGCGGCGCGTTTGACCGAAAATATGCGTCGCTTCGACGGCCGAGGTCCATGACTAAATATCGTAGGCACTGCACCTGGCTTCAAACATCGACGTCGGCGACGTTTTGTCGGATCTTGTGTCATTAACTGACGATATAGATTTCCTTCGAAGCACGTTTCTTCAAAATGATCTGAACATAGTGCGTTGTATTTCGAAGGCTTCCAACCGTCCACAGTTGTGAATCCACTATTTCACTTCTGCCTCGTTTCAAACGGAAACAAAAAAGACAGCTCCTTATCCTTCGCTGTACTATTATTACAGCCGTATGCAGAGCAGTGTGGCATATTGGAAGTCATGTTTTCACTGTAAGCTCAACTTATACTAATATAACGAACCGCATCACATGAACATGAACCAACTACGCGAACTACACAAGACAGTGTGTCGTACACAGCAACACTAATGCTGCTCGTTTATTGGTTGCTTTCGGCCAAATGAACGCGTCATCAGTAAGATGGCAGTCTACATGTTATCGCAGATTTCGTTAGAATCTTCCACTTTAAGACTACATTCCGAGTAAACCACTGAACTGAAAATTTTGATTGTAGATGCAAATGGTTAGTTTGTGCTAAATATTTTAGGTGCTAAACACCACAACGTTCCCTTTTGTTTTCCTTTAACAAATGCATAATTTATAAAATAACGTATCAAATCACACAAAGTGACTCATATGATAGCAAGTATACTAATAAGCAAATATTGATCATGGTATACATTCACTTTCCTAAAATGCGTTAAAAATGGTAGTTAACTCAGAATACAACTTTAAAACGAACAGACACATACGTTATGTGCTGTTGTAAATTGATGTTAGAGTGTAATGTAAAGTATGAGGAGAATAACAATACGTACTTAACAACGAAGTCGTCAGTCTCGAATGGCACTGGATTCTGGTGTTCTGAGCCGAGGAACTGTCTTTGTCGACTCTGTGTATGTTCATCTGTGGGCAGGTGTTATTATATGGCACCGACTCTTCAAATTATGTTAGCCAATAGTTACTAGCCAATAACATGATGCTTATGTCGAGCCTACTCCCATTGGCTACAGAGTTGATGACTGAATGAATTGATGGCCAGCGTCTCGCTCGACATACGCTGCTACAGGCAATGCTCGAACCAGCCTCGTTCTCAACTAGCTGGGTTATTCTGTTCGAGAACATGTAGAACGATCTTATACTAGTATTTCTCACTCGCGACCATAACATTTCATGTACTCCTTCGAAGTGTTGTTTTATGACAAGATCTAATTCGAACAGCAACACTATATGAAGCACCAATTTAGTTATGTGATATATTGTGTTTTTATGGTTCTTTACTCTCGACTGAGAGAATGCGGGTTCGAATCCTGTGGGCGGTGTCGAACCTTGGGCAAGTTCGTTTACTCTGCATTGCTTCAGTTCACTCAGCTGTATGAATGAGTACCTGGCTATAGACAGAGTGGATATTTGTGTACGAATAATCTTCGCGCATTAATTGCAGCGTGGCTGAATGCTTCCCACAGAAGTCGAGGTGGTGTTCGATTGAACAGGTCTGCCAGGGAGTAAAGTGTAAAGCGCTTTGAGCAGTCCTAAGGAAAAGCAGAACGTATAAGACTTATTTTATCTTTGAAATGACTAGAAAACTAGTCACACAGAGATTTGACTGACACATGACTAGGTAGAGATGGAGGCGGCCGTCTGTGTAAAATATGATTTACGCAGTTCCATAGCTGACGTGGGTTATCAGAGTTACTCGAGACCATGTTTGTGTAATAATTTGATTTAGTTTTGGTCATTTGTCTGTTGCAGTAGTGACACTGTTTAGAATATCGTGATCTGTCCAAAGGCGAGCGTGATTTGCGCCATACACATTCAAGATAGCGCCGGCGCTTTTTAGATTGTAGATTTTCAGGAGTCATCCATGGAGCATGTGGCTTTTGGGATACAGATTTAGATCTCAGGGGTTCATGTTTATTAAATAAATATTTGAGTACATGACAGTGCTGTCGACACAGATCTGACAGGTGTTCTTTGAGGTTACTGATGAGGTTGGATTTAAGGATGTCTGTCATTAATGCAGCAATGTCAATCTTATGGATCGGTCGGTAAAACACATTGTGTTTGGACTAGGAACTTTGAGATCAGCAATGACAGTGTTGTGGTCTGATAAACCATCTGAAGCAGTAGGTGTCTGAATATTGTTACAATCTGAACGGGTGATTAAGAGATCGAGCCAGTGGCCATGTATGTGTGTTGAGAAGGTAACGTGTTGTTGCATGTCATAGGATGCCAGAATGTCATTAAATGTATTTGGTGTTCAGATGAAGATTAAAATCACCGAGTATATTAAATTCTGAATAAATAGTTGCCAGATTTTCAAGTAGATCCTGGAATTCTTCAAAGAAATGGGCAGGGTGTCCTGGAGGGCGATAAATGCACACAAAATAAGCAGAGAAAGATGAATCGGAAATTTTGGCACAGATGGCCTTAAAGCTGGAGTAATCAGGGTTTGAATGCAAATTAATTTTGAACTGTTTTGAGACGAGAAATCCAACACCACCACCTCGCCCAACTGAACGTGGGCGATGACGGAAGGTGAAACAGGAAGGAGAAATGTCAGCAATGCATGCAGCTGTGTCATGTGGTCTGAGCCAGGTCTCAGTGACTGCAAGGATGTCTATTGTCTTGGAAGTTAATAAATCGGTAAGCGAGGCTGTTTTGTCTCGAATAGATCGAACGTTTGTGGTGGCTACTCGAATATTGCGCCTGATAGCAGGTCCAGGATTAAGACTTACATCTCCTGCTAGTAGTAAAATAATTGACAATTTAAACGCTGGCTTGCAGCGGAGGATTGGCAGTAACTTTCTATTAAAGCAAAGATTAAGACATGGAAAACTGTGAAGATGTGACAAGGAATTTTGTGTTCTCCTATACTAAGAAACTGTTAAAATGACAGCCGACCGTTGGGGACTAAGTGGCTTGCACAGCGTAAAATCGTGACCTCTCGAAGCAGCAGAACAGGATAAAAATAAAACACACAATAAAAATGCTGGTGACATTGTCTTGGTGACAGTGTACTTTCCTCAAAATGGTGAAGAATAAAATGATAAGGTCTCATACAAATAATAAATAATTGAAAATAATAAAATATTCTAAAACTGTATAATTGTACTAAAGATAATGTAAATTTCTAGGTTATTAAAGAGTGGGTTGGCGATAATAATGTAAACTGTATCCATTTTGATATTTCACTGAATGTCACGGCCGATGTGCATAAAGAGATAACGACCAAGCGATATATTTAAGCAAGTGTGGTTTATGAAAAAACACAGTTGAGCTGCCAATATGCCAGAATACATATCATTATGATTTAAAATTACTTTATGCAACATGATTTTAATCACCACACACACCTATCGGACTGCGTAACGGCCTCACGAAGCGATAACGAGTGGAGACGTTTGTGACCGTGTAGCCAGAAAACAAGTTCTTGGTAGGAAATAAGCAATATTGAGTTTCGTAGGCGGGAACTTCCGGTGGTGAATTGTTTTGAATTTGGTGCAGCAAACTTGCGAGAATAAAAGGATATTTGATCAAGATAAGTGATATTATTGACAACGTAGTTGTAGATACATATGAGGCAAGTGTTTTTGTTAAAAGTTAGCTAGAGGAAGTAATTTAGGGTAGGTTATAGATAGGAACCCGTCCATTTTGTAAGATCTTTATTGAAGTGTAGATTACAAATGATAGGATTCAATCTGAAACAAGTGAAAAGAGAATCACTCAAACAGATACATTATTCTCTATCTCCCCCAAGTCTTTGGCATGTCTCCGATTGGAGATGTAGTAAGGACTGATTAAATACAAATAATAGATTAAGAGTCACTGGGGATAGTTCTAGAACATCACAACAGTAGGTAGAAGTTCTCGAAAATTGTACTGAATAACGCTGGTGTGCAAATTAAACGTTATGGTGCACTATGAATCAATGGACATTCCGAGTGTCAATGTATAGTGAAGCAAAATGGATGCAATAATTTGGGGTAGGCTATCCCATCAAGCATCATGCACTAACAGAGGGGATTATTCTGCCCCATAGGTAATGCTGGCCATGTCATAATCGCCAGATGTTTGCCAAGCGGGCCGCATTGTGGTCAGCTTGGCGCCTCTGGTCGCGGCGGCAGGTGTAGCAGGTGGGGTGAACGGTTGATGTTAGTGAGGGAGCTGAATGGAGTGGAGGATGTGTCTGAGTCCCCTGTTGCATGTTGATCACCTCGGTTGGTGCGGTTGGCCAGGACTGAGGCAGCCGACTACGGGGAACCAGCTGTGACTGCCGGGCAGACTGACGACACTCAATAGGTGACGAAGGGAGGTGTGTACCACATTTAGCTCAGGCAGGGCATGCATGGGTGGTGGTACACTTATCAAAAATGGGTCGATGCAGCTGGGTGGCAGCCGGGGACCGTGTCATGGTGGTTGGTGTAGTGTACGTTCAAGATGCCTGAGGAGTAGCTGGTGTGGGAATGGTGTAGTCGGTGCCGCTGACTCAATGTGTGTGCCCTTGGGAAGGTTAACAGGGGCTTAGTAAGGCTTGCGGATAAGTAAGACTACTGAAGTCATCCTCAATGCTGAGTCGGGGTCTTAGCGGGTGTACTGGAACGTATTTACGGAGAAATTTCCTCTTGCGACGCGTCATTCTACCTGAACCATCGACTCGCACGACGTACTGATCATGTCGACGAACCTCGATTACTTGGCCGGTCTTGTCCCATTTTCGGGGGTTGGGGCCAGTCTGGTTTTGGATTCTCACTCGATGTGTGTCTCACCGAAGACACACATCGCTGAAGAGAGTTAGGTGTTTTTGTCAGGGCAGTTTAGGTACTGCAACATCGCCCGCTGGAAGGAGTCTGTGTCTAGCTCTCCATATGGCCCCCTATTGTTTGTTATTAGTCTCTTCGCAGTCTTTACTCCGACCTCGGCACGGCAGTTGCTGTGAGGGAAGGCGACGGTCGATAGACGATGATGAACACCCCAGTTTTTCATGAATTCTCTGGTTGTGGCAGCAGTGAACTCGGGACCACCATCAGAGGAGAGTTCATCTGGTATGCCATAGGTAACGAATGATCTACGGAGGCTGCCAATTAGCCCGGTGGAGCGGCCTGAAGTCTTCTCGACGATAGGCCAGTTGGAGTACCTGTCAATGATTACCAGGTAGTTCGCGCCTTTGTAATGGAAGAAGTCAGCGTATACACACTGGAATGGGTAGACTGGGGTTGTCGTAGGGGTTGCTGGTGTACCATTCGGTTGCAGTGATTGCAGCCATTTCTGAGATGATCCTAGACCAGAACACGGGTGCCTCGGCCCTCGCGATCACTGATGATATACCCTGGTGAGCGGCATGTATGGCGGTCAAGCAGTCTCGTCTGAGTGAAGGCGCAGTTATGACGCGACTTTTATATACTGCTACACAGTCAACAGTTTACATGTGATCACGGAATTTACGGTACCCCTGTAGTGGTGTTGGTGACTCGTGGGCGGAATTCTGACATCCCGTTTCAATGGTGTTAATTAACTTGGTCATATTCTCATCACTGCTGGTCGCTATGCGGACCTTGTCCCAGGTGAAGGACTGCAGCGAGCTCAGGTATGAGGCTGCATCGATCGAGACGTACGGTGTGCTCGATAACATCCAAGCGTTCCTCGACGCAGCGAATGCCGACGAGGAAAGTGTGGCGTAGGTCTAATGAACTAATGTCGCCTTTATGTGTATGGGTGATGGCAGAGATGTCATCTGTTAGGTGCATCTTGGCGGGGTGGTTCTCGCCAGTGGGGTGGCGTGAGATGGAATAGGCAGCTCTGTGTTTCACACCCGGTACATAGGTCATGCGGAATTTATATTTCAGTCTTTTTCCCTTAAGGTTTCTTAGTCGAGTGTTAGATGTATCATCGAGTGACCGGTCTCCGAACAGCTTGAGGAATGGCTTGTGGGCCACCGCGATGATGAGATCTTTGCATCCTAAGGCAAAGTATCGAGCCTTTTCCAGGGCATCTGCAACAGGTAACGCTCCCCCCACTGAGGCTAGCGAGATTCAGCAGTGTGTGAAGCGGCTGCCAACGAATGTTATCCTCCAACCTGCTGGGTAACAAAACAGTTCGGTCTTCGGGCAGTCACAGTGTTTCTGATAGAGCCAAAATCCTATCCCGACTTTAAATCAGTCTGTGGCGAGACAGGTTGGCTTGGTTTTGTCAAAGATCCGGACACCCTCCTCTGTCTCACTTACAGTCACCCGCTTAGATTCTTCGAGGAGCCCACTGAGATGGTCGTCCCAGTGGAAGGGAGTGCCCGCCTTGAGGAAGTCACGGAAGGGGAGCAGCCGCTCAGTCAGGCTGAAGGTGTACGATACCTGGTTGATCAGTCCGAACCAGGAGCGGATGTAAGTGATGTTTCATGGTGTTCGGAAGTCCATCATAATTGCCTGAAGGAATTTCTTGCAGGGTCGAACACTGTGTGATGTGATTTTAAATCCAGCGAACTCGACCGTCTCCTGGCCAAATACGAATTTCTCAGGATTGAGGGTTATCCCGTTTCTGCCACAGATATTCAGCCAGTTGCATGCCTAGAAGAAGCTTTCCTTCAGGTTTCCGGCCCAGAGGCGTGTGTCGTCGATGCACTTAGTCTTGTTTGGGACATCTGAGACGATTTCATCGAACCGTCTGGAGTAACCATCGCTAGATGCAATGTAGCCATATGGAGCAGTGCCGTAACGGTATCTGCCCCAGGGGGTAATGAAGGTAGTTAAGTGTTTGTCTTCGTCACGGAGAGGATTACTATGGTTGCCGTTCCACGCATCAAATACGGTTTTTATTGTCCCGGGTGGTACGGATATCGCCTGGTGGAATGGTGCTGTGTGTGGTGGGTTTCTCTTGTGAAGTGTGTGTGAAAGGAGTCGAATACTTCACCTTCGTACACATCAGGTGGCTTTGCTGTCGTCTCAGACTTGCAGAAGACTGGCCATCAACATACTGGTACTGTAGGTATGTATGGTGGAAGGAGTCGGCTTAGTAGACATGTGGGCAAGCTTTCTAGGGAGAGAAAAACTGTTTATGAGTGATGGGCTACATCTGACAGGAAGTTCTAAGGAGCGAGTTAATTAGGTGCATATGTGAAGGTACAGGCACAGTTGAGTATTAAAGCTAGATGCACAGGAGGGATACTTAGAGCACCCACAAATAAATAGTACAAACAAATCTACAAGGAAAGGTTCACCAAATATCTATATAAAATTACTTAGATGTGTATACTTAAATGCCAGAAGCATAGTAAATAAGATGAGCAATTTAGACATTATACATCCTAGTGGGTATAGACCCCAAAATAATAGACATCACAGAATCATGGGCACATGAAGACATGGTAGATGCTGAATTAGCTCTATCGGGTTATGTCATATTTAGAAAGGACAGACAAGAGAGAAGGGGAGGCGGAGTCATTCTGTATTATTAAAGAATCCATACAGGCGTATGAAAAGGGAAACAGATTGTGAGGAAGCTATTTGGTGCAACATAGTTACCAGAAACTCAACATCAACAATAAGACTAGTTTATTGTAGTCCTAACGTACGACAAGAGGATGATATAAAAATGCACGATGCTATAAAGGAAATGAGTAAAAGGGAATGTGTTACAATGGGTGATTTTAATCACGGATGTATTCAGTGGAAATCACTAGACAGTGCAGGAAGTGATGACCAACAGTTTCTACTTCTAATACAGGACTGGACTGTGTCCTTACCTAACATGTTTTGAAAGCAACCAGAGGTGGGAATGTGTTGGATTTAATGTTCTCTTCTCAAAACGAATTAGTTGATAATGTTAAAATACATGAACCTTTGGGATCTATTGATCATAACCAAATCCATTTTAGTATAAAAGTACAACAAGGGAATGATGGTAAAATGCGATGGAGAAGAAACTTTAATAAAGGCAAATGAAAACAGATGAAAACATATTTAGCGCACATAGATTGGACTAACTTAATGAAGAACAAGACAGCAACATAATTTTGGACCATTTTGAAAGATGAGATTGAGGGCATTATTTAAAGATTTGTTCCCCTTAAAAAGCAAGGGAACGATCTAGGAAGAAACACCTATCAACAGAAGCTATACGAAAGATTGCTTACAAACAAATTATGTGGAGAGTTTTGAAATATAGAAGACTACAACAACTACAGAGAGGCCCTTAACCAGCTACAACCGAAATTAGAAAATCCAAGCGAAATTTTGAGCAAAAATTGGCGAATGATGTAAAAAAAATGATAGCAAGAGTTTCTACGCTTGTGTAAGGAGTAAACAGAAGGTTCGAGATAAGGTTGGAACACTAGAAAACAGCGCAGGAAACGTAATATCTTATGGGTTTCAAATGGCAGAGGCCCTGAACGAACGAGTATTTTAGCTCAGTGTTTACCACAGAAAATATAAGTTCACTGCCATTACCAGTTACTAAATTTGAGGAGGATGAATCAAATTAATTTGGGCAATTGTTTGTTACTCTTGAAATTATATCAAAGAAAATTAAGATGATGAAACAAAACAAATCACCTGGAGTTGACGGGATACCACCAAAACTGCTAGAAGAAATTGTAGACGAAATCACTACACCACTTGCTATATTCTTTAGCTTGTCACTTAAAGAGGGAATCGTTCCACTAAAATGGAAAGACGCAAACATTACACCATTATTAAAAAATGGATCGAGGAACAAGACAGAGAATTACAGACCAGTGAGCTTAAAATAATTTTGATGCACATTATTAGAAACGCTTATTAGAGACACATGGTCGAATTCCTTTTAAAACACAAATTAATAAATGAATCTCAACATGGGTTTGTAAAAGCTAGGTCTTGTCTAACCAATCTCTTATGTTTTTAGAAGAAATTACAAAGTAGATAGGTGATGGGTCACTTAGATTTTCAGAAAGCATTTGATACAGTGCCATACCAAAGACTGTTGCTTAAACTAAAAGCCCATGGTATAGGGGATGGTGTGATCAGTTGGATACAAATATGGTTGAGAAATTTCAAACTGGAAACCAGTTTTGAGTGGAGTGCCACAGAGGGCGGTGTTGGAACCTATATTATTCTTCATATATATATATAAATGATTTCGAAGATGATGTATCAAGCAAAGTACTGAAATTTGCAGACGATACAAAAGTGTTCAGAACAGTTAAAACAGATGCAGATAAACAGACTTTATAGGATGATCTAGCCAAATTGGTCAAATGATCTGAAAAATGGCAAATGTTACTCAATTTTGGAAAGTGTAAATGCATCCACATAGGACATGGAAATGTGAAGAAAGAATACATAATGGGGGATATTATGTTAGGTGAAACTGTAAAAAAAAGGACTTAGGGGTAACAGTTTGTGCTGACATGAAAGTTCTGGAGCAATGTGGAATTGCTACTTCAAAGGGTAATCAAATACCAGGGCTAATTAGGAGAAATATCACATATAAGGAGAAAGAGCTAATTGCACCACTGTTCAAAGCAATATTTAGGTCACATTTGGAATATTGTATACAAGCATGGAGGCCATATCGTAAGAAGAACATAGATAAACTAGAAAGAGTGCAATGAAGAGCAACTAGAACAGAAATATCTTGGTTATGAAAGACGCCTATTAGAATGCAGGTTGACAACACTAGAGACTAAGAAGAGACTAGAAGTTTTAAGATATTGAAAGCTTAATAAGAGGATATTGATAGAAATATTTTCTTCAAACTGAAAGAAGGCAGTGTAACCACAGGACAGAATGCAGCATCAATCAAGGAACACTGTAGGTTGGATATGAGAAAGGACTAATTATCTCAGAGGACAATAAATGACTGGAACAAATCTGATGATTGCGTTAATGCTAGCAGTGTGAATATGTTCAAAAATAAAATTGACAGCTATCTGGGGAGGGCGGTTTATACGTAGGTGAAAAATTGTTGGACTCTCGATAAGCCAAAGGCTTCCTTATCCGCATGCAGTCTGGAGCTTATAGCTCTGGACGGCAATCTGGTTAAATATGCAATGATAAAATAGTATTTATACGGTTATGTGTATAGCAGACCTGGGGCGGAAGTACTCGGTACTCGAGTACATTTTTGAAGTACTCGTACTCATAAAACTTAGGGATCATGTACTCGTACTCGTTGTACTCAGATTTTACGAGTACATTACGAGTACATCTGAATACTTTCTCAATATATACTGGGAACAATTAATTTATTTGCAGTTATAAAATCAAACTTTCCTGAAATATTTAAATGCTCAACTATTTTTCAAAATACTTTGTTATTTCACATTGCCATCCCTACACATAGTACATCCTCATTCTCTGATAGCCATGAGTCCATGACTATGATACCCTAACATGGCAACAGGCAGCATCTTTCCCCAGTCAGAAACACCCCGTTAAGCAAACAATAATTGTAGGCTATCAGTTCAGGCCATAAAACTGTTTAATCAAGCCACCAGGATGTCCATAAAGAGCCAACTACTAGTAGCAGTTAACCCACCTGTTAAACACGGAATGCATTTAATGTAGTCTGGAGACCATGTCATTTGGCACTGGCCCACAGTGCTAACTGCTAAGAACAAGAACTGCCAGTCTTCCTCTGTAGAAGTAAGGTGGCTCAAGTCAGACTGCACCCTACACTAATATAATCCGGTGCCAACTTAGTGTGACACCAGTGAAGCCATGTGGCATGATAGTCTAGGTCAGAGAGAACACGCACTGAGGGAGCAGAGATAAGAGAAATGCTAAACAAAGACATGTAGCCAGTGGGATGCCAGGTAACAAATCCTCCTGTTGGTTGCTTTGTTTTACTTGCTTAACCTGGAGACAACCCTCAAAGTTCAATGATTGGCTGGGGGTATCCACTGGTCAGTCTCTTTTACCCACTCATTTGTGATCATTAAAGACAGATATCAACTTGATTGGCTAAGTTTTTTTCTCAAATGTCAATCGTACTTTATGATTGGTTTACGTGTGCCTAGTTGGTCGGTGACTCAATATTGCCCCATGATATATCATGACAGTGATACCACATGCCTACATTGCAGAGAGATCTACTACATTGTCGATTAAGTTAATTGGAGTATTGTTTGTTCAACTTTGTTGCAAGAGCTGAAGTATAAAACTAGTACTAGTAGAATGTCGACTGTACTTAGCCATTTTGTGATACCACCTAACTCCACAGGGAATGTGTTAGGGAAATGCAAATACTGTAAGATCGAGATAAAAGGCCACATGAAAACGACTTCAAACTTTGTCAAGCATCTGAAGGTAATTATTATCTTTTTTGTCTATGGTTGCATTGGTATTGATATTGTTAATTTAATCACATGTCTTTTACCCAAAAATCAAATTACTGATTCTCCCATTGCACACGGTGTGTTCCACTAATTCTTTCTCCATGCTATTTTACCTGAATCTAGGATATCTGATGTACCTATTGTTAGAAACACAAGTGCTAGCATGTTTAGTAAGAGTAACTACATGCATATTGCTCTATTCAGTACTGTATCCATAGTTTTTGAAAAGTTAATTGATGACCGTATTGCATGCTGTTTGACCACATGTAGAAAGTAGTGCATCAGCGAGCCTAGTTGTGCCATGCATCCGTGGATTGAAGAACAAAATGAAGAAAATGTCCTCCACCTACAACAGCAAGCTTGTTTCGGCCCTGCAACAGTCGGTAGAGAAACGCTTGACTTCGTTCCAAGAAAATTACATTTACAGGACAGCGTCTGCACTTGACCCGCGCTTCAAGTTGAAGTGGTGCAGCAATGATGCTGAGCGCAAAACTATCAAGCAGCTTCTGATCAGCAAGGCTGAGGCCATCACCAAGCAGACTGCTGAAGTTCAGCCTCCTCCAGCGAAACGACGACATATCAATGACCAAGATGACCTATTCGACTTCATGGAGGATTCGGATGCATCAACCACTTCCTCAGACAAATCTGCCATCACCGTAGATTGATCAACTGCCATTGTATATTCACTTGTGCTGAGTTATATAATTTAGATTAATTTTAATAATTTTACAATACGTTATTATTTAATATTTATATTTACAAAAATGTACTTGTACTCGTACTCGTGAGAATGTACTTGTACTCAGCTTTTAGCAATGTACTCGTACTCGTCCATCGTCAAAGTACTCGTACTCATGAAAATGTACTCGGCCCCAGGTCTGGTGTATAGTATGTGTATTACGGTCGTATCCCGCTGTAATACATAATTGTTTCAAATGAAAAAAAACGTGATATAAATCCACGTTTCCTTGTATTTATTGCACAAGTATAAAAACGTATGCGATATTGTTTTACTAAAATGCACCAATAAACAAAGGATGAACTTTTTATTCAAAAGTATAAAACTATACAAAAACTCACGACCAAAGCCTTTCTGAACTCCGTACACTTCAAAGTCTAATGTTACGGCAAGAACAACTGCATAATTTAAAGGAACTAATCCTATATGTTAGTTGCACTATCATTATTATGTATCTCCACACAAATAACGGATCCACTGAAATTTAACCAAGGTAAAATAATTTACGAATTTATACGTAATTTCAAGTTAACGATATGAAATTAAATCAAAAAATGTGGCGTATGTCTACATCATACGTTTTAACCAGAGAAAGACATATTCTGACACGATCTGGAAAACCTCCAGTCTCAGCAATGTACAAATACGTATGAGGTAGCGCGGCCGTGTCACAAGGCTCCCGTCTAGTAGATCTGCGCATTTAGCATTACCAGCTGGTCAGAGGAGAGGACGACCGAGAATGAACTGGCGCTAGACCATCGACCGCGAACTACAGCAGACCAAAAGTAAATCGGGCAACGTCAGGATGCTGGCTATAACCCGATCCAAGAGGAACACTTTGACTGCCGCTATGTCTAAGCAAATCTTCGTGAAATAACGAAGATAAATTGACGTGGGTACGCTGAGGAAATCATCAACAAACGTCACCCGACACCATTCAAATGTAACACCCAAGGGAGGAGACGAGGAAGACCAAGAAACATCTGGCGGTGAGAGACAGAAAATGAAAGGAAGAAAATGAAAGGAAGAAGATGAGGTGCACCCGAAAAGAACTTGAGGAAGTGGCCACAGACAGACAATTGCTGCGAGGGACCGTTGTCGATGGCCTACCCTCCCAGCGAGCAAACAGGCCAAAGTACGGTTAAATCGTTCATTAATAATGTTTTGGACCTAATTGACAAGTGCATGCAACTAATTTATATGTCCGCCTCCAATTAATTTAATGTGCACAACTATTCTCATGAGCGGTTATTGTCATGTAACTGAAAGGCTAATTTTCATAGAATGATTATAACATTTTACACATAATATTCATTTAGACGCTGACGCCGTCGTTAATTCGTGCCGACTGTCGTGTTATAAATCTGGAGTTCTAATACGACCTGTAGCAGTTACACAACTGTACCAAAGCCAGAATCACTCAGGTGTGCCGACTACGAACTGATTATACAAAAGAAAAGGTCATCTAAGCGGTCTAACCCTACTGCACCTAGTTGTCAAAGCAACCAAAACAACGAGGGCAACCTTATTTTAATGTTGTTGAAAGTAGTTTATACACCCTACACTCGACGTAAACTCTACCGCAACGCTATAACACATTTAACATTGTTATGTAAAAGATTGCAGAATACATGGCATGTAGGTCGGTACACATGGCATTAATGCTGCGTTCCAATCTCCTCGTGTATACCGTGAATATGACTTCGTCAACTCGACAGTTCAGAAGCAGCCTGACTTCACCACTGGCAAATTGAATAATATGCAACCGAGTCAAGTAGACGTCACGAAGTCGTATTTACGATAAACACAAGGTGATTGGAACGCAGGATATGTAGACGTGTAGAATTGGGTGGAAGATAATGCTGCAGACCAACTCTCCAATTCTCACCATGGATCTATGTAAATAAAAACTATCCCTAAAGGTAATAAACCTTAAGAAAATGATGGGACATACGTTGTCTTCACTATAACGTGACATCAAGCCGCAAAAGTTGGAAAATCACGTCCAAACTGAAACACTTATAATTAACAAAATAAATGGTAATTTATTAAATACATATCGACACATTCCTCGAGGTTCCATTACAAACAATTTCTACAAACCAGCTCATTCAAGCGAAACAACAGTTGACATGCGTATATAATGTATCCCAAACACCCATCCACCTGTTGACGTGTCTGGCATCGGGAAATGCACTTTTTGTACCACAGCATCAGTGCTCCGCCGAGCGTTTTTTGGTCATATAACGACACAACTGTTATCTCTTAAATGCACATCTAGGTTCCTTATATTTATAAACATGCAGTTCTTGTACAAGTTCTCAGTACACCCTCCATAAGTGCGAGATGTCGTGTACGTAGGTTTGACGAATATGTCGTCGCTCTGAGCGGTTGTTCCAACATTGTGGATGTTTTATATGACTGTTCCAAGCTGCGTAAGCCGTCCACACATTAGTTGCGGGCGGTTTACGTAACTTGCAAAACTCGTAATTTGATTGTTTGTACAAACGGTGATGGACCTAATGGGATGACTTTTAACAATCTATAGTATTACGGATCTTTCATGGCGTCGTAGATGTCAGCTGGCTGAAACCATAGACGGATTTGCTGCCATGTCATTAAAAAAAGTAAAGGTAAGTCCTTATATAGCGCAGTACACAGCTCAAAGCGCTTTACACATTACTCCCTGGCAGACCTGTTCAATTGAATACTATCTCGACTTCTCTGGGAAGCATTCAGTCATGCTCCAATTAATGCATGAAGACTATTCGTTTACAAATATCCACCACTGTCTGTTGCCAGATACGCATTCAAACGGAACCTCTGACTCACATCACCTGCCAGTATTACATAACGCATGCACAATAGTCGTAAAAAGACAGTCTCAACGGGTGTTTGTGCGTCACTGGGGTTACTGGACCATTAAAGGGGCCCTGTATAGATTGCGCTATTCCACGGCAGAAGTATTTTGTCGGCCGACGCTTGGTGTCTGCAGCTATTTATAGAATAGTCCGGTGCAGGCAATATGTTTGTTCTTTAGTTCTCTGGAACACCAGACAAGCATGCACTGCATCTAGTGGTTATGTTGTTGGTAAGGATTAATTTATTTAGTGTTGTTAGTTTGCAACAGTATATGTCATAAATAAATCCTTCTCAACAGACAACAACACAATCACTAGATAATCTTTGTAATACTTGAGTTTCTTGAGTTGATGTTTGAGCTGGTTGATGACCTCAATGGGCTGGACCACAACTACCGAATATTGTATTTTGTCCTCCTGAAGTTATTGAACACTGTTTAATTCTCATATCCTACGTTAAGCATCCGTGTTGTGGATACTACGACGGCTAGTCGTTGTACAGTGTATGGTATTGTACTATCGGTGATGAGATCAGTCTCTCATGACGACGTAATTCGCCGGCAAGCAGCTCAATGTTGTAGCACCGACGTCATTGCTGTCGGCTGAAGGTACACCGTGCCGTCTCAACTCCACGGCCTGGCCTTCCTCGCTGTCCAACTCAACAATGCGGGGCTGATCCAACGACTCCAAATGCTGGCGGATCTGTCATATAAACGTACGACAACACGATCAAACATAATACAGAAACAAATATTCACGTCATCTCCAAACATGACACACGTTTTTTGGTTGGATTGCATACGCTTTACTTGGCGTTATGTACACATCCATATAAATACGTATTCCGTTGGTTAACCAACCTATTGGATTCCTATTATGACCGTGTGTCGCCATGAGTAAGTACACAAGATATGCCTACATCAAACAAACTCCGCTACATTTTGTCAGAATACGACCTAGCATCAAAATATTTGCTCTTCCACCGCTCTAAGTCTGTCATTATGCAAATTGCATCCTGGGTAATATCCTTAATATATTGCCGTTTCTTTGCCCACAAACGTTTTAATCACCCGATTACAATAATTAAAGACACACAGTGGATTCGGCTTGGAAAACGCACTTCGGGTGAGAACACATTGGTTCTATTAAGCGGGTGGTCGATTTTTATAGGAACATCCGGAGAAAAAACACAAGAATTATGTGGAAGTGAATGTACATAGTACACAAAGAATGTAGTATTATTTATTTAGTTTGTACAAACTGAATTACTGCATAGTAGCCAAAACATCTTGTGATCTTGTGAATTGGTATTCTGAAACAAACAATTTTCGTTACGTAAATCTCGCGTGAGCTTGCCTGCATTGCAACGGTGGCAGTCAATAATATTTCCATTCATTTAATAACCTTTATTGTGTGCACTGTTTTCGCGTCAAAAACTGAGGTATGGTCCAAATGCATTGGGGTTTCCAACAAAACACGTTATTTCAAGCTCCCAAAATCTGACGTCATAATCCAGACTATACAAGTGATCTCCGTCAAGCTCTGCCTTAGCAAACAGGTTTACATGTTGTATATTTCTAATCTAAGACAGGGTACATCTCTCTGATCAACTTCTCTTGCATAGGTAAGCTTAATAAGTACATCGACCAGGTTGATAGGCACAAATAGAGCGTACTGGATCCATCAAATAATCATTTCATGTATCTCGTTCTATTACACAGCGGGTGTCATTCTACTAACTAAGCCTGCCGCGCAGGTGTAACGGGGAATAATTCCGTCCGTCTGATTTTATACCGTGATCCTGTTTTGGAGAGGCAACTACATCTGATTTAGAACATCGTAGTTATGTATCAACACAACATTTAATGATAGAATAATGTTCGCGCATCGATGTCTTGTGACGGCTAGAAACAGTATATCAGTGTAGCACAACACCACTCGTGAATATGACAACTTTATTGAACAGGTTTAAAGAACTACTTATTAGTTAGAAGGACGGCAGTCGAATGAATTTTAAAACGTAACGTTCTTGTTTCGTGCACGCGTACACGCGACGTACCTACGTCATGCGCACACGCGCTTAAGACCGCCAGTATTTGCTATGTGGCAAGTCGCCACATGACTTCCCCCAAATGAGAGGATGCTTATTTATTATTTACAGGTTCACGTTGACCTTTGACTGCAATAGTCGAACTGGTTGCGATGTCGAAGTCGTCGTTCACAAATGCTGGTTTCAGACGATCGATGGACACCGTGTCTCTTCGACCACGAATGTCCAACGTATAGTACTTGTCATTACGCTCTAACACTCTGAACGGTCCTTCACATGGGCACTCCAGAGGTGTGCTATGAGCGTCTTTGCGTACGAAGACGAACGTACATGTCAGGAGTGCGGTTGGTATTCGAGAAACGTGTTGTCGGCCGTGATGAGTCATCGATTTCGCTCGCAGGCTGCGCATGGTCTTACGCAATCGTGTGAGTAGGGCTAATGCGTCTGTGGTTACTTCTGTCGATGCTTTAGTAGTTTCGAAAAACTCGCCCGGCAGACGGAGTGTTGTTCCATAGACAAGCTCGGCGGAAGTACACCCCAAATCTTCTTTGATGGAACATCGTATGCCCAGTAGAACTATGGGCAGTTCGTTTCGCCAATCCGGACCGTGTAGACGAGCTTTGAGTGACGCTTTAAGCTGTCGGTGGAATCGCTCAATTAAGCCGTTTGATTGTGCATGTTAGGCTGTCGTGTGATGAAGTTGCATGCCCAGTAGTTTCCCGAGTTCCAACTATAGTCCGGAAATAAACTGTCGACCCCGGTCAGATACTATGTCAGTGGGCACGTCGAAACGTGACACCCAATTCTCCAATAAAGCTCGTGCACAGGATACGGCAGTAGCATCTGCCATAGTTATGGCTTCTGGCCATCGTGTGAAACGATCAACGATTGTGAACAAGTAAGATGTTCCTTGCGATGATGGCAGTGGGCCCACAATGTCCACGTGTATGCTATCAAAACGATGATCTGGTGTGGGGAACTGTTGTAACGGCGCAGAAACGTGGCGATGAATCTTTGCCCGTTGACATGCCAGACACGTCTTAGTCCAGGCAGTGATGTCCTTGTTGATGTCATGCCAGACATAACGCGAGTTCATAAGACGTTTCGTCGTACGTCCAGATGGATGTGATGTACCATGAATTGCATCAAAAATGCGCCGCCGCCAATTCAGTGGTACTATGGGTCGTGGAGTAGAGGTGGATACGTCACAAAGAATGGTGTCGCCATTCTCTAGTTCCACATCGCGTAGAGCAAGTGCCATAGTTGCTATGTTATCTTTGTATGTTTGTACATCGCGATCATCTAATTGCGCACGCGCCATGTCGGTGTAGTCGATAGAGTCGTTAAATGTCACTGTGTTGACTGTCGAGGGTGATGAAGGTGATGAAGGTGATGATAACTCGTCTTCTGTGTGTACTCTCGACAGCATATCTGCTGCAACATTTTTTCCGGGTATGTATCGAACATCCGTCGTGAATTCTGCAATAAAAGACAGATGTCGTGTCTGTCTCGGAGATCGATCCGCATTATTGTGAAACGCGAAGGTAATTGGCTTATGTTATGGTCGGTATATATATGAAACAATCGACCTTCCAAGAAATAACGGAAATGGCGCACTGCCAGATACATGGCAAGTAACTCTCGAACAAACGCACTGTATCTTGTCTCAGCTGGCTTGAGGTTTCTCGAGAAGAAGGCGAGTGGTTGCCATTGTCCGTTAATATACTGTTCTAGCGCTCCTCCGACAGCTGTGGGTGACGCGTCGACAGTAATGCTAGTCATAGCTGTGTGTTTCGGGTGAACTAGGAGTGATGCTGTAGCTAACGCACTCTTAGAAGCTTCGAAAGCATCGTTCATCTCCTTAGTCCAAACCAATACTTTGTTTTTACCTTTCAGTGCATTGTGGAGAGGTCGTAGCAAGTTGGCGACATGTGGCACGAAACGGTGGTAGAAATTTAGCATTCCTACGTATTCCTGTAATTTCTTCTTGTCCACAGGTCTTGTTAGGTGAGTGATCGACTCGACGCGATCAGCCAGCGGTTTAATACCGTGAGCTGTGACATGATGGCCCAGGAAATCAACCGCATTGATGCCAAAATTGCACTTGGTGGTGTTTACCACGAGTCCATGAGCAGTCAATCTCTCGAACAACTGGCGAAGGTGTTGTTGATGTTCAGTCGCAGATGAACTGGCGACCAAAATGTCATCGAGGTAGACAAACACAAAGTCGATGCCTTGAAGTACATTGTCCATAAGACGTTGAAAGGATTGAGCTGAATTTCGCAATCCGAACGGCATTCGAAAAGTCCGAAAGGAGTGATGATTGCTGTTTTGTGTATATCGTCAGGAGCTACAGGTATCTGGTGGTACCCTTTTACAAGGTCGATCTTTGAGAAGATAATTTTGCCATCTAACTGTGCAGCAAAGTCTTGTATGTGTGGTATAGGGTAACGGTCAGGAATAGTAACGTCATTCAGGCGCCTATAGTCACCACACGGTCGCCAGTCGCCAGATTTCTTAGGTACCATATGAAGTGGTGATGCCCATGTACTGGATGATCGTCGCACTATGCCTAGCTTCTCCATGTTTTCAAATTCACGTCGGGCGATTGTGAGTTTCTCCGGAGACAGTCGTCGAGCTCGTGAGTGCACGGGTGGGCCTTTCGTCATGATGAAATGTTCCACTCCGTGCTTGACTTCTGTTGCGGAGAAATTTGGAGTAGACAAGGTTGGAAATTCGGCCATCAGTTGCACATACTGGTTATTGGAAGAAGCTAGAGAGTGAAGTCCGAGCGTTGTAGCTTTCATGTGGCGTACAGGTACACTGACGTACGTGTCAATGTCGAATAGGCGTCGCCCGTGGATGTCGATGGCGATGCGTTGGTTTCGAAAGAAGTCAGCACCAAGTATAGGCTGTGCGACATCGGCGAGTGTAAAAGTCCAACGCATTTTCCGAAAACCGAGGTTCAGTGGAATAGTTTTCGTGCCGTAAGTCGTAATTTTCGTGCCGTTTGCAGCAACGAGAGATTCACCTCGTTGTCGTTCCCGCCGATCACGTGACGTGGCGGGAAGAACGCTGACTTCCGCTCCCGAATCGACAAGGAATCGATGGCCAACATAACGGTCCCAAACGTATAGGACGCGGCTCGGTAAACCAGTTGTACTTGCCGCGTTTAGGGACTGGTTTGTTCGTTTCCCGAAAATGAACAGGGAGCTCGGCATTTCTTGGCACGTGATCCAAATTTGGCGTGATACCAGCAGATATCGTCTCGGGTGGTGGTTTGCTGTCGTCGTTTTGTCTTAGCACTCAATGTCAAAGTGGATAGATCATCTACAGCACACAAGTGTGATTGTCCTCTGACAACCATCACAGTGTCTGCTGCTGCAGCGATTGCATTAACGTCCTTCAAAAGAAGTGCAGCCAACGTGACACGGACATCGTCAGGAAGTTGTCTAAGAAAGCGTTCTCGAAAAATCGTAACCACTTGGTTATTGCCGTTCAACATTAGCATGTGTGCTAACATGTCGGATGGTCGGCGATCACCTAAACCGTCTAGGTCTTCCAACTTAGACGCTGCTTCTTCTTCCGTGAAATCGTCGCAGGCCAGTAACGCGGTTTTTAAATGTTCATACGTCCCTTCTGTTGGCGGGTGTAGTATGACGTGCGCCATTCGATTGGCAGCGATTTCATCGAGAGCTGCGACAACGTAGTTGTATTTCGTTTGGTCGATGGTTATGTTGCGTATACCAAACTGTGGTATACATTCGGGCTGGTTTTCCAAGACTGGAATTTTCAAGGAAACGGCTGCCACGTTGCTGTTCGCTTCTGCCATATTGATGTCGTGTTTGGGTTGCGATCACTACTTATTAGTTAGAAGGGCGGCAGTCGAATGAATTTTAAAACGTAACGTTCTTGTTTGTGCACGCGTACACGCGACGTACCTACGTCATGCGCACACGCGCTTAAGACCGCCAATATTTGCTATGTGGCAAGTCGCCACATCAGTGTAGGACCAGGATAAAAATTCAACCACGTCAGACTGACGATATTTATATTTTTGAAAACTTTTTGCAGTATCGCCAAATATCATTTCACAGTGTTTCGTCTAGGCCCGAGTTACGCAGGTTAAACATGAAAAAAATCCGCAATCAATCCAAATAAAACTGTTGATAGATGCAAGTGCATTGTGTAATTTGCGATCGACGAAAGGTTTGGTGGCGCCGTCTAGGGAATGGATGTAAAACCGCCCAGAACAACTATAGCATCATCGTTTCTGGCTATTGGTACAAACATCGTTGTAATATTTTTTTGCAATAGCGAACCTATTATTCCATGCCACAGTTAATGCACCCAACATCAATCTATCGTGTACCTCTGACACAGCTAGTGGTACTCTTGGTTTGCCTGGCCAGCAACACATCATAAACAAAATAGTTAATTATCCTAATACAGCAATGGGGACTGTATTAAATACTGATCTTTAACCCTCCAGACAACAACAGCCCGCAACTGCCTGATCTGTCGTGTTTCCCAACTTTCCGTTGGATAAGCTCGACCTTAATGACTGGGTAATTACATATATATGCATGTATATATAATTATATATATATCAAGCTTCTTTTGTATGACACAAGGGGTAAATTTATCGTATGGCTTTATACAGGAATTTTTTAGTACCAATTAGTTAGCACCATTTTTAAAACATAGTTTGCTCATTTTGTACTAGAGCTGTGGGAAATTGAATGATTCAGAAATACAGTTATACACAACAATTCCAAATCAGACCTCATTGTGAACAGCGGTCCTCTTTGTGAGCAGGCTGACAGCCCACTTGAGGTCTTCTTCCCAGAGTTCCTCACTCGCGGGATACAGGTGGATGGCTCGGCAGAAACACTTTATGGCCTACAGGAAGGACAGGCACCAACATAAACTTCTTTTTTTAACATGCCGTAATCGTCGACTTCAAACACATTACCATTAATGGCCACGCGAGATCCGTCAGTAGTTGAGTCATTGTGGGGCGGTTTTTGTTATTAGCAGGAAGTTCACTCAACCAGTTGTACATAATACCAATTTGTTCAGAAGTGTGGGAACCAGCAAACTTCAAAGCAGTAAATGCCAATAGGTTACAAGTGCCAACAGTGTCTGTTTACAAACTGAATATTTTGCTTACAAATTTAAACTTTTCGCTGGAGCAACTTTCAAATTGTAAACATTGTTTAGGGTGTATTAAATGCAAATGGGCAGGTGTGGAATAAATATGAACAGATCTTTAACAACAGGGTTGCAAATGGCATTAATTTTGTGTCATTAATTATATTTAAATTAGACAAAAACATATTATGTAAACAAGCTTTTAGTCTATTAACAAGACTGCATCAAATTTAAGTTTTGTTACCATTCTGACTTCACCTAATCCCAGATGGGCTCGACCAAGTGTCTCATGAGCTGCCCACCAGAGGGCATTGAGTTCAACTGCTTGCTTAGCGGCATTCAGTGCTGGCAGGACTTCATTCAGCTGCATGTAGGCCTAGAACCAAACAATGCTGTCTACATCTGGCCATCAGCCAAGATGTCAAGCAGAATAGAAATTAAACAAGCAAGAGTTAAGTGAACTTAGTAACACAGCTAAACCAAGTTTAAGATTACAAATTTATTTGATAGCTTGAATTGATTTGCAATTAAACAATGCAAGTAAACAATACAAATATGTTAAACTTATGGTTCTATGTACAGCAAAACACAAAATGTTCATTACTGCTATTTAAAAAGATGTACTGTTTTCCTCACTGGTATGCATGCTATTTAAACCAGTACATATAATATAGACAAACCTATCTAGTTTTCAATTAAATATACAATGTCATAGGACAATGTCATTTTGGTGATCGTTCACTCTATGGACTACAAGCCATAGGACTACAAGCCATAGGTCTACAAGCCATAGGACCACAAGCCATAGGACCACAAGCCATAGGTCCACAAGCCATAGGTCCACAAGCCATAGGTCTACAAGCCATAGGACCACAAGCCATAGGACCACAAGCCATAGGTCTACAAGCCATAGGACCACAAGCCATAGGACCACAAGCCATAGGTGTACAAGCCATAGGACCACAAGCCATAGGTCTACAAGCCATAGGTCTACAAGCCATAGGTCTACAAGCCATAGGACCACAAGCCATAGGACCACAAGCCATAGGTCTACAAGCCATAGGACCACAAGCCATAGGACCACAAGCCATAGGTATACAAGCCATAGGACCACAAGCCATAGGTCTACAAGCCATAGGTCTACAAGCCATAGGACCACAAGCCATAGGACTACAAGCCATAGGTCCACAAGCCATAGGTCTACAAGCCATAGGACTACAAGCCACAGGACCACAAGCCACAGGACCACAAGCCACAGGACCACAAGCCATAGGACCACAAGCCATAGGACCACAAGCCATAGGTCTACAAGCCATAGGACTACAAGCCTTAGGACCACAAGCCATAGGTCTACAAGCCATAGGTCTACAAGCCATAGGTCTACAAGCCATAGGACTACAAGCCATAGGACTACAAGCCATAGGTCTACAAGCCATAGGACCACAAGCCATAGGTCTACAAGCCATAGGTCTACAAGCCATAGGTCTACAAGCCATAGGACCACAAGCCATAGGACCACAAGCCATAGGACCACAAGCCATAGGACTACAAGCCATAGGACCACAAGCCATAGGACCACAAGCCATAGGACCACAAGCCATAGGACCACAAGCCATAGGACTATAAGCCATAGGACTACAAGCCATAGGACCACAAGCCATAGGTCCACAAGCCATAGGTCCACAAGCCATAGGACCACAAGCCATAGGACCACAAGCCATAGGACTACAAGCCACAGGACCACAAGCCATAGGACCACAAGCCATAGGACTACAAGCCATAGGACTACAAGCCACAGGACCACAAGCCATAGGTCTACAAGCCATAGGTCTACAAGCCATAGGACCACAAGCCACAGGACCACAAGCCACAGGACCACAAGCCACAGGACCACAAGCCACAGGACCACAAGCCATAGGACCACAAGCCATAGGTCTACAAGCCATAGGACTACAAGCCTTAGGACCACAAGCCATAGGTCTACAAGCCATAGGTCTACAAGCCATAGGTCTACAAGCCATAGGACTACAAGCCATAGGACTACAAGCCATAGGTCTACAAGCCATAGGACCACAAGCCATAGGTCTACAAGCCATAGGTCTACAAGCCATAGGTCTACAAGCCATAGGACCACAAGCCATAGGACCACAAGCCATAGGACCACAAGCCATAGGACTACAAGCCATAGGACCACAAGCCATAGGACCACAAGCCATAGGACCACAAGCCATAGGACTATAAGCCATAGGACTACAAGCCATAGGACCACAAGCCATAGGTCCACAAGCCATAGGTCCACAAGCCATAGGACCACAAGCCATAGGACCACAAGCCATAGGACTACAAGCCACAGGACCACAAGCCATAGGACCACAAGCCATAGGACTACAAGCCATAGGACTACAAGCCACAGGACCACAAGCCATAGGTCTACAAGCCATAGGTCTACAAGCCATAGGACCACAAGCCACAGGACCACAAGCCACAGGACCACAAGCCACAGGACCACAAGCCACAGGACCACAAGCCATAGGACCACAAGCCATAGGTCTACAAGCCATAGGACTACAAGCCTTAGGACCACAAGCCATAGGTCTACAAGCCATAGGTCTACAAGCCATAGGTCTACAAGCCATAGGACTACAAGCCATAGGACTACAAGCCATAGGTCTACAAGCCATAGGACCACAAGCCATAGGTCTACAAGCCATAGGTCTACAAGCCATAGGTCTACAAGCCATAGGACCACAAGCCATAGGACCACAAGCCATAGGACCACAAGCCATAGGACTACAAGCCATAGGACCACAAGCCATAGGACCACAAGCCATAGGACCACAAGCCATAGGACCACAAGCCATAGGACTATAAGCCATAGGACTACAAGCCATAGGACCACAAGCCATAGGTCCACAAGCCATAGGTCCACAAGCCATAGGACCACAAGCCATAGGACCACAAGCCATAGGACTACAAGCCACAGGACCACAAGCCATAGGACCACAAGCCATAGGACTACAAGCCATAGGACCACAAGCCATAGGTCTACAAGCCATAGGTCTACAAGCCATAGGACCACAAGCCACAGGACCACAAGCCACAGGACCACAAGCCACAGGACCACAAGCCACAGGACCACAAGCCATAGGACCACAAGCCATAGGTCTACAAGCCATAGGACTACAAGTCATAGGTCTACAAGCCATAGGTCTACAAGCCATAGGACCACAAGCCATAGGACCACAAGCCATAGGTCCACAAGCCATAGGACTACAAGCCACAGGACTACAAGCCACAGGACCACAAGCCATAGGTCTACAAGCCATAGGACCACAAGCCACAGGACCACAAGCCACAGGACCACAAGACCACAAGCCATAGGACCACAAGCCATAGGACTACAAGCCATAGGTCTACAAGCCATAGGTATACAAGCCATAGGACCACAAGCCATAGGACCACAAGCCATTGGTCTACAAGCCACAGGACCACAAGCCACAGGACCACAAGCCACAGGACTACAAGCCATAGGACCACAAGCCATAGGACCACAAGCCATAGGACTACACGCCATAGGACTACACGCCATAGGACCACAAGCCACAGGACTACAAGCCATAGGACCACAAGCCATAGGACCACAAGCCATAGGACTACAAGCCATAGGACTACAAGCCATAGGACTACAAGCCATAGGTCTACAAGCCATAGGACTACAAGCCATAGGACCACAAGCCATAGGACCACAAGCCATAGGACTACACGCCATAGGACCACAAGCCATAGGACTACAAGCCATAGGACCACAAGCCATAGGACTACACGCCATAGGACTACAAGCCATAGGACTACTAGTATTAAGTTATGAACGTGTTAACTTGTACTTTGTAGAATTTGTATGTCTATTCAACCACTCATAAAAAGCTGATATATTTGGGATTTGTTTTAATGTAGGTACATTGAGAGTACTTACTATGTACGATATGATTTGTATTGTATAATCAATTGATGCAGTACATGAGTCATGGTGCATATTTATTTTTGCCTTAATAAAAGTGTGCACAGATGTCATGTACTGAAATTTATATATTAAGATTTTTGTATTAATATTAACATGATTATGCATACATTCTCAGTCGCATGATCAAGCGAATATTATTTGTCAGTGTTTCAAATGTCTATCAAGATTTAACAAGATTGCCACCCAAAGAATTAACTCTACGTGGCAGGTGGACAGGGAAGCCCTTTGGCTTATCGAGAGTCCGACCCTTTTATCTGTGTATCCCGCCCTTCTGAGGTATGTGTCGATTTTATTTTTAAACATATTCACGCTACTAGCACCCACACAATCAGCAGATAATCTGTTCCATTCATTTAGTCCTTTGTGAAATTGAGAACTTTCTTATATCTAATCCACACTGCTCCTTTACTAATGTAACTTTATGTCCTCTGGTCCTTCTATCTTTCTTAACTGAGAAACAAATATTTCTATCAATATTTTCATAACCATTCAATATTTTAAACACTTCTATCTGATCTCCTCCTTGTTAAGCCGCATTTCTTAGGCGTATTTCGTAACTAAGATCCCTCAGTTTTGGTATCATTTTAGTTGCTCTCCTCTGTACTCTTTCTAGCATATCTATGTCCTTCCTGCGATATGGCCTCCATGCTTGAATACAATATTCTAAATGAGGCCTAACTATTGTTTTGTACAGCGGTATTATTAGCGCTTTTTCCTTATACGTTATGTTTCGCCTAATTAATCCAAGGATTTGATTTCCCTTTGAGGCTGCAATTCCGCACTGCTCTGAAACCTTCACATCAGCACTAATGGTTAACCCTAAGTCCTTTTCTTTTATAGTAGTACTTAGTACAGTACCCCCCATTGTATATTCTACCTCTTCGTTCCAATGTCCTGCATGGAGGCATTTACATTTCCCAAAATTGAACAGCATTTGCCACTTTTCAGACCATTTGATCAACTTGTCAATATCATCTTGCAAATGTTGTCTATCTCCATCACTTTTAATTCTTCTAAACACTTTCATCCGCAAATTTCAACACTTTGCTTGTTATTTCATCATCCAAATAATTGATATATATTAAGAATAATATAGGTCCTAGTACTGATTCCTGTGGTACCCCACTCAATACCGATTTCCAGTTTGAAGCCTCCCCATCAACTACTACATGTTGTCTTCTGTCAATCAACCATTTTTCTATCCAGTTTATTTTACAATTTTCTATGCCATGGGCAAAAGGCCCATGGCATAGAAAATTGTTTAAGCAGTAATCTTTGATGTGGTACTTTTTCGAAAGCTTTTTGAAAATCTATGTAGACGATATCTACTGGTGATCCCTCATCTACCCACTTAGTGATGTCTTCCAAAAAACATAACATATTTGTTAAGCATGACCTCGCTTTAAAAAACCCATGTTGAGATAGGTTTATCAAGTTATGTTTAACAAGAAAATCTTCTCCGACTTGTTTCTCGAAACTTTTTAAAATAACGATATAATGTTTGCCTCTTTCCATTCTAAAGGAACCACTCCCTCTTCTAATGACAAATTGAAAACTGTTGCAAGCGCTACGCTAATTTGTTCTATAATTTCCAATAGTAGTTTGGGCGGAATCCCATCCACTACAGGTGATTTATTATCCTTCATAGCCCTTATTTTCTTAGCTACCATTTCCGGGGTTACAATTAATTGTCCTAAATAGTTTGAATCTGCCCCCTTGAACTTAGCCTCTGGTACTGGCAGTGAACTAATATCTTCCCTGGTAAACTAAAGTACTCATTCAGGTCTTCTGCCATTAAGAATCCCTCTGATATTATATTTCCAGCACTATCTTCTAGAGGACCGATCTTATCTTGAACTTTCTGTTTGCTTTGAACATACGCATAAAAACTCTTGCTGTCACGTTTTATATTATTAGCTAATTGTTGTTCATAGCTTCTCTTTGAATTTATAATTTCAGCTGTAGCTTGGTTAAGTGGTTCTTTATAACTGTTGTAGTCTTCATCATTTCCAGTACATCTATATGACTTCCACATCATTTGTTTATACTTAATTTTTCTAATGGCTTCTTTCGATAAGTATTTCTTTTTGGACCGTTTCCCTTGTTTTTTGGAGGGTACAAATTTATCAACTATGCACTTAATTTCACTCTTTAATACATTCCAGCATTTTGTTGCCGTCTTATTTTTCAGTTTGTTATTCCAGTCTATATTTGCTAAATATTTCCTCATGTCCTTATACCTTCCTTTGTGGAAATTTCTCCTATGCTGCTTTTTACTATTTCTTTCTGATTTTACTTTGATGGTAAAATGTATCTGGTTGTGATCACTACTCCCCAGTGGCTCACATATCTTGACATTGTCAACTAATTCATTCTGTGAGGACAAAACTATGTCTAACACATTCTCACCCCTGGTTGGTTCTAGCACATGTTGAGAAAGGAAAGTATCTTGAACTAAAAACTTGTGGTCCTCACTCCCCATACTCTGTAGAGATTTCCATTGTATATACCCGTGGTTAAAATCCCCCATAATAATACAGTCCCGTTTGCTTACTTCCCTTATAGTGTTTTGTATTTTTACATTCTCTTCTATGCTTATGTTTGGACTTCGATAAACTAACCCAACTGTTAATGTTGAGTTTCCTGTAACTATGTTACACCAAACAGCTTCTTTGCAATCTGCTTCTCTTTCTAATTTTATTTCATCAGCCTGGATAGATTCTTTAATATATAAAATAACTCCTCCTCCCTTTCTTCCTATTCTATCTTTCCTAAACATTACATATCCTGTCAGTCAGACCTGGGGCCGAGTACATTTTCATGAGTACAAGTACGAGTACTTTGATGATGGATGAGTACGAGTACATTGCTAAATGCTGAGTACGCGTATAAGTACGAGTACATTCTCACGAGTACAAGTAAAAGTACATTTTAAAAAATATAAATAATAACGTATTTTAAAATTATTAATTAATCTAATTTATATAACTCAGCACAATTGAATATGCAATGGCAGTTGATCAATTTTGTATGAGGAAAATTAAAAAAACCTCTATTTGAGTATTTCATCAACAATGAAATTCACTTCATTGGCATTCATTTCAGTGGCATGGTAAGATCTTATCATCTATTTGCCATTGCCCGAAAGAACATCAGTTGTTCACAGGTCGAGTCTTTCAGGCTGCATGGTTCAGGGCTGAATACTTTCTCAGCTATGCTAAATACCCTTTCAACTGGGGCTGATGAGGCTGGAATGCTGAGATGGTGAGGGACCAACTGAGCCAGAGCTGGAAAACTCGGAACTGGAGTGAGTCACTGTGATGATCTGTACAAGGCTGACTGGGGTATTCGTTCACCTCTACAATCTGCAGATATTATAAGTTTACAATTATATTTTCCGATTGTAGACTACTAGTTGTTGATAGGGTTAGCACATGTCCACATAACAGGCTCAGCATTCCAGTTGGACTTTTTAGCCAGACTGCTGGCATGGGATTATACTAGTGTAGGAAGCAGTCTGACTTGAGCCACCATACTTCTACAGAGGAAGACTGGCAGTTCTTGTTCTTAGCAATTAGCACTGTCAACCACTGTCAAGTGGCATGGTCTCCAAACTACATCAAAGGCATTTCCAGTCTAACTGGTGGATTAACTGCTAATTGGCTCTTTATGGACATCCTAGTGGCTTAATTAAACAAACAGGTTTATGGCCTGAACTGATAGCCTACACTTATTGTTTGCTTAACAGGGTGTTTCTGACTGGGAAAAGATGCTGCCCATTGCCATGTTTGGGTATCATAGTCATGGTTATCAGAGAATGAGGTTGTACTATGTGTAGGGATGGTAAGGTGGTATTATCATGTTTCACGACTTTTTGTTCCGAAAACCAAGCTTAATATTGGCAAACGTGCTTTTTCTGTAGCTGCAACCACAATCTGGAATCAACTCCCTATCGCTTTAAAATCATCTGAGACTATATATATATTTTCCGTAAAAAACAAGATTTATTTATTTGAAATTGTATTCACACCCTAACCTTCGGCTGTCCCTTGCTCTAATGACGACTCTTGCTTGTCCCTGTTAACGATTTTGCCCAATGATTTTTGTATGTTGCGCCTCTGAGCTCCGATTCCTGGGGATTTATGTGCTATAGAAGTTTGTCATTATTATTCTATCAGAAATAACAAAGTTGAACATTTAAATACTTCAGGAAAGTTTCATTTTATAACCAAATATATTTATTTTCCCCTGTACATATTGAGAAAGTACTCAGATGTACTCGTAATGTACTCGTAAAATCTGAGTACAATGAGTATGAGTATGAGTACGAGTACATGACCCACAAGTTTTATGAGTATAAGTACTTCAAAAATGTACTCGAGTACACGAGTACTGAGTACTTCGGCCCCAGGTCTGCTGTCAGTCCCAATTCGGCATCTGATATATGGGTGGTGGTCCAGGATTCGGTTATACCTATTATGTGACGGTCAATATCTTCTACCATTTCTTTTGTTTACTATACTCCTTGCCTTTAAACACATTTATCTCCAGCTTCAGAAGAGTTTTTCAGACTGTTCTTTGCTGATTTATTTGTGCTGTCTTTATCTATGCCTCCAGTTTCAGGCTTTTCTGTGAGTCCCCCCTGTGAATCTAGTTTAAATAGATGCAATCTGTCCCACTGTCACTATCGAGTACTTTTAAAACCAAATATAGAACAAACTTGTGCTTTCATCTCGTAGATCTTCTCATCCGCTGGTGTAAGTTGCAGGGCTTCATCCCACTTGTGGTTGGCTTCCCAATATCTGAGGAACAATCACGAATGATCCATGTAAAGAACACAAGCAGATAAATGCTTCTGATTCTATTAAGAGATTTTAAAAATTTAAAGTTAAAAATAAGTTGGCTGATGATACCTTTGAGGATTTTTTCCAGTGGCAGTCCAAGGAGATTTTTTCTTTGGGATTATTTATGTTGAGGTTCTTAATTTGCATATCCTGATCGACATACCTCTCTGCCTCTGCCAGTGTGATCCCCTCCTGCACCAGACGTTGGCTCTTAGCTGCAGCATCTTCCAGTCTCATCACCTTCGGCCTCTGGACCAGACTTATCCAGTCAACATCACCACTAGCTATGTCAACATCCACGTCATCCTGACTGTTCTCTTCAAATACCTTCGATGCAATCTTTGAGACAGTTGCACCAATTTTCCTTTTCCACCCAAATGAGGTCATCTTGGTTGCAGAACAGACACAGGATGTTCTTCATCTAACATCATTCGTGGATCTAACATCTGAATAAGAGCATCTTTATGTATTAGCTGAAGTATTTTTTCCAACTGGCAACAGTATCAAAGTCAAAGAGGGTGCTAAAAGTCGTAACAAAACCGTTAAACGGTCATACGACTTTCCAAATTTAGGTGTTTTGGAATAGCAACAACATCATGAGAATGGTCTGACACTGACAGTTAATTCATTTACGGGAATTTCGCGGAATTCCCTTGGCTTTGTGCCTTTGAATTTTGATGTTTGGGCTTGGATGTTGGCTTGTGGCACAACCGATACCAACGAAGTCTAAGACAATAAATGGGACGCAGTGCAACTGATTCAGTGAACATCTGCATACTGCGTAGGACAAATGCGAAGGATAGCGTAGTTCTATTACCACTCCTAGCTTGAAAGATGGGTTCAACTTCAAAATTAACCGAGTCCAGGTATTGAGTTAATAATACGTCTATTATCGCCCACGGATATCGCATATCACGGAACATCCAGCTTCATAGTTAAACATAATCAGGTACTCCTTTCATGAAAAAGTGTAAATTAACTCAGTTTAAGAATTACATGAGCCTAAACTTAAGTTGCATAATTATATTAAGACCATAAAAAGACAGTGCACAGTTACTGGCACACAAAACTACAATTTGCTTTCACTGAACTCTACTAGATGGCGGCACAGTAATTACATTGTGGACTGGTCGCCAGCCCACCGTGTGGCGCCACATTTATGCCCACGCGAATGCGTACCAGTGCAGACAAAATAATAGCCAATACGCAAACCACATAGGTCATAGCACTTTTTTTATAATACTGCACTGACTTACAACACTCAATATCTACGATTATAGTCAATAATATAATATATAATCAGACAAGTAATTAAATTAAAATATTTAAAAATAAAACTGTTTTACAATTAAAAATGAACATAGACACATTTTATGATTACGTCACATTATGAACTATTTAGTAGACAGTAAATACACAGATCGACACGACCCTAACATAGTGGCTGGACTTTTCATTTAGCCCGCCTTTCTCGTGCGTTCCATCACTTCCTGCGTTCTAATGACTAATCATGTTAAAATACAAGCTTGTGGAGGCATGTAAGGTCAGTGGAGTAACGCTCGCAGACATAAATAGAACTACTGGGGCCGGTTTCATGAAGCGGGTAAGAACGATCTTAAGACTTAACGCTAAGATGGTTGTCTTAGTACATGACGTGATATTTTTAATATAAGCGAACATAGGAGTTTATGCAAAAACGTGACGCTAAGTAATTGCGGAACTGTAAGTACGCTTCATGAAACCGGCCCCTGCAGGGCTCTAAAGGCAAATGATTAATGATTATGGCCACGCCTTTGGTCGCTGCATATTTATGGCACGGGGTCAAAGTTGATCGGTCACCTGAGGACATGTTACTCACCGCGGGTTGCGTCTCTGCCATTCATTTATGAAAAACCAAACGTGCCCGTTTGCGAAGTCGAATGTTGAATATTTAGCGAATATTAAGATCATTGTCGGATAGCAAATTGTGCGTTGTAGTGAAGTTTTTTAAAGAAAATAAGTTGAATAATGTAGGCACCGCCTTTGTATCGCTATACATTGCGTATATCTATGGCTTATTATTGCCTAACAAAATTGACCCAAAATGTTAACGTTAATACGTACTTGTATACGTTAACATTTTGACTTGGTGATGTTCTATCTCTCCAATGTAAGCTAGAGGGAGGTGTTAAATTTAACTATGAGAGAAGTGTGAAACTGAATAAGTAAAGGAAGGTAAACTTATGAAGAATGGATGCCCTCTTGCATGTAAGCTAAATGGGGAGGAACTTAAATAAGTTAGCAGTATCAAATACCTAGGTCATATTATATGTCCCACTTTTTTAGTGTAATTACATAATATGCTTTCTAATATTAATATCAGCTTGTTAACTGTTACATGTAAATGGATATATGGACCAATGTATGTATCGCCACGTGTATTTTGGTCTGAAATTACATTTAATATAAGTCTAAATAACTAATAACACACGAGATTCATTTTTATGCTGGAAACATTCTCAATTCCATTTCACCATTCAGTATTTACCTGTTTAATTGACAATTAATACTGTACTTGTTTTCTTTTTCTGTGCACGGACAAACCACTACGCCCAATGACAATGTCGTGTACTCTAGTATCCAGGGTACGTTCTGATAATGTTACAGATAACTACCAGTACATTAGTACAATGCATACCCGTCAACTAGGACAGACAGATAAAGTACCAGCTTTGCTATTATGCAGTATAACAAATAAAGAATACTTTTTGAAAAGTACTATAGTTAGATGCACGACAAAATGAAATGCGCATGACACAAACGACAGACGCGCCCTGCCCCTAGTAATAGGGGACGCAAGTGATTCTCGTTTCCGGTCCGTTTTGATGCGATAGTTAACGAGAACATACACTTCCGGAGCCCACTTCGTTGTCCGGAATTATCGCTCATTCGATTACAGGGATGGCGTTTTCATTACAATTTTGGGTAAACTACACCACACGGAATGTTAAATTTCAAGGAAAATCAACAGGTTTAGTAGACTGCAGGTGGGTGCCGAGTTTCTCATACAACGACGAGTGCAAGCGTTGATGAAAGACAAAAGTTACAAGTTAATGGTGTGTCGCCTGTGAAATTGTATCCGCTCACGGCCGGCCTCCGCTCACTCGATCGATTGAGTGAAACCAAATTATTGATAATGTTATTACTGCTCTAGAAGTTGTTCCCTTACATCCCCATTTGTAAAGATGCACTATAACCATAAATTACGTACATTGGACAAATACTGTTACATAGTTACATTATGTTTACGATTATACACATGTATGCAACTGTGCCAGGCTTAGCTTAGGCTTAGCCTTAGGTCATTGCAGACTTTATGGTAGCAAATATTTCGCTTGGGTGGAAACCTATAAAACCTACAACGGAGTTTTCTGTTGTGGCAATTACAGCCGTAAGCGAAACAGTACATGGCTCGTTCGCGTCGCTGGGCACCAAAAAGGGCAAAATAGCATAAAACCAATATGGCAGCTGACGAGACTTGCGTGCCATATTAATCACGAGCGCGCTGGGCGTGGCTTAAATGCGCCTGTTAGTTTTTCATAAGTGAATAGCAACGGCGCACGTGGGTTGCGTGTTGTCCGCTGCGTTTGCGAGCGTATTAAAAACTAACTGCAGTAAGGGTTATCTTGTGACGTCGTGCCACGTGAATTGGTCGCGTCGCAAATATGCCCGCGAAACGTCGTTAATCATGCTTTATCGCCTAGCCCTAGATTGCGAGATTCGCAATTTACTGGCAAAAATACTAACGTCCTGACCACAACATGATCCAAATAAAGCATAACAAAACTTTATATTTAGCACACAGGTTCCCTAAGTGAGCCTTTTGTGCATATGTGTATGTTGTTATTATTTTGCGAAAAGATCGCTATCTGCCATGATTGGCATGGTGGCCGGCGTAAACAACGTCGCCATAAAAACGAAGAGCACTGCGCGTTCGGCTTCGTAGATTCGCCGGCAAAAAAAAAAGATATATACCTATTTCTCAGAACATTGTATCGGCGATGCAAATAAATACATGTAGTGCCTAATAAAAACGCATAGGATGGAACTAACAACAGTACATAACCCTAGACCGAAATAGAAAACATATAGGGTGGAACTGCCAACATTAAATAAGCGTACATACCCGAATAAGACCGTAGGCTGGCATTTTTAGTCCAAATAAATAGCCGTACATATACGCTTATTTTGAATGCAATAGTAGGCATTGAAGGCGTCGCACTGAAATGGCTGGAGTCATACCTGTCGAACCGGACTCGGTCAGTGTGCATTAGTGGCCACGACTCACATAGAACATTGATCGAGTCTGGCATCCCAGGGGTCTGTCCTAGGCCCAATCATCTTCTCCATCTGCACACTGCCATTGGGTGCTATCTTCAGAAGGCACAAGCTGCAATATATTCTTTATGCAGATGACGCCTAACTGTATGTTGACCTGAATGGAACGCGGGGTGGAGAAGCCGCTGATGCGGTTGACCGCATGGAGCAATGCATCGAAGAAGCGAAGCAGTGAATGTCGGACCACAATCTACTGCTGAACGAAAACAAGACCGAGGCTATTATTATCACGGCACCAAATCGTAAACACCTGCATGACGTTTCGTGTGTTAGTGTATGCGGATGCAACATTGTTCCGTCGCCGACCATCCGCAACATCGGGGTTACAATCGACTCTGGGCTAACAATGGCGTCACACGTGTCACGGATGTGCAAGTCAGCGTACTACCACCTCTACGCAATTTCAAAAATAAGACATTGTCTTACTATTGATGCGTGTAAGACACCAGACCATAGCCTGGTGACATCGCGGCTGGACTACAGTAACAAGTTGCATATGGTACAGAACTCGGCGGGAAGATTTATCTCAAGACACCAAAACACCAGCACATAACACCCGTGCTGGTCGAACTGCACTGGCTTCTAGTTAGCTGGCGTATCCTGTACAAACTGCTGGTCCTTGTTTTCACGGCTTTACATGGTCTTGCTCCAGCGTATATCCAAGATTTTATAATACCGTATACGCCCACCCGCAACCTCCGATCTGCTGATCTACATCTGCTTGTAGTACCGCGCTACAACTTAGAGGGTTACGGCATACTCTACCAATAAACGTTCGTCAAATAGACACTTTGAATAAATTCAAAAGTTGCCTTAAAACGTATCTATTTAAGCAGGCGTACTTCGACTGAGGAACTGTGCTACAGGACACTTTTTATGAACATATATTTAATCAATTAATTGATTTATGTTAAATAATATATTTTAATTAATTAATTATTATTTATCTTTTAATACACTTTTATATATTATAATATATATTCTTTTACTTAATTATCTTAATATTTGTGAAAATATGTCAAGAATTTTAATCACATTTTATATATATATATATATATATACAATCTTGTAAATCTTAATCATTATTATATTTACCGGCATCCTTATACACACACACACACACACACACACACACACACACACACACACACACACACACACACACACACACACACACACACACACACACACACACACACACACACACACACACACACACACACACACACACACACACACACACATATATATTTATATTTGTTTCCATGTACGTTTTATAATGAGTGTACGCGCCTATGAACGGACTGGTCCCGGAGATATGGCGCTATCGAAATGCTAGTAATAATACTACTAATAATAAATATACATCTCTGGGAAATATTCAGCCACACTTTAACTAGTGCGCGAAGACTGTTCGTACACAAACATCCACCACTATCTATAGCAAGGTACTCATTCATACAACTGAGTGAACTGGGGCATTGTGTTTGTTACCATGGCAACGGAGTCTGAATAAAAAACTGTCCATATATCTGTTGCTTCCCTTCATTTATTCTTTCTCATTACGTAAAAAATTGGCCTAATTGAAAATGGTGAAATTAACAGACAGACTATAACACTAATTAGGAACATGTTGATTTTCGAACTTAGTCATAGGACATGAGTCGGTTTAGCCAAACAGTCTCGCCAAAGTTCAAAGTTCGGCTGTGCTGATAAGGACAGCAGGTTTGTGTACATGGTGAGTTTGCCAGTTTTCATCCGAGTGCTGATGTAACAAAAATCAGCTAAAAGGATGGCCAACATCCTAATCTAGCTAGAGTCAGCTGTCGAACATGGGGATATATTTAATGGTTATGGCGCAATGCCAATGGCCAAAGAGATGCACGTGTTTCGTGTTTCGTGTTTCGTTGTCCAATTGTAAAGAACCGCCGTGGCTAAGTAGATAATTATAACGTAAAGGAGGAAAGTTGTAGGTGTTTAACAGAAACTCCAGATTCACAGCTACATAAAGGCAAACAGGTGGATGTCATTTTAGAGCACACGGGTGTGACTACGAGAGTGTTTGTTTCAGTGGGAGGACGATGACCTACCGTGTCAACACAGCGGACAAGGTGATTAACAACATATAATTACGCAAATGTATGCCAACCTCCGTCCCCACAGTATGACACGTACAACGCATGCGTAGTGCGATCATTTCAACTGGCGCGCTACCAAGCGTTTGGATTATTCCTAGCTTGAAAGTGCTCTCTAAACTTGGCCGAGCGCGCCAAGCTAGTTTTGCTTAGAAGGGGGCTATATTGGAACTTCGACAGGGTGGCACTTATTACACAGAAGGGAGAACGTTTGACGCTCTCCACGGGGAACTACGAAAATGTTCCTCACATTTTAGAACTATTGACATTTCGGCAATTATAAACCACGTCGGTTTATATTTTGCTTTATGTTTGGTAAATAACACCCTTGTGTATTTGCATCGATGTTTATATAGTGTGACAACTTACACGCATCTTCAGCAATGAATAAACGAGTCATAAAGCATAGTACTGTATAGGTAGATACAATAAACTGTAGCGTTGTCAAACGCTCGAGAAATGATGCAGGTTCAGTTCTCCTATAGTCCGCTAGGGGTACACTCCACTATGCCCCCCAAGTCCTCGAACCAGAGGGCTGACAATGGAAGTGTGACCCTCTACATTTCCTCCACTAGTCTCCTTGGAGGTCGCCGGGTGCGACCGCCAAGTCGCCGAACAGCGGGTGTCGGAGCAGGGGTCGGTGGCGGAACCTCAGCGGCCGGTGTGGGTGGGGGCGCGGCATTCTGGAGCATCTCACGACTAGCACGAGGAGGCTGTCCGGCGCCGGACTCGGGGCTGGCCGGGGTCGCTGGCACGGGTGTAGTCGGCCTTGGTAGAGGCGACACTGGGTCGGCTGGCTGGGTCGGTGTCTCGGGTAGCATGGGCGACGGTGGCGTGGTCGTGGCGGGGGGAATGACAGATGGCGAGTTGATCAACGGGGCCCTGGCGATATGCGGCGTGTACAGGCGTAGGTGTTTCCTGTTACGGAGTGTGACACGCCCCGACCCGTCCACTCGTACGACGTATTGGTCGTACTGTCGTACCTCAACTACGATTCCGATGCGGTTCAACTTGGTTGGGTGCGGGCCAACCATATTCTGCAGTCTTACGCAGTTGCCGATAGTGAGTGGAGGTAGGTGTGCTCCGACAGTCGCTCATGTGCCCTCATGTGTCGGACACGTAGTGCGTCCTCTCTTGCTTGCAGTATCTCGCGCCACGTCCAATGGGGTAGGTACTGTCCGGGCGGTACTGGGATGAAATCTCGGATGCGGCGTCCAAAGATGATCTCGTGTTGGTGTACTCGGTTAGCTTCTCCCGGTACTGGTGGTACGAGCGGATGGCACTGAGCATGGCTGATGGCGTGTCAGGAAAGCCGTTGTGGATGACATCCATTAGAGCGGACATGTCGGGGTCGCTCGCCGTGGCAGTGCGCACATCGTCCCATGTGACCGACTTGATGAGTTCCGTGGCCGTGGACGCGCAAGTCTGTGAGCAGCGAGGTGGCGCCGGATCGTCGCGGGATCGGAGGGCTGCGGGGGCTGCCGCGGCCACGTCATCGGGCAGGTCGGGAGTCTCGGCGTCGCCCACCGGGTGTCGTGATAGGGCGTCGGCGACGGTGTTGCGGACGCCGGGGATGTGGAGCACGCGAAACCGGTACCGCAGCGACTTTTCCTTAATGTTTCGCAAGCGAGGGTTTGGGATGTCGTCGAGGGCACGGTCACCCAGCACCTTGAGTAGTGGCTTGTGGTCTACTGCTACCATGAGGTCCGAACATCCCAGGGTGAAATGTCGAGCCTTGTCAAGGGCGTCTACAACTGCCAGCGCCTCGCCATCGATGGGGGCATAACGTGACTCAGCGCCGTGTGTGAAACGGCAGCCCATCAGCACTACTTTACAGCCCAACTTGCAGCAGAACGGTCGGACACCAGCGCAGTCACAGTGTTTCTGGACTAGCCAGTACCCGAGCCCTTCCTTAGACCAGTCTGTGGCGAGGCACGTCGGGCGTGACTGGTCGAAGATCTCGACTCCTTGCCTGATCTGGTCGATGATCACGACTTTCGACTGCCTGAACAGGCGATCCAAATGTTCCGTCCAGGCGAACGGCTGATCTGGCTTCAGGAAGTCGCGGAATGGTTGCATGTGGTCCGCTACGGCGAAGGCATAAGCCACCTGGTTAACGAGCCCGAACCAGCTTCTGATGTCTGTGACATTCCTCGGTGTCGGGAAGTCCTTTATCGACTGCAACACCTTCGAGCATGGTTTCACTGACGTTGTTGATATCTCAAAGCCTGCAAACTCGACGGTGTCTTTATCGAACACAAACTTGTCCGGATTCTGCGTGATGCCATTGCAGCCACACGTGTCAAGCCACTGCACTGCCTGCCAAAAGGCCTGCTCGATGTTGTCCGCCCACAGTAGGGTATCGTCGATGCATTTTGTCTTGTTGGGTATGTGGGCGACGATCTCATCGAACCGCCGTGTGAAGCCATCGCCAGACGCCACATATCCTTGGGGTGCTGAGCGGTATCGATAGTGGTCCCAAGGCGTTATGAACGTCGTGAGGTGGCGGTCGTCGGGGTGGAGTGGGACAGCGTGGCAGCCGTTCCAGGCGTCACACACCGTTTTCTTTGTTCCATGAGGCACCGATCTAGCTTGGTGAAAGGGTCTCTGGGTGTGGTGGGTCTCCCTGGTGGCACTAGCGTTAAGGGCCTGGAGATCCACAGTCCGTCGAGGCTTCCCGTTCTTCTTTGCGCCGATAACCATGCGATGACACCAGGTGACAGGGGTGCCAGTTGGTACCTCCTCGATGACGCCCATACTGCAGTCTTGGTCGAGGCCGGCCTTCACGTCGATTCGCCAGTGAATTGGGACGTCGATCGGTGTGTGGCAGGCGACAGGCTTGGCGTCTGGGTCAATCATTAGCCGGAGTGACGGGCCCTCCATCGGGAGGAGAGGCTGGTGGTGACACGTGTTGAATGTGCTAGCCTTGTAGTGCGACAGCAACCACTGCTCCAGTTTTCTGCGGTTGTCCTCAGTAGCTGGATAGGGCAGCTCTTGCGGAGGCAGTGGTGGAGGTTGACGGCGGGGGCACTCACAGGCCGCGGTCATCGACGACTCTGAGGTGGCGCTGCACGTGTTCACCTCCGCTGAGGGCTGTTGGCTTTGGCCGACGTCAGGGAAGTTACGCGACACAATGCCTAGCGCCACACATGCTTCTCGAGACAAGAAGCAGTCGCTCGTCACTCGACATATGTAGACAATTTGGCGTGTTTCTGTGCCACCTGGAGAAGCGGAGTCTGATAGGCGCAGGGCGATCGCCCCGATTATGTCCAGATTGTTTCCGTTGGCAGCTGACATCTGCAGACGTGTTTTGCTCAGGCATTGCTCGGTGAGTCCGAGCTTGGAGAGTAGATTCGTCCCAGCCAGGCACGATTGGCAGCCTGTATCAGCCACTACCGACACCAACGCAGCCTTAGTCGGGCGCCTCAGTGGCGTGCGGAGGCCGAGAGCGCGAGTGTAGGTTGTGGGGCCGAGGATTTCTTCACCCACGTGTCTTGAGTGGCGTCGTAAACGCAGTGTTCGAGTTTGAAGTCCCCGAGGTTGCAGACGATCTCGTTGTCGACAGGCGGCGCGTTCTCCACACTGCATAGTGACTGGAAGAGAGCTGTAGCGGTTTCGCTCTGCGGTGACCGGCGCGGGCGGCGTTGCACATAGAGTGTGCCGGCCGTCGACGTTTGCCTGCATACGGTCCCAAGGTGACCTTTCTTGCCGCATTTGGTGCAGGTTTGGCCGTATGCCGGGCAGTTGTCAGAGCGCTCATCCCTGCTGCTACCATGGCCGATCTGGCCGCAGTGTGTGCGCAGCGGAGTAGGCAGGGGTGTGGGTGGGGCATGTTGTTTGAAGACCCCTCTCTGCTGTTTCCGGAATGAGCTGATCTGGGCAGCCGCCTCGGATCCGTCGCTCAGCTGCTGGAGGGAAATCTTTCCCGATTCCTTGCCCTCAACAAACGCCTCAACCTCTTCGAGAGGTGTACTCGGTCCCTTCTCGGTCAGACAATCCAGTTTGATGTCATGATCGGCGCAGCCCAAGACGACCTGGTTCCGCACCACAATGTCGCTGTAATCTGCCCCAACGCATGCGTCGTGGTTCGGGCAGCTCGGGCACTGACACTTGACGACGAACTGGCAAACTCGCGCTTGCCCCTTGAGTCGAGCGCTATAGGCGCGGACAGGTTCGTCTCGGTCCTGCCGCATCTTCGACAGCACGTCCCGGGCTACCATCGCGTTCTCGGCGCGCACCGCCAACTTCTTAATGTTGGCCAGTAGGTCTCGTTCGCTACAGGAGGCCAGCGCATCACGGTGAACCCGCACGAGGTTCTTCCGTAGTCCCTCGTGATTGCAGCAAACCAGGAGCTGGTAAGTGAGGTCGGAGCCGGCGACTCGCGTAGCGTCTTTATATTCACGCCAGCGTTGCTCGACAGTACTGTAACATCGGAAAACGGGGGGAGTGCTGTTGACATTTCTTAGCAGCAGCTTCGCCGTAATTGTAGCTTATTGTAGCGTGAACGGTGGCACATTTCCCAGGGTCTAGGGGCCTTTTCAAAAAGGATTACGGGCACGCAAAATTCCAAAGGTCTAGGGGTAGTGGGGGCACTTGCGTATGAAACGATCATCTTTTATTAAACAGATTGCGCTGTACACATTACCTAAACACTCTATACATCTACACATGTCGACGACCGGGCTTTAACAAGGCTGACTAGTTGAATGAGACCTCACAAGATCAGCTCCACTGTAACCACAATATATACAGACTAGTCAGTTAATAGAACGTTGCCGAGTGCTGGAAACAACTAGAACAACAACAAATGTCGGTGACTATAATGCAACATTCGTGTTTGTGAGACCAAATTTCGTTAGGTTACAGGCACCGAGCCGATTGGAGCGAAGTGAAGTAACTGCTGGTTTTGTTTGGCAACATGTGAGTTAAATCGGTTCTTTGATTGCACATATGCACGTGTGATTTTGTATTGCAAATTGTACACACGGATAGTTAATCGGACGAGGATACAGAGATAACATACTAGGAAATTGATTAAATAAAATAAATAAAATACTCCATATCTTGCATCATGTATTCTATGTTGTAAATGTAGAATGACATGTGTTTTATGACACGCGGACCAGATGCCCGGACAGACGGCCTCAAGTCCACACAAGATATCAAAACGTTCACAATAGCATGCTTTTTGCTGACTCGTTTGCATTTAATACGCGTCGTCTTAACTTGAGTGAATATACTTAAACGTGGAACGACTTCGGCATGAAACACTGTATTGTGGAAAAGATATTCAATCAAGTGGTAGTGTGTGCGTGTGTGCGTGTGTGCGTGTGTGCGTGTGTGCGTGTGTGCGTGTGTGCGTGTGTGCGTGTGTGCGTGTGTGCGTGTGTGCGTGTGTGCGTGTGTGCGTGTGTGCGTGCGTGCGTGTGTGCGTGCGTGCGCGCATGCATTGCATAGCAATGACATTGCATACATGTGTTCAGCACCAGGCTGTTCCGCTTTACTTCTGTTCTTAGGAATGATATAATCCAATTAATGATGTCAATATGTTAATTAGTAATTACTAAGTAATTATATAAAACTAAGTTACATGTTAAATAACCTCGGCCGATGTAGGCCTACAACCTACCGTTCCGAATTTACAGGAAACCGTTTAATTCCCTTTGTACTAACTTTTAACGGATCATATATATATATATATATATATAGATATATGTATATATATATATACATATATATATATATATATATATATATGATCTGTTAAAAGTTATAGATATATGTATATATATATACATATATATATATGATCCGTTAAAAGTTAGTACAAAGGGAATTAAATATATACAAATGAGCAATCTCCATTGAACGAAAAGAAATGTGCAAAGTTGAACCAGTCTATACAGGGACCCATTAACTGGCTCATCTGACTACAGAGTTTTCGACTTATGGGTGCCTGATCACACATTTACATGCAAAACTAGTTTTGTCGAAAAGTAGACCATCATCTGCTAAGAACTGTTCGCATTATCGACATAACATGTACTTGTATTCCTTATGTCAATCTAACATGATAAACAATGTTGCATTACTCATGGTAGATACAATTAAAGGAAACCACAGTATGAACTATTTACTCAAACACATCTGATCAGTCATAACAAATACAACCATAATTTTGCTGCACTTGATCGTCTCTGTACTAGACTGTCACGACATTGTCACGAGATACCTCCAGCTGATCCCAGCGGGAGGTCGAGGGGTATATTAATTTTGGACTTGATGCTTAGCATCAACCTTTGGACTCGAGGCAGTATCCACATGGACAGTAAAATTACCATAATATAGAGTAGTGGGCGCTGCCGTTGTTTAGAGTAGTGAACCAGTCTAAGCTAGGTTGAGATAAGTGCGCACATGTAGCTAGATAGCTGCGTAATAAATATATGTGATCATGACGTTTTGTTTGTATATTAATTAGTTATACGCAAGCGGTGCCAGGAAGTGACCTACGGTTACCTGTTGACTGGATTACGTAATCTGGATTGCTGAATTACTAGCTCAGCGGGATTGTGTCAACAGTGCCTGATAGCAGATCAGCTAGACTCCGTTAAGTAACGGAACCGTTCATGGCTACGCCACCGCCATCGCCTCTACTTAATCGTAATGTGACTACGCAAAGTAGTAAACCACCGCCGCCGCCGCCGCTACAAATCGACGCAATAACCGCCGCGAATTCTTGGCGTCAATGGAAAAGCGCCTGGATCGAATATGAAGTCGCCACGGACCTGATCAAAAATCAGAGCGGAAACGAGTGAGTACGTTGTTGTCACTGATCGGCCAAGATGCGAAGGACATCTGGCGAATCACTCGTGGACTGATGATGAGGATCGGTAGAAAGTAGCGCCTGTTCTACAACTACTCGAGCAACGCGACTTAATTAACGCTGGAGAAAGCCTTAGGTATCATCAGAAGTTAAGAAGTGAATGCTGAACGGGCTAAGGCAGGGAGTTCCATCGGTGACATGCACAGACGTATACGCGATGAGAAAAGGCACAAGAACGAGACGGTTTGGAAAGCGTGGCAACGAAGGAGAACGCGCAAGACTTCGAGAAAGAAAACACGCGAAAACAGGTACTGTTGTGAACTGTTTTGTGGCAAGACACACGACAGAGGCAAGTGTCCAGAAGAGACATTAAAACTGTCGAAATGAAGAATATGGTGTGAGTAGTCTGATAGACGATTTGGCTACGCGACTGTTTGTATAGGTCGATCATGTTTAGACCGAATGGTAACGGCGTTATAGTTGAAATAGTTGGTAGAAACTTAATCATAGAATATTGTACGTGGCTAGAGGTCGAAACATTGAGCGGTCAGCTGAATAATGAATAATTGCTGGGCTGGACATAATGGGAGAATAAGGAATATCTTGCTCCCATAACGATTGTCGGGATGGCCGATTTGAACAATTACTGTCAGTAGAGAAGCGTCGAGTTAACGATTAATGTTTCATTTGAATGCAAAGAGTATTGGTAACGTTCCAAGTTATAGTCTTCCGCAGGGGGTATTGGTTCCAATTATTAGCTGTCGGACAATTAGCACTAATGTTGCACGTCAGATAAGTGTTTGTCCGACGGAGTGTTGATGGTTGATTAAGATCCCCTACGTGGGACAGATGATTGTCGGGAGACCGTATAAAAGGAGACAGAAGTGTAGAGTTAGTGTGGTCTCTTTCTTGTTGCTAGATGTTATGCTGCTGTACGTTGTGCAATAAAAGCCTATGCTATAGGTCGAGTCTGGACTTCTGCGATGTTTAATGTGAGTCTTTGCTAGTCCTGTCTAGGGAGAATCCTGAACGAAGTAGGGAGGACACCTAGTCAGATTGCGATGACTTGTACAAGCTGTTGTTAACATTCCGCTATCGCCGTGTCCTCGTCCGAACAAGCCGCAGGGACACCGAACGATATGCTGAAGCGTGACGAACCATGTACAAGATGTATGACACTACGTGGCCTTGTTGACATTAAGCTACCCATACTGTTAAGTGCAGTTGATCGTATCTGTACTAGGCCTACATAACACGCTTTCCATCACTGTTCTGCTGCCCCGGGTAATTTAGACGTTCAGAAAGTGCATACGCGACAACACAAACCGCTTCTTCAACAATGTGCCTTCACCTACTGAATGACTTTACACTTGTTCAGAAAAGCATACTGCAACTGTGAGTTATCAATAAATCATACATTTTAACGGAGCACACATAAACAGCATAATGTATTCACCAGTCTCCGATTTTGGCTACGGCATAAATTTAGAAATGAGTTCTAAAAACTTCAAATGCAGCCCTGGTGACACGGTGTGAAGTAGAACAAATGGGATCCTACACTCCCTCTGGCCTGTATTTCTTGGTCAGTTATACTTCGTCCCATGTATGGCTCTCGTCAGGTAAACCAACTCGACTACAAAGAACACACCAAGAACGTGCCCATCACTGCCCGTCCGACCAGCGACTAGAGCTAATAACACGCAATGAATCCCAGAACTAAAACATCTAAAAGGCAGTTAGACGACCCACGTTTCGGCACGTCGATATGCCATGCAGGGGTACTGACACCGATGTAGTCAGCTGCGTCCCTGGCTCGTGACGATGGGGCAAGCCCCACTTTGATAGGAATTATGGATATCGGGAATTCGCTAAGTCATTAGCGAAAATTACATTTGAAAATGTTGATGTGCATGTCTCATATTATGTCATATTTACTCAAAATTAACTGAGGTGTCATATATTTGTAATTTACTAGCAAAACTATCTATTATCCGGGTTGAGTTAAATACACACAGAATACGCTTTCCCGGAGACAAGTGTACATACACAACACACGCACGCCCGCCCGCCCGCACGCACGCACGCACGCACGCACACACGCACACACGCACACACACAAACACACAGCTATCTATGCACGTCTGTGGCCGTCGAAATTATATTCTCGATCCTGGGTGTACAAAGAATACCTTGTCATATCAGTCACATTTCTAAACTTGGGCCATTTTTATTTAAATATATCAGCGACGTGTACATGCAACTGTTCTACTTTGCTGATCAGTCAGCGGCATGCAACATTTTAAACTGTTGTATGCAGCGAACTGTAATTATTAAAAAAATTCCCATGGGAAATTTGTGGACTCCCACGTATCTGCGTAACCATTTCGATAATGATTTCGTGTCTTACATAAGAATGTAATCCATTCCTGGGGGAGGCGACACAAATCGACCAAACCCATACTTGCTTGCAGCAGTTGTCTTTCTACGCTGTCATTCAGCTATGCCTATCCAGGTTGTGTTTAATAGCTATGCCTATCCATATTGTGTTCAACAGCTATGCCTATCCAGATTGTGTTCAACAGCTATGTCTATCCATATTGTGTTCAATAGCTATGCCTATCCAGATTGTGTTCAACAGCTATGCCTATCCAGATTATGTTCAACAGCTATGCCTATCCAGATTATGTTAAACAGCTATACCTACCCAAATTGTGTTCAACAGCTATGCCTATCCAGATTGTGTTCAACAGCTATACCTATCCAGATTGTGTTAAACAGCTATACCTATCCAGATTATGTTAAACAGCTATACCTATCCAGATTATGTTAAACAGCTATACCTATCCAGATTATGTTAAACAGCTATACCTATCCAGATTATGTTCAACAGCTATGCCTATCCAGATTATGTTAAACAGCTATACCTATCCAGATTGTGTTCAACAGCTATACCTATCCAGATTGTGTTCAACAGCTATACCTATCCAGATTGTGTTAAACAGCTATGCCTATCCAGATTATGTTAAACAGCTATACCTATCCAGATTGTGTTCAACAGCTATGCCTATCCAGATTGTGTTCAACAGCTATGCATATCCAGATTGTGTTCAACAGCTATGCCTATCCAGATTATGTTCAACAGCTATACCTATCCAGATTGTGTTCAACAGCTATGCATATCCAGATTGTGTTCAACAGCTATGCATATCCAGATTGTGTTCAACAGCTATGCCTATCCAGATTGTGTTTAACGACTGCAATGAAACTCATAATGACTAATAAATATGCTAAAATAAAGAACAGAGAAAAGGGGTCAGTGACTCCTATTAAAACAAATATGTCGCTATCTGAGGAGCTACTCATTATGTAAACAATATTATAATTGGTCTCTCTTCGTATATGTTATTGTTAAAAACTTAGAATCAATTTATTTGACCTATAAATACGATGCATATACACTAAATAACGTAAGTAATAGATAATGTCGGGAGACTCCCATTAAGATATATAATATCGTTAGCACAGGAGCCATCCCATAAATATAAGCAAACAAAAAATTTACATGACACAAATCAGAATAGCACATGACTTGTTTTTATAGTTGATAATTACTCAATGTATCAACATACTTACATAATACATGGACTGATTATATGTACTAAACACAAGTGAAGGGTAAGAAGGATAATAAGGAAAAATAAGAAAAAAAGGTGACTAGGCATGTTAGTCACATTGGAGTCTGACTTCCTGTGCGAATTAATAATGTCTTCATAACATTTGCATAGCAGTAACCGATGGGTCAGTTCAGCGTAACACATCACAAGGTACATCAATGACAGATAAAAGCACACTGGTTTGACAGTAATAGTTGCGACGGTCTTGGTGAGTGGCAGCCCCGCACATAGGACAAGGCTGTCGAATTTGCTCCTGAGTGGATACATCAGAAGTAGGTAATACGTTGACAGATATGGTAAAGCATAAAAGTAGGTGGTCAGAAGAGACACCATCGTAATTAATTACCATACCAGAGAGTGATGAGTGACTGGAGTGAGGGCTGACCACATGGTCCAGCTAGCTCCTTGAGCCGTGTGCATCACTGACATAAGTAAAAGCATCGGACGGGAGACACTTAATGTCACTTGGAATAAGTCATTTGTTAATAAAAGCATTGAGAAGTGGCGAAACAGACTGGACTTGTTAATATCTGCATTAAAATCCCCAACAATGAATATGTTGGCTTATTCAAATTAGTCGCTTATAGCCTGTATCTTGCTTGAAACATTGAGTGCACACTGTCAAAGGTTAACATATTCGCTTATTTTTGTTAATTCCATGATCCAACAGTATCCTGTGTAAACATTGATTTATCTGCACACTGTTATTAATATAATTACTGATTGCTAACTGTCTTCGAGTTACGAAGCAGAACTTTGATACATTTAAGAGCCATCAAGAAAGTACACAAAGTAACTGGTCGACCTACTGAAACTGCTTAAAGCTAAATATGAAACTAACAACCAACTAAAACTTGCGTCAACACACTCGAATCACCTTTATCCATCCCCAAAGAGCACTCTGGATCTGCAGTTATTTATTCTAAGCGACGACACCTAAAACTCAAGCCTCTGCACCGCCAACCACCCCCAGACGAGACCGCCAATACGAATCACGACTTCATAGCTGAAGCTATATTCTAGTCTCAGTTTCATTTCCAAGATACTTGAAAAAGTTGTAGCAAAACGCCTTGGATCTCATCATCATCATCATTGTGCTGCTGTAGTGTCCTGTGGTTGGGCGAAGGTCCTAGCATGTCGTTTCCAAATCTGCCTGTCTTGCGCTATCGTTATCTGTTATTATTTTATTGTTGCCGTATTGTGTGTTCAGTCGTCGTAGATTAAAACTCAACGGGTGTATTTGGAGTTTTGTGATGAGCATCTGTCCACTAACTTTAACAGCTAGTGGATAGACTTTAACTAGACGAATTCAAAAGAAACCCAATCCACAAGCGACTGGTACGTCGATATGAAATAATCATGACATCCAGCTCTACCATTTCTCACAAGGGACAAACAACATAAATCATGAACATATTTGAATGACTGACCACCTGTCCCCCATCGCATACGAGCTTCCCTCCAGGTCCGTATCCTGGTCAAGGAGAGTGACGTCTCGAAATTGTGTTTACAACTGAACTAACTGTAGAGAACCAAAATACTCTAAACGTAAGACGCATCTTCCGCATAACTGAACTCAACATCGATACTTTCTGTGAACACGTGGAACATACATTCAATAACTGATGAACAAACAAGTATTGTTCTCTATAACGCGATAGTCACTTACATACAACTAGTTTTGTTGACACAATATGCAACTTAGGAATATACCGTCTTGTTAATTTAAACAAACACTAAATATACAGACACTTGAATTGACAACGTGTAAAACTGTCATACACCATTTTTTAAATAACAGACATCACAGAGTTTTTAGTCCTTTGGTCCGAAGATCCAACGGACTTATGCCTTCACTCACTAACGCCGTGCGCCTTTAGCTACACTATCCCAGAGACCGTTCAGCAGCTTTTTCTCTAGTGTTGTATAGAGATATCTAGGGTACTGCCACTATGCACGAGAACTCTGTATTTAATTGAACTATTCTAACGGCCCCCAGGGCCCCCCAAACTGGTAAATTTTCACATTTTGCCTATTTTTTAAAACACTCCTCGTTAACTTTTTCTCTGATTTGGCATATACATTTCTCGTGGTAGTGCCACTATACAAAACATCTGTATTTGATTAAATCATTTTAAAGGCACCCCAGGACCCCCCAAAATGCAATTTTGTTTACATTTTGCCCTATTTTCTCAAAACCTCTGCAGTAACCTTTTCTCTAATTTTGCATACACATTCCATGTGGTAGTGCCACTATACACCAGAAATATCAAATTTATTGAGTCATTCGAACTAATGACCAGGATACTATAGACTGTTTTGTAGTAATATTAACCCATTTTATCGGGGAAACTATTCTAGTTGTAGTTACCCTTTTTATCCGGGATACGATTCTAGTCGTAGTCTGCACTTGGCACGGAAACCCAGGGCCGTAGAGTTATGGATCCCTATTAGTTGATTAACATTGAATGACGTCAGTATCTTTTCGTCATTGGGAAATACGTAGGAATCACCAAATCAGCGCTATTAGTTATTCAACGTAGAAGTCGGCTACCTTCACGTAAGTCGAAACCAGAGAGCGCGGACAAGTTGTAAACATCGCCAACTTTCGAACATTTTTGAAGGATAATTCTGCTAATTTTCTTCATACTGGAGGCAGACAAGCGGATAGACGATATACTATGCACGGGCATTCTAAGTGATGCGATATTTATCCGTGAAAATATACGTTTAAGGTTTCAAACGGCACCTATTTTCGCCCACTTCGTAGGGAAACGAACAAACATTTCGGAAACGGCAACGGGCAAATTTGGCCTAGGTTTGAAAAACGAAAGAGGCGACACCTTGGCAGAATGGGCAACAACAAAAAAGTACAAAATCATGAAACCATGTTCCAGAAGAAAGCAGGGAGGAGACGTATATGGAAAAGCCCAAATGGAGCAACGAAATTGACTACATCTTGACAAACAGGTCAGGCCAGACATGGTCACTGACGTAACTGTCGTCAACGAAGTCAACATCGGAAGTGACCGCAGAATGGTAATGAGGAACGTCAAACTGGACGACAAGGCTGAACGGAAGAAGTTGATAAACAAGATACCACCAAGTGTAGATACCACACAAATCGGAAGAAAAAGATCGAATTCCAACTCGAACTGCGAAATCGATTCGAGTCACTACAGGAACTCTAGACGACATCGACACCATTAACGAAAACATCACTGCGATGATTTATCTACGTGTATCCCGCCCTTCTGAGGTATGTGTTGATTTTATTTTAAAACATATTCACGCTACTAGCACCAACACAATCCGTTCCATTCATTTACAGTCCTTCGCGAGAATGAGAACTTTCTTATATCTAATCTACACTGCTCCTTTGCTAATGTAGTAGTAATTAGTACTTAGTACAGTACCCCCCATTGTATATTCTACCACTTCGTTCCCATGTCCTGCGTGGAGGCATTTATATTTCCAAAAATTGAACAGCATTTGCCACTTTACAGACCATTTGATCAACTGGGTCCTAGTACTGATCCCTGTGGTACCCCACTCAATACCGATTTCCAGTTTGAAGCCTCCCATTCAACTACTACATGTTGTCTTCTGTCAATCAGCCATTTTTCTATCCAGTTTATTATACCATTTCCTATGCCATGGGCCTTTAGTTTAAGCAGTAATCTTTGATGTGGTACTTTGTCGAAAGCTTTTTGAAAATCTAAGTAGACGATATCTACTGGTGATCCCTCATCTACCCACTTAGTGATATCTTCAAAAAAACATAACATATTTGTTAAGCATGACCTCGCTTTAAAACACCGATGTTGAGATGGATTTATCAAGTTATGTTTAACAAGAAAATCCACCATGTGATCTTTAAATAGTCTTTCTAATCATTTGCAAATCACTGATGTTAAACTCATTGGTCTATAGTTCTCTGACTTGTTTCTCGAACCTTTTTAAAATAACAGTATAATGTTTGCCTCTTTCCATTCTAAAGGAACCACTCCCTCTTCTAATGACAAATTGAAAACAATTGCAAGCGGTATGCTAATTTGTTCTACAATTTCCAATAGTAGTTTGGGCGGAATCCCATCCACTCCAGGTGATTTATTATCCTTCATAGCCCTTATTTTCTTAGCTACCATTTCCAGGGTTACAATTAATTATCCTAAATAGTTTGAATATGTCCCCTTGAACTTAGCCTCTGGTACTGGCAGTGAACTAATATCTTCACTGGTAAACACTGAACTAAAGTACTCATTCATGTCTTCTGCCATTAAGAATCCCTCTGATATTATATTTCCAGCACTATCTTCTAGAGGACCGACAGTATCTTGAACTTTCTGTTTGCTTCGAACATACGCATAAAAACTCTTGCTGTCATGTTTTATATTACTAGCCAATTGTTGTTCATAGCTTCTCTTTGAATTTCTAATTTCAGCTGTAGCTTGGTTAAGTACTTCTTTATAACTGTTGTAGTCTTCATCATTTCCAGTACATCTATATGACTGCCACATCATTTGTTTATACTTATTTTTTTTAATGGCTTCTTTCGATAAGTGTTTCTTTTTGGACCGTTTCCCTTGTTTTTTGAAGGGTACAAATTTATCGACTATGCACTTAATTTCACTCTTTAATATATTCCAGCATTCTGCTGCTGTCTTATTTTTCAGTGTGTTATTCCAGTCTATCTTTGCTAAATATTTCCTCATGTCCTTATACCTTCCTTTGTGGAAATTTCTCCTGAACTGCTTTTTATTATTTCTTTCTGATTTTACTTTGATGGTAAACTGTATCTGTTTGTGATCACTACTTCCCCGTGGCTCACATAATTTGACATTGTTAACTAATTCATTCTGTGAGGATATTATTATAAATTTATTTATTATTATTATTATTATAAAGCATTGATAGAGCGCCGTATGTCTGGATAACAAATCTGCTCAAAGGCGCTGACAATCGTAGAGTGTAAGTAATATACATTAAATGACCTAAAACATGTTAAATAAAAATATTAAATAGAAAGGTAAAAGAATATGATTTAAAAATAGCATATAAAAATTACATAAAATGTCAGTTAGATAAACCTGAAGCAACATATATATATATATATATATATATATACAAGTGTATAAATTATACATAAATTAAATGAATTAGTCCTTTAAATACCTAAAATAAATAATGTGCTTAAATAAAATAAAATAAATACATATAATGTGCTAATTAAAAAAAACCAAATAAATAACTGCAACCTAAGTACTTAACGTTAACATTGCACACATGTCACTGATGCGGACTGCAAAGTTCTTTGAAGGCCTGTCGAAATAAGCATTCCACAGGATCGGGCCAGCCACCGAGAAGGAACGACGGCCATAATGTTCAAGGTGATATCTCGGAACAGTCAGCAGACCGTGTTCGGCCGATCTAAGTGACCTGGTCAGCGTGTAGGATGTCACGAGCGATTAAATGGACGCAGGGCCGAGATGGTGCACTGCACGATATACCAGCAGTAACAGCTTGAATTCGATCCGCTGACGTATAGGCAACCAGTGTAGACGGTACAGAACAGGTGTTATGTGTTCTCGTATCCTTGTCCCGGTAATGAGACGTGCTGCGAATTCTGTACCATCTGCGGCTTTCGCAAGTGCGTCTCCGGCAGACCGTATAACACTGCGTTGCCGTGATCAATACGTGACATGACTAGGGCGTTCACAATGGTTCTGCAGGCATTAGTGGTAAGTCATTTCCGAATCAAGGTGACAATATGAGCACTTGATTCGTCATCATAGTGTTGTCGAGTAGAACGCCGATGTCGCGGATTACCGGCTTCGGCGAAACAGCACAGCCACATACACCAATGACCTGGTCAACAGGCGGGTGAACAAATTTGGTGATCAAATTATGTCTAACACATTTTCACCCCTGGTTGGCTCTAGCACATGTTGAGAAAGGAAACAGTCTTGTATTAAAACTAAAAAACTTGTTGTCGTAACTGTAGATATTTCCATTGTATATGACCATGATTAAAATCTCCCATAATAATACAATCCCGTTTTCTAACTTCCCTTATAGCGTTTTGTACTTTCTCATTCTCTTCTATGCTTATGTTTGGACTTCGGTATACTAACCCCACCGTTAACGTTGAGTTTCTTGTAACTATGTTACACCAAACAGTTTCTTCGCAATCTGCTTCTCTTTCTTATTTTATTTCATAAGCTTGGATAGATTCATATAAAATAACTCCATCTCCTCTTCTTCCTATTCTATCTTTCCTAAACATTACATAACCTGTTAGTCCCAGTTCGGCATCTGATATATCAGTGGTCGTCCATGATTCGGTTATATCGATTATGTGAGGGTCAGTATCTTCTACCATAATGTTAAGTTCACTTCTTTTGATTATTATGTTCCTTGCATTTAAACAAACGCATTTATATCCTGATTCAGAACAGTTTTCCAGGCTGTTCTTTGATGATTTATTTGTGCTGTCTTTATGCCTTCAGTTTTTGGCTACTCTGTGAATCCCCTCTGCAAATCTAGTTTAAATAGATGCAGCCTGTCCCACTGTCAACAGATTGCAGCAGGTTCTCTGAGAAAACTGCTGCGTCTTTCCACTTGGGTGGTGGCCATCTCTTATGTACATATCTTCCCTCCCAACAAAGTATCCCCATAAATCTACGAATACCACCCCCTCTTCTTTACAAGTCTGCTCAACTAGTGCGTTGATCGCCATCCTCTTGCAGTTGCTATATGTTGGCCCCCTTCCTCCCATTATTAGCAATCTTCCTGAGAGAATAATCTGTTATATTCTTGTCTTCTTTAACTTCGTCACTAACTGTCTGTACTTCTGTACTATACTAGTTGTTCCCTCCCTGTCTGCATTATTTGTTCCTACGTGTACTAATATAGACCCTCCCTAGCCATGCCCCAATAATCTCTCTACCCTTTCAGTCATATGTTCTATCCTAGCCCCCGGCAAACAAACAATGACGTCCTCCCCTTCGCTTAGTGTCTTATATGTCTTTCTCAGATTAGAGTCGCCCACGAACACCCTCTCTTTTGTCAATGCCCCCTCAATCACTGCCTCGGAGTAGCTCCTTGTCCGGTTTGCATCTGTTTGGTTGTAGTGTTGTTCCCCTTTCTTCTGCTCTCCTGTCACAATCTGTTCCGTTCCATCCTTTCCTGACGCTGTTTCTCTTGTCACATTTCCTCCTGTCATCGTCCCTCCCAACGTATCTTCTGTCACATTTACTCTCACTTCCTTTCTTACCTTCATCTTTCCTCCCATTGCATTTCCATCTCTCCTATCCCGTCTCTTTTTCCCTCCTACCTCTTTCTCAACGGTCACTGTCTCCCCTGTCATCTTCACGCCTGTCACATTTCGTGCCGTCGATCCTCCAATGTCTTCCCCACCGGTCACTTTCCTTCCTCTCAGTCTCCTTTCCTCACTTTTCTTGGCACAACTCTGCTCCTTCAGTCTCACAGTATTTCCAACTCTCTCACTGTCGTCTCTCTCCATTCCTCCTGTCTCCTAGCTGATTTTCATCTCCATCACCTTCACAATATCTACCAATCTAGCTATCTCCTTCTCCAGACATTCCACCTTCCAACACAACACACACGCACATACGTACATACGTACATACATACATACATGCACACATACATACATACATAATTATACACACAGACACACACACACGCACGCATGCACGCACGCAAGCACACATCCATGCGTACATACATTACTGCATTTACAAAGTGCGCCAAATTAAACAAATATTATACTAATTATATGAATAATTAAGGCATGCTACGACGTGCTATTGACGTAGAAGCAAATATACAGCTGATTTGATGATGATAGTTTCTGCGAAACCCACACCAAAGAGAATACCGGTTATATAAGGTAAATTAGGTGTACCATCTCTAACGTAAAAGATGGATGCTTCTTCTAAAATATAATGAATGTCGCAATTCCAAGAACCGCATTGTGCCTAGAGCAACGGTTATTACTTAACCTATTTTGGCTGCGACCCAAACCACGCACGCGAGACTTGTTTCGCGATTCATAATCATAAATAGTTCACTTGTAATAAATTAGCACATTAGCCTGGGACCGCAAGGTACCCAGTATGCGTAGTGTACTACAAGGCTGTTGTGCAGGGGTCTTGTCTATGGAGAGGCTATGTACCTGCAGTGGAGACTTTCACACTGGGCCCCTTTTTCTTTCCCAATAAGGGAGTTAGCTGGTGGCTGTAGCTGAAAGCGAGTAGAATGAAGCGCATACACTACAAACTACCCACTACACTACAGCACTAGACTTGAACGTTAGAACCATACAATCACCCAGGTTCAGAAGAACTAGTGAAGAACATGAAGAAATAGGGAATTGAAGTCATTGATATTCAGGAGCACCGTCATAGTACATATCGAACCAGTCCGATACGAGCAGATCCAAGTTAAAACTTTGATCTCTACCATAGCCTGGAGAAATGCGACTACAAGAGCAGCAAAGGGAGGAGTAGGCATTGTGCTCAACACAAGGGGCATGGGAGCCCTAGAGAACATTACAACACACAGCAGAGGGAGGAGTAGGCATTTTGCTCAACACAAGGGGCATGGGAGCCCTAGAGAACATTACAACACACAGCAGAGGGAGGAGTAGGCAATCTACTCAACACAAGGAGCATGAGAGCCCTAGAGAACATTACAACACACAGCAGAGGGAGGAGTAGGCATTCTGCTCAACACAAGGGGCATGAGAGCCCTAGAGAACATTACAACACACAGCAGAGGGAGGAGTAGGCACTCTACTCAACACAAGGGACATGGGAGCCCTAGAGAACATTACAACACACAGCAGAGGGAGGAGTAGGCATTCTACTCAACACAAGGGGCATGGGAGCCCTAGAGAACATTACAACACACAGCAGAGGGAGGAGTAGGCATTCTGCTCAACACAAGGGGCATGAGAGCCCTAGAGAACATTACAACACACAGCAGAGGGAGGAGTAGGCATTCTGCTCAACACAAGGGGCATGAGAGCCCTAGAGAACATTACAACACACAGCAGAGGGAGGAGTAGGCACTCTACTCAACACAAGGGACATGGGAGCCCTAGAGAACATTACAACACACAGCAGAGGGAGGAGTAGGCATTCTACTCAACACAAGGGGCATGGGAGCCCTAGAGAACATTACAACACACAGCAGAGGGAGGAGTAGGCATTCTGCTCAACACAAGGGGCATGAGAGCCCTAGAGAACATTACAACACACAGCAGAGGGAGGAGTAGGCATTCTGCTCAACACAAGGGACATGGGAGCCCTAGAGAACATTACAACACACAGCAGAGGGAGGAGTAGGCACTCTGCTCAACACAAGGGACATGGGAGCCCTGGAGAACATTACAACACACAGCAGAGGGAGGTGTAGGCATTCTGCTCAACACAAGGGGCATGGGAGCTCTATAGAACATTACAACACACAGTAGACGAAGACTGATTGCCAACTTCAGCGGCAATTCTGCTACAACAGTTATCGTCACGTATTGTCCGACCAACTCTGCCGAAGTAGATAGCGTAGAGGACCTCTACAACGACTTAAGAAGGGCGATCGAATCGGTACCAGTGAACAACATGTTGTTGGTTGTAGAAGACTTTAACGCACGACTTTGACCGGGGGATGCCACATTTACCCATGCATACAGACCCTTACGATAACAATACAAAAAGTAATGGGGAATTCTATATCGATCTTATCACCGAGAAAAATCTTGAGGTCACAAACACCACATACCGCAAGAAAAAATCGAACGCGCTGGACGTTTATGAACCAGTGTGATTAAAAAACGACAGCATGATTATACCCTGGTAAGAAAATGGAGAAATAGCGTGGTGAACTGTGAGCCGTACAGTACCTTTGCAAGTGTCGGATCTGATCATCACACTGTCACAGCTACAATACGACTCAGTCTACGTAAGAAAAAAGACAAAGTCGCCATCAAGCAAAGTGAAGTATGATTGGAGTGCGTTAAGCAAGGACCGTGACTTGCAAAAACAGTACACATGTGATGTAAGAAACAGATTTCAGATTCTGGAATTGAGAAATTAAACTGAAACACAGCGTTTCATTTCAGTGAATAGACCTGCGACAGAGAAAAGTATTCCTGTCAGTAAGAACAGAACAAGAAAATATACTCAGACGATTCACGAGTAACATCAGCCAGAGAGAAAGTTGAAGAGGCCTGTATAGTCTAACAGCAAATAGAGTGAGATTAGATATGAGCAGGCCAAGAAGAACATGGATACAGCCTGTAACATTGTGCAGGAGGAAGGACTTTGCAACAGCATCGCTAAAGTCGAAAATGCACACATTAATGGAAGACACGGACAGAGCTGGAAGCTTTTATACCAGGTAAGTGGTAGAAAGATACCCCGTAAAGGACAACTAAAGGGCAAAACTGGAGAACAAAAGGTTACAAACTGGTACGATCATTTCCACAAACAACTAGACGAGTTTGAGAAGGCCAAGAAATCCCTGAATGACGGAAAGAGCTGCGGGGATGATGGTATACCACCTGAAGTACTAAGACACTGCGATCTGGACATTATCATACTAGAGTTTTGCAACAAAGCTTTGATTGAAGGGAAAATACCGCTACAGTGGACAGTTCTGATCATTATTCCAATATCTAAGAGTGGCGACTTAAGCATGGCAGGGAATTACAGGGGCATTAGCCTGTGCTACATTGTGGCAAATACTTTCAACAAGATGATATTGAACAGAATACGTCCTGAAATTGGCCACCACCTAAGACACAATCAGAATGGATTCCGAACCGGGAGGACAACTGTAAGTCAGATACAAATCCTGAGAAGGTTAATAGAAGGAATTAGATCGAAGCATCTTCCTGCAATTATGACATTCGTAGACTTCCGAAAAGCATTTGATTCATCGTGACAAGATGATGACGATTCTTGAGGCCTATGGTGTCCCCAAGCAGCCAGTAACAGCTACTTCCAACATGTACATGAACATACGTGCCAAAGAACAATTCCCGAATGGAGAAACTGAGCTTTTTGATATTACGGCGGGAATGCTACAGGGCGCTATACCTCTTCGTTCTAATCCTTGACTATACACTGCGTCGAGCTATCGACGGAAGAGAAGAGGAGCTTGGATTCCAGGTAACAAGAAGGAAAAATAAAAATGGTAAACCTGAGATGATCACCGATTTCGAATTTTCCGATGATATTGAGCTACTATCAGAATTGATCAATCAGGCACAGGAGATTCTAACACGAGTGGAAACGTCATGTGCAAGGATTGGTGTAAATACTAAACCTGGAAAAAACAAATATATCGCATTCAACCAATTAGGAAACGCCAGCATCGTTGCCAGGGAAGGAGCTGTTTTAGAGAAGGTTGAAGACTACAAATACCTTGGCTCCTGGGTCTGCACAACACACAAAGACACCAAAATCAGGATGGCAATGACGTGGAGAGCACTCAAAAACGAAACCTAATATGGAAATCTACACTCCCACGCAAAATCAAGCAGCGAGTGTTTATTGCAATAGTAGAGTTTGTGCTACTCTACGGATGCGAAACATGGACAATAACAAAAAAAAACTGTTATTTCCACTCATCGTGTGCCCATCTTGTCCCTTGTTCTTCTCCTTGCTCAATAACTGCGAAATAGTTTACCATTATTCTTCATTTGGCACGGCTCACAAATGAATTAGTATGCAGATGTGCTATTGTTTACGTGTATCGACGTCTAACCGGAAGTATTCGATGCACTACGGCGAAAAGACATGCGCAGTGGGACATGTAGCATCGAAGTAGGGGAGCGGTTAATCCAGGGTATTCTACACATATATGTTATTACGAATGTTATAGTTTTTACCATCTGCGATCTGAGAGGAACATTTTGATATACAGTTGTGAATTCATACGTGCGTTTGTGTAACAGCTGAAATATTGTTCTCTGGTCCACTTTTTGTGTAATGATGTTGAGCGAGGTGTGACTATTTGTTTACCTCATCTAAAGGCATCGTTCAATAGATATGAAAACCGAGGCAAGTGACATACAATCGTGAATGTGAGCGTTTGTGTGCATGTGCGTGTGCGTATGCGAGTGAGTGAGTGAGTGAGTATATTCAGTAAAATTATATACATGCATTACATAATAAAGGTTGATAGATGCAGTCACATGATTACAAAAAGGTTAGGCATACAGTAAGTACGATAAATTATTTTATTTTAACTGTAATAGTTATGATCCCACATGGTTATGGATTGTTTGGTGTCATCACACTGTTGAATTTGCGTCCCATTTTCCCTTACCCACTATCCTTTTTTACATTCGGGTGAAATGATGGACTCACGGACAAGACAGAATAACCTCCATTCCGTGAATGTCCGTTGCTCCAACCAAAACCAAGTACATTGTCAGTGGCCTTCGTGGTCCTTGATAGACACACTATGACAATATCTTGGCCGTTACGTAAACTGGATGCATGACGGCCCAGAGATCGTTGTGCCCTGGTTTCCCCCAATAACAGTAATTAATTTATATCCATAAATGTTCACAGCGGTGTACTAAAATCGAAGAGAACCATTACAACATATTTGATGCCGTATTCCTTGTATTTAAAACTGAGAGAGCAATAACCATTTTGATGCCGTATTGATTGTGTCTAAAAAGGTGTGTTCAAGAATTTATATAAGGTGTGAAAAAATTACTATTATCGCATGGAGTATTAGCCTGCGATTTAAACGTTATTGTTTGCAATTCAGTTTAATGTCTGTGTGGGTCGATATTTTCGGAGTTAAAAGTTGCTTCGAATGATTCGTACAAACTGAAACAAGTGTGTTGGTATTTAGTAATTCACCATGAGATTCAATTTAACTGTTTACCCTGATTCAGTGTAACCAATAGTTTTCGTCACGGTAACCATCGCAACTGTTCCCATGCTCTGTCGAAGTGATCAACAGTTTCGCTTCATGTTTGAGTAATTGAGACTATCATACGTCTGGAAGCGAACGAATGTCACAAAATCGGCAAGATCGGCATGCGGTCGTGGTGTTGTGTCTAGCCGCAACAGTCAAATATCTACCAAGTCTATTTGTGGCGACGAGATCACAATACAACGCACAAAAGCACAATAAATCGCCGCCGACGACTTATAAATTAGCCGCAGTGAAGACGTCACTATGGTGCTGCTTGCGAAATCATCTGGTGGGTGTACGCGGTTTCCAGCCAGTTTTTGACCTTGTATTTGTTCAAAATATGGTGAGACTACCATAATAATATTACGTCGAGATTCACAACGAGATGCAGCAGGGCTACTCCTGGAGACGTCACGATTATAGAATGTTTACTGACGATGTCGTAAATATTTATTAACGGTAGAGGAGACCGGGACTAACTGGGAAACAATTTACATTTTTCACCACACACAAGTCAATAATAGAAATACAGGCACCAAACTATCGTGCAAAGTAAACAACACATTTCTTAACACAATGCATGGGTATACTAAATTACTTTCCCATCTAAAGACACTCATCGTACAAAAACATGCGTACACATTTTGTGTTCCAGTTTACGCCATACAAACTGGGACACTGCATGGGCCAACTGTCAATTAAGAATATATATATATATAGGCCCGTAGACTATAACTGAGAAGCAAAATATATTTTCCATTTATTTGTTGGTCAGCGAAAACATAAACTATAAACGTAGATAGAAAATTAAATTAAAGTCAAATGTCTGTTGTAGTTATGAAAACGTTACGTCCGCCTGAGTCAGAAGTAGTTGCTCAGATCTACTCCGTTGAAAACCATGCGCTTAGCAGCACGATTTGTAACCCCAGTAATGGTTGGTTCTGGCAGCAGTGAAACAATGGATTCAATATCTAGCTCGTCCGTGTCATGACAGTATGGGAAGACAAATGTAGGTTGGCCTATTGTCATACCAGGGTTCAGTACCTGGCACTTCATGAACTTGATTTTCACGGTGTCCTTGTTGCTAGGTTCAACCAGAATTACTCCAATGAAGTGGGAGATTTGCCTCTTGGATGCATGCCTTACTAGAGCATATCTTCCTGGTTTGATATTTTTTATGTGTAAATGTTCCATTTCTATGTCCATCTCGTCATACAGAATCATCAGCCGTACGTGGATGATCCAGCTCTTCCTCACTGGTTTAATCTTCCGAAAGGTCTGCATTGACAGCTTTCTTCCTCTTCGTTTTTGGTTTGCATCTCATGTGTGGCTTAGGGACTCTGATCTTCTTAGTTCTTCTTTGGAGGATGTCAGCCTGGATTCGGTCCTTTATTGGAGTATCAGTCAAGATTAGTGTATTGACCCTTTTTCTGCCAGCTGTTTTCGTCCGTGGATGCGCTCTGGGGGAATGGGCGGATATCTATGTGGTGAGAAGTGGCTGACTTCCTTCGTTGATGGCAGAGTAATGACAAATGAGGCTTGATAGATGGTGCCAGCTTGTGGCTCTGCAGTTTCCGCTCTTCCATCTGTGACGTCTACATCTTGTGCTGCACTGCTATCAGTGGCGACCCTATCTGGTGTTGCCTCTTAATCATTGTTGGCCCTATCTGATGCTGCTCTGCCAGCGGTGACATCCACATCTGGTGCTGCGCATCCACAACTGGTGCTGCTCTGCCAGCAGTGGCATCCACATCTGATGCTGCACTGCCAGCAGTGGCATCCACATCTGGTGCTGCTCTGCCATCGGCGGCATCCACATCTGATGCTGCACTGCCAGCAGTGGCATCCACATCTGGTGCTGCTTTGCCAGCAGTGGCATCCACATCTGGTGCTGCTCTGGCATCGGCGGCACTCACTCCGATCGGTTACAGAAGATGAGAGGAATTCATCACTGAAAATATTTCTGTAAGCAGGGAAGATTCCTGACACACGGAAGCCAGAAATTATGTTGTCTGGAGTGAATGCTTTTTGAAAGGTCAAACCAAGGACTTCGGCAATATCATATATGGTCATGGGTTCACCATCATTGTAATACTTCTCAAAGGGACCGTACACTGAACTGTTCAGAGGTTGCAACTTATGGCTGCAGTGGGGTGGGAATGTTACCATGACGTTACCATTGTCCTTCGCCAGATCCAGTGATTCGATTGTGATATGGCTCTCGTGATTGTCAAAGAATAGAAGAACCGGGTTTGCAACTGAGCAATGCGTGTATGTCATGAAGTGTTGCATCCATTTCAGGAAATTGTGAGCCGTCATCCACTCGCTGGTACCAGGTGGTGCGCCCTTGATCGCTGTTTCTTTAAAATGATCCGAGGAAAAACAGAAACGGTGAAATTTCCATGCCCATTGCATTTATTGCAAAACCATCTCAAAATTTATATCGACACCCGTTTTAGTACAGAAATGTGAAACTGGATTGCCGATAACATCGCATTAAAAACGGCTTATTTTGTGTGAATATACTTGCCTTTTATAACGGTCAATTTGTGGTATATCTGGTAAAAAGGCTTTATGCACATTCCCCTCCGTTATGCAATGTACTGCCGTCACCGCCACTATTAGAGTCGGAGGAACCAACAGACCTGCCGCTAATTAAAATCAAACTCGCTCCTATTAAATATATATCCTCGGCGATAACATGCCAACAGTGTGCACGTAATTCGACATCTGTTATATTTTGACTAATTCAGTGTCGATTACTATATATAAACTTCCTTCGTTAAATCAGTCGTCATGCTTACTGGGGAAGTTACAGCATCCTCATGCACGAGGGGGCGTTATTGCTACATTTACGCCTGGTGGAGTCATTTTTTGAAAAGTGTGTATGGACTTTGGCCCATTATGCACTTGCTGTCTTAAACAATGATGTCTGCTGCTTTTGTCGTGTTATGCACATACACGTTGGTTGGTTATATCTACCGAGGCTGACGTAATCAGCAGCTACTACTGGACGAGGATCAACTAACTTGCTCTTCTTGATTGAGCAAACACCCAATGCTGTGTAAATATGTCATTGACCACGTCTATTTATAATCGCTATTCTCAGAAACATGTCTCACTTGCTGGTAAGGTGAAGCCGATCCCATAAAGATGGCTCTTTCTTCAACAACCCCTGCTGCATAACAGCTCTAGTACATAAAGGCAACACTAAACAAACTGCTGTCCCCATCCATATTTTTTTCCTGTTACTTTACAACCGTGCCATGTCAACTATCAGCATAGTGTCTGTATAGACGACCCCTGGTTGCTCCAATGTGACACACATCTATCGTCATCGTCAGCACCTTTGCCCAATTGTCTAGTTCAACTCGTCTAACATCTAATCGCCCATAGACGCCTCATCTTTCATATAAACTTACTGCCGGACAGTCAGTGGTATCAACTGTTCTGAATTTGCTTCTCTTTCTCTACAATGGTTTTTCTCCAGTTGTCCCCGCTTACTGACCTTAACACTGTCTATCTGCTTCCACAGTTTTACCTATCACACCCGTCGGACTCTTCCTATTCATCTGCGTCTCCCACCCCTGATCCCGTGTTATCGATGTCATCAACCATACAACGTGATCGTGATCTACGTGACTGCTGTCTTATAGACCAGCAGATTCGCTTGGTGTGAATTTCAATGAAAAACGACCTTACCTTTTTGTGTTCATACATCATCCATGTATGATTGTAACACATGTGTTATTTGTTGAAATGCGTTTTAGAGCACCACTAGTTAACCGGTAGGTGTTATACTGGAACTACGACATTGAAGCTTGTGTGATAACTGCGTAATGGTGATCATGACACTATTTGAAGTTAAGCCGCCCACTGCTTCGGAAAATTAAAAGGTGTAAATTTATTTGAAGTAAACGAGAAGAAACAAATCAAGTTCACACATTAAGACACGGAGGAACGGAGGTATGCACATACGCACGCACACACATAAACAAACAAACACACACACACACACACACACACACAAACAAACACATGCACACACACACACCAGCGCAATCGTGTACTCACACAACCAAACACAAACGCACGCGCGCGCACACAAATACATACAAACAAACGCACACAATCACACACACACACACACACACACACACACACACACACACACACACACACACACACACACACACACACACACACACACACACACACACACACACACACACACACACACACACACACATACCACACACACACACATACTCACTCACTCACTCACTCACTCACTCACTCACTCACTCACTCACTCACTCACTCACTCACTCACTCACTCACTCACTCACTCACTCACTCACTCACTCACTCACACACACACCACACACACACACACACACGCATGCAAACAAACACATGCACGCACACACATCAGCGCGCACGTACATACACAAACGCACGCGCGCACACACATAAACAAACACACATGCATGCAAACAAGCATACACGCACGTACCTATGCAAACACACGAACAGTCAATACGTATACACTATGCAATGCAATTGCGATGTCAAATATTTCATATGTTAATGTCACCCATAATTTCCAGTCCTCCCCATTGACCGTGTCTGTGCCTGCTGACATCGGACGAGAAGGAGGCGGACACGAGCGGTCAGAGTAGCCATCCAGGAGCACCGACACAACCAACTGGGGCAGAATAGCTGTTTCAACCAATGGCACTCTTTGTATATTGTATAAAACATCTGGCAAGTTTTTATATAAGCACTTGCATCGCCCGTCTGCACATAGAAATTCCCCATCGGTTTTCTTGCGACATCCTCAACATATTTTGTCCTAGGACAACATTGAAGAAACGCATTTATTTAATAACGGTTATATTGTGTAATATCACAGTTGACTTCGTTGGTAAGTAAGTGCTGTTTTTTTTCTATTTATTGCAACGTATTTGATTACTTTTAGATTTCACGACGTACCATTTGTATTCATGGTTCTAATTAATTATCCTTATTAATTTTAATATACTGGAGTGTTTTTTTATTACGAATGTGCCCAAGGTATTAAACTTTTACCATCTGCGCTCGCAGAGGCACGTTTTAATACACGTGTGCAAATTCACACCTGCGTTTGTTTAACAGGTGAAATACTGTACTCTGGTCCATTTTTTTGTATGTTGCATGAGCGTATAGTAAGCAACCATTTAATGATGTTGCACCAGGTGTAAATTATTTTGTTGCATTTTTTTCAGCTCGCTCGTGTTAACGCGCGGTTAAAATTGAAATGAAGACCGAGGCAAGTTGCATACAATCATGAATCTGCACGTGCAATGTCAGTGTGTGTTTATTTGTAAGCTAGCATATGGTTGTTTTTCTGTACGTTTACAAATGTAATGCTCATGTGAGCGCGGGCATGTGTCGACTCATTAATTTATTCACACTTATTCGTGCTGTTTATATTCATCCATTTTACATCATCCTCTTCCTCTCTATTTACAGCGTGCATAAATTGTACATACAAACGTGGGACTGCGTAAATGCCTGTATCCTGGTTGCTTTATTGGTGCGTGTGCCCTGACCACCGACCTCTTCGAAATTCTCTGAAAGTGACATTTACGCTTAGGTCATACCAGACAGTTGTCGTACAAATGAAGGCAAACAACAAATTGTCTTCATCCTTACTGAACTTTTAAGTCAGCGGTTGACCGATTTGCATATTAGCGATTTCACATCACCCACGGTCACTTTACTACTAATTCCTATTCACTCAAATAAGCTTATTTATTTGGCTTCCATAAAATGTCTTTATTGAGGAATATGCATAGGCCCTACTTACGTATTATCGTAATGAATTATACTATTCTTGTACTATACACGTAATGTAAACAAGTGATGTCATCAAACATACCATGTTTAACACTTGTAATTGGAAAGTTTCGTATGCACATTTCGGACATTTTGACCAGTCGTTGCTTGCTGGTAAGAAACACTACAACAATCTACTGAAATATATTAAAGGGGGCCAGTGTGTTCCGCTACCCTGAATTAGCCGCCGTAGTAACCTGTAACAGGAAGTATGCCGTGTTGAACGAGGGAAAATGGGGAATTGTTGAACATCACATAATTTTGCGGTTAACTCTAAACGTCTCGGGATTATTGTCAATAAAGCTTGTTTTGAAATTGGATTTTTTTTTCATTTGAACATGCTCCAGGGCGTATCTTCCCAAATGCGAACGTTGTTCTGGGCTTACTAAATATAATTTGGCAGACAGTATACCTTCAACGTAGTTATTACAGTGTTACGAATATTTTATTAATTAAATGAAAATGAAATAAATAATTAAAAAACTAGGAGCAGACTGCCTCCTTTTAAACGAAATTAGAAGCCAACCGTAACACCATCATCACATATAAACTGTGTTCCATTCCAGAGTCGTGTTTAGCATACAATACAAATACATGCCTTCATGGTGTAGGACATATTCATAACATTTATACATTTCAATCTAGCCAACGTGTTGTGCAAATCGTCGATATGTTGGTAATAATGATACAGGTGTACTGGAATTTTTAAGGGGATTTGGAACTGACCATTTCTAATAGTTCTGGAATTAGCGTTAACAATTGTCGATGGTACCCTGTTTTACAGAATGAAATACCGGTGGCATCTGGCGCGTGTTGTAAACGAGATCCAGTAGGCTGGTTTAAAAAGTACTTTTTGGAAGGTGAGTAAATGTTATACCAAGTATATATTATTCATCTCGGCAGTTGTCGAGGGGGTCGCTGCTGTCCACTGTCTGAGTAACTGGCTTGTTATTATTGACTGACATCGCTGTCAGGTCAACTCGTGCCATAGTAGGCTTTAGCCGCGAACTTTCTAACAAGTCATACTAGTACATGCCTTCTTGATAAATAAATAAAACAATAAACATAGTATTTACGACATTATTGGATTAGTGCTTCTAATTCAGGACCTGCTGCGATATATTGCTAGTAGGTCATATTGCATTTATTTAAACTAGATGTGCAGGGAGATTCGTTGTCCACCTGCCATCTACAGTTAATTCTCTTTTAAATCGTATTAAATTCCGAGTGAAGAAAACATCGTAAATTTAAAACCATAATTCTTCCCCAGATCCCCCGGTTATCTGATTTTTCATAAGTTAAATAATTTTTTACAAACGGATGTTTGACGTATTACAAAACAGCCTTGTAGTGATTCTGACATATAAAGACGACAAGACAACTTAGTAGAACCACAAAATCATGTATTCAATTCGAGCCCATCTGACAGACAAGATGGAGTCATTCACATGTCATGTTTTGTTCATATCGTATGTGCGAGTTACTCGCTAGATGGCGTACGGTCTTAGGTAGTGCTCATTACATCTCCCCTTGCAATTAAGCAATTACGACAGATTAAAGTAAACGGCCTGTCTCAGGCACAACATTGCCAATCGCTGGTGGTATTATTATGACCACACTAACACATTTCGATCAAGCGATCAGGCTTTTGGCCACGCCCGCGTCTCGCGGATCTGCGCAAGCCTGGGCTCTGAGGTACTGGAGTGGAACTCGACGGCAGCTCAGGCGGGTTGGACACAACACCCGGCTCAAGTGGCACGTCGACGGGCACAGGTGGGATCGGCGTTTTTTGACGGATCACCCTCACCCGTGGCCTGCAGGTGGCCTCGGTTGCGACGGTACACAGCACCTGATGACGTCTCAACCATGAACGACCGAGGCGTGTCGGCGGGAGTCGTCACCACGCCTTTCTCCGCCCAGTCGGCCTGTTGAGGAGTTTTCACCCTCACCTCGTCACCTGGCGACAAGGACGGTAACGAGCGCACACCGTGTCGACGATTGTAGTGGTACGCGTACGATCGTTTCGCACGCTCGTCGTGTTCGCGAACTTCCTCGTCACTGGATCGACACGGCTGAAGGGCTGACGGTGGCGTTGGCAGGTTCGTTTTGACATGTCTGCCAATCAGGAGTTGGTTAGGGCTATGACGAGTGGCGGCCATGACCGTGTCACGGTAGATTAACAAAGCCATCCACGGCTCACGTTGCCGAAGGATGCCCTTGGCCGACCTTACAGCCCGTTCCGCCTCCCCGTTGCTATTCGGGAGAAACGGACTCGACGTAGTGTGAGTGATGGCGTGTTCTTCCGTGAACGACTTAAACTCGGACGACACAAATTGCGGACCGTTGTCCGACACAATTTCGTCCGGAAGTCCGAACCTCGCAAATACGTCCTTCATCTTCGCTAAGCAGGCCGCTGTTGTGGTACTTCGCACGTGAAGTACCTCAATCCGCCTTGTGTAGTAATCTACCATGACGAGGTAGTTCTGACCTTGGTGGAGACACAGGTCGATCGCCACCTTCCCGAAAGGTCGCGAGGGAAGTGGTGTCGTCATCAACGGCTCTTTCTGCTGACTAGGCCTGTACGTCTGGCAATGCTCACAGGCCCTCACGCGTTTGACGTCTCGCGTGATCTCCGGCCACCAAACCGACACCCTGACTCGCTGAAGACATTTCGTAACGCCCCTATCCAGCATGTCAGCTCGCATGCTGGCAGGTACGACGATTCTGCCTTCATACATCAGTAGGGCATTTGACGTTGACAAGAGGTTTCTGACATTGAAGAGACGTTTCAGGTTGTCAGGAACGTCCTGTTCATAGCGGAGCCACCCTGCTATGGTGTAGTGAATGGCGGATTGAAGCGTTGAGTCATCACTCGTAGACGACTGCAGCTCGCTTCTCCTCCCGGGTGACACCGGAAGGTTCGACACAACGAGGTCAACGTGAGCCTTCACGTCGTCCTCCGTTGAAGAACGATGCATCTGCGGAGCGAGCGGACTCCGCGAGAGTGCGTCTGATATGACAAGGCTCTTCCCAGGCGAATACTCCGCCTTAGCATTATATCGCATCAGTCGCATGAGAAGTCGTTGACATCTGAGTGGCGTGTTGTCAAGATCTTTATTGTTGATGAGGGGTACAAGCGGTTTGTGGTCTGTGAGTAATTTGAATTGACCCAGACCGCACAAGAACCGATCAAATTTCTCGCACGCCCACACCCCCGCCAAAAACTCCTTTTTGATCTGGGCGTATCTCTGCTCAGCCGGAGTGAGGGATCTGGAGCAGAATGCGACCGGCTTTCCTTCCTGCATGATCACTCCACCGAGACCGTACGAACTGGCGTCTGCGCTCACTACGGTCGGCTTCGTTACGTCGTAATAAGCGAGCACTGGCGTTGACGACACCAGCTGTTTCAGCTTATTGAACGCATTCTTCTGGTCGGCACCCCATGTCCAGACCGCATCTCCTTTGAGCAGATCATTCAACGGACGAGTGGCGACATGCAAGTCCGGTAAGTACGCACCCAAGTAATGGACCATACCGAGAATCTGCCTCAGAAGTGGCACAGACGTCGGACGAGGCAATTTCGTTATGGCCTCGACCTTTTCGTGGTCTGCTACGACGCCGTCTGGCGTAAACTTATGATCAAGGAACGTAATTTCCCTTTGACCATAGTGACACTTATCCTCGTTTAGCTTTAGGCCTGCTGCCCGAAGCACTTTAAGGACTTCCGCGAGGCGGCAGTAGCAGTAACGACCGAAGGGCGTTATGAACGTCGTCAGCTCTTGGCTTGACGACTCAAGAGGGATTTGGTAGAAACTGCTCTCGGCGTCCAATGACGAGAATACCGTAGCGCCCGACAAACGCGACGTCACGTCCTCCAGGGTGGGTAGGATGTACCTCTCCCTACGCACATGCTGGTTGAGCTTTTTCAAATCGACGCACAGTCGGACCTTCCCCGACTTTTTTACGACAGGCACCATGGGAGCACACCACGGCGTTGGCTTTGTGATAGCCTCAATAACCCCTGCAGATACCAGACGGTCCAATTCCTCCTTGACCTTGGGGAGAATTGGGATAGGCACTCTGCGGGCGACTGTGAGGGCTGATGGCTGCGCGTCTTCCTTCAGGATGATCCTCACCGGCTCTGTTTTCAGACAACCGACGCCGGACCACCTGGACTGGACCACGTAACGTCGGCACCCGTGTCGTTTTTAAAGGTCACAGGACGACCTTCCACGCTGGACTGCTGTCATCGCAACTGACCGACTCGCAGAAGTACTCCTCGTCCGGCGGCACTTTCACCTCGCGAATGGATGACGACTTGGCGCGACACATCTTCTCGAAATGACCTGTCTTGCGACACCGATTGCACGTCTTCCCCTTAGCAGGACATGCGTCGGGGCCCGGCGAGCGATGCACATAGCCACATTGGCCACATGGCGTTTTCGCGACGACTTCCTCTCTCATGCCTCTCTGACTGTGGCGCTGATGACGACCAGCTTGCTGTTTACGTTCTTTTAAAAAAAACAAAGTTCACGTTTGACATCGGCACAGTGTTCTGACTTTTGACTAACTCACTGTGTCTCGCGCTGTCGACTGCTTTCTCCAACGTCAGATCGCCTTGCTCCAACTGAAGTTTCAGCGACATTTCTTTGTCGAGCATGCCGCTTATGAGTCGATCGCGCACGTTCTCTTCTTCTTTTTGATCGAACCGACAGTGAGCCGCGAGGTCATGCAAACAACGCACAAACGCTTCAATTGACTCACCCTGTTGCTGAGAACGTTGGTAGAAAATTGCACGCTCATGTATTGTGTTTCTCTTAGTAGTTGATGGGGAGGCTTCAAACTGGAAATCGGTATTGAGTGGGGTACCACAGGGATCAGTATTAGGTCCTATATTATTTTTAATATACATCAACGATTTGGATGATGAAATAACAAGCAAGGTGTTGAAATTTGCGGATGATACAAAAGTGTTTAGAAAGATTAAAAGTGATGGAGATAGACAGCATTTACAAGATGATCTTGACAGGTTGATCAAATGGTCTGAAAAGTGGCAAATGATGTTCAATTTTGGGAAATGTAAATGCCTCCACATAGGACATGGGAACGAAGAGGTAGAATATACAATGGGGGGTACTGTACTAAGTACTACTGTAAAAGAAAAGGACTTAGGGTTAACCGTTAGTGCTGATATGAAGATTTCAGAGCAGTGCGGAATTGCAGCTTCAAAGGGAAATCAAATCCTTGGATTAATTAGGCGAAACATAACGTATAAGGAAAAAGAGCTAATAATACCGCTGTACAAAACAATAGTTAGGCCTCATTTAGAATATTGTATTCAAGCGTGGAGGCCATATCGCAGGAAGGACATAGATATGCTAGAAAGAGTGCAGAGGAGAGCAACTAAAATGATACCAAATCTGAGGGATCTTAATTATAAAATACGCCAAAAAAAAATGCGGTTTAACAACACTAGAGACCAGGAGATTGAGATGAGATCAGATAGAAGTGTTTACAATATTGAAGGGTTATGAAAATATTGATAGAAATATGTTTTTCTCAGTTAAGAAAGATAGAAGGACTAGAGGACATGATCTTGCATTAGCAAAGGAGCAGAGTAGATTGGATATAAGAAAGTTTTCATTTTCACAAAGGACTCTAAATGAATGGAACAGATTACCTGCTGATTGTGTGGGTGCTAGTAGCGTGAATGTTTAAAAATAAAATCGACACATACCTCAGACGGGCGGGATACACATAGATAAAAAGGTCGGACTCTCGATAAGCCAAGGGCTTCCTTGTCCACCTGCTACCTAGAGTTAATTCTCTGGGTGGCAATCTTGTTAAATCTTTGGCACGAAATAGTCGTCGAACTTTTGCATCACTGTGACAAAGTCATTTCGAGGGTCTGTGGCTCCGCAAACTTGAACGATTTGAAAATGTTCTCGGCTTGTCTGTCCATGGCGTATATGAGCGACGCAACTGGCACCTCTGGATCGTCTTTATGCAGTGACGTTGCGATCCTGAACCGCATAAACCGCTTTTTCCATTCCGGCCATTTGGACGGGGCGTCGAATGACATCGACTCTGGCGGGTTAAATTTCGGCATTTTATTTTCCGTTCAATTTTACTGACTGACCGTACAAATTCGCTGATCGTTCGAATTCACTGACTGACCGTTGATGACGGACTGTCGACTGGCAAGGTTTACTAACCCGCTGTAGTGCTTGTAGCATGTAGTGATTCTGACATATAAAGACGACAAGACAACTTAGTAGAACCACAAAATCATGTATTCAATTCGAGCCCACCTGACAGACAAGATGGAGTCATTCACATGTCATGTTTTGTTCATATCGTATGTGCGAGTTACTCGCTAGATGGCGTACTGTCTTAGGTAGCGGTCATTACAAGCCTTACTGAGATAGACACATATTCCCTACATTTATGATGTCGCTAAAGTGAATGTCGGGGACGTTTAGAACTGTCTCTCTTCTATCTATAATTCGTGTCTTAAAAACATGTTGTGTTTTTATTTAAGTAGCTGAGCAATGCTCGAGGTAATGCATGAAACTGCAACTGCGATCACTGGTAAACCACACAGGAAATTGTACAACGTTTAAAGATAATAATATTACAGTGGAATCCATAGAAAATGTTCCACGTCAAATCACCTGACATGCGGTATTTAAGCGTATCCCCACCTTACAAACGAATGGTAAACTATCAATGAAAAAGAAAACAATTGCAATACATTATGTGGTTAAAACTGAAACGTTGAACATATCACCCAATGTGTAGGTTGGGAAAAATGAATAAATTGCAACTTCATTAATCAGAAATCCGATAATCCGAAAACCTCGACATACGGAAGCCAAGTCAGGTGGCCTTTCGAAACGCTAATATCCCCGTTATGTGAATCGTTCGTTTATCCGAAAATTTCTTTATTCCGGACCCTTTTAATGCACGTATTAATAACGTTCCACTGCATTTTAGTTAAGTCGGTGAATTTCCTGACCTCGAATTTGGGCAGTTTGTCGAATTGTTTGAATTTTGAGTTTGTTGTTCCGGTGTCCAGAAAACAAATAGCAAGTCTATTATGGGAAATGTCAAGGTTTCATAGGTTGCTATAGGGAGATTAAAGAGTGTCTGCAAGCGCCCCACTCAACTCTCCCTTCCCGAGCCTTATCGCGGCACTCGCTCTGCTCAAATGTTTTGTTTACAATTTGAATATTTTGCGGCCATAGCATTTTGGGCTCAGTAAACGCAATTAGGCCGACAGTAAACTTTCAACATATTTATTACAAAATTAATAACAATATCTAAGTAAACGTGAATGAACGAGGAAATGAAATCTGTAACGCTGACCTCGCATTGCTCCTTGTATCGCCGTCCTCGCATTGTTCCTTGTTGTAGGTCAGAAACTAAACACAGAGCGTGCGGCAAAGGTTGAGTCCGATCTAGCCCACGCGGACTGGCACAGACGTTTCATGGCCCGTCACCGACGAGCCGTTGGCTTCCTCGCTCCAGTCTGCTTCATCCAAATCCTCTACTGGTCCGCCTTCATCAGTCACGGCCGCTGGTACATCTTCAGTGAGCACTACGTCATGAGCATCACCATGGTGTTTGGCGCCATGATTGCCGGTAGGTGGCGCAACATTTGTGGACATAACTAACTTTGTTAGTGGGCAAGGGTTTGTGAATACATATCTCAGTGCGTGTAGCATGTGAATACATATCTCAGTAGTATGTGTACATCATTTTGGCATTTATTAGTGTTATATAAGAAGGTTTACACATTAGTTGTTACAAATGATGGGTGAATCTAAACGCATCCGCTATCAATAGAGTCCCTATATAGACACATATTGTATAAAGGGATCCTAGCTATCAACAAACACGTGCGCCTCCAAGTGGATTGGATTGTAACTAATTGTGTAAATCCGCAGTTGACTTGTAATGATAAGTACTCTATGATATCATCTATTATATTGATGATAATATAGACATGGTTATATCGATGCTATGAATAATGTCGTTGGATTCCATCTTTTGTGATGAATTATGTGACCAGACCATTGCATTTTATTGAAGAATTGTTATGTATTCCAGACGGTAGTAGAATTTGTATACTCGTGAAACGTTCAGTCCTGCTTATAGTACGTAGTATTCTCTTAAAATACCATACCTTGAAATCGTCTTGATTATTTTATAAATAGTACAAATATCAACTCCCAACATATATGATTTTTGGAGTCTTATCTTTAGTAGTAAATTCAATGTTTTCAGTAAACACAATTGCAGTGTTGATTGATGTTTTTAGCACGTGGCCACACTTTTCATCATCATATATCATAAGTTCAAGACATATATAAACTGTATTCATCAGTTATAGTATGTGTAATTTCTTCATCATATATCACATGTTCAAGAAATATATAAACTGTATTCATCTGTTATAGTATGTGTCATTTCATCATCATATATCACATGTTCAAGACATATATAAACTGTATTCATCTGTTATAGTATGTGTCATTTCTTCATCATATATCACATGTTGAAGACATATATAAACTGTATTCATCTGTTATAGTATGTGTCATTTCATCATCATATAACACATGTTCAAGAAATATATAAACTGTATTCATCTGTTATAGTATGTGTCATTTCTTCATCATATATCACATGTTCAAGACATATATAAACTGTATTCATATGTTATAGTATGTGTCATTTCTTCATCATATATCACATGTTCAAGACATGTATAAACTGTATTCATCTGTTATAGTATGTGTCATTTCATCATCATATATCACATGTTCAAGAAATATATAAACTGTATTCATCTGTTATAGTATGTGTCATTTCATCATCATATATCACATGTTCAAGACATATATAAACTGTATTCATCTGTTATAGTATGTGTCATTTCTTCATCATATATCACATGTTCAAGAAATATATAAACTGTATTCATCTGTTATAGTATGTGTCATTTCTTCATCATATAACACATGTTCAAGAAATATATAAACTGTATTAATCTGTTATAGTATGTGTCATTTCTTCATCATATATCACATGTTCAAGACATATATAAACTGTGTCCATCTGTTATAGTATGTGTCATTTCATCATCATATATCACATGTTGAAGACATATATAAACTGTATTTATCTGTTATAGTATGTGTCATTTCTTCATCATATATCACATGTTCAAGAAATATATAAACTGTATTTATCTGTTATAGTATGTGTCATTTCTTCATCATATATCACATGTTCAAGAAATATATAAACTGTATTAATCTGTTATAGTATGTGTCATTTCTTCATCATATAACACATGTTCAAGAAATATATAAACTGTATTAATCTGTTATAGTATGTGCCATTTCTTCATCATATATCACATGTTCAAGACATATATAAACTGTGTCCATCTGTTATAGTATGTGTCATTTCATCATCATATATCACATGTTCAAGACATATATAAACTGTATTCATCTGTTATAGTATGTGTAATTTCTTCATCATATATCATATGTTCAAGACACATATAAACTGTGTCCATCTGTTATAGTATGTGTCATTTCTTCATCATATATCACATGTTCAAGACACATATAAACTGTGTCCATCTGTTATAGTATGTGCCATTTCTTCATCATATATCACATGTTCAAGACACATATAAACTGTATTAATCTGTTATAGTATGTGTCATTTCTTCATCATATATCACATGTTCAAGACACATATAAACTGTGTCCATCTGTTATAGTATGTGTCATTTCTTCATCATATATCACATGTTCAAGACACATAAACTGTATTCATCTGTTATAGTATGTGTCATTTCATCATCATATATCACATGTTCAAGACATATATAAACTGTGTCCATCTGTTATAGTATGTTTCATTTCATCATCATATATCACATGTTCAAGACATATATAAACTGTATTCATCTGTTATAGTATGTGCCATTTCATCATCATATATCACATGTTCAAGACACATATAAACTGTATTCATCTGTTATAGTATGTGTCATTTCTTCATCATATATCGCATGTTCAAGACATATATAAACTGTATTCATCTGTTATAGTATGTGTCATTTCATCATCATATATCACATGTTCAAGACATATATAAACTGTATTCATCTGTTATAGTATGTGTCATTTCTTCATCATATATCACATGTTCAAGACACATATAAACTGTGTCCATCTGTTATAGTATGTGTCATTTCATCATCATATATCACATGTTCAAGACATATATAAACTGTATTCATCTGTTATAGTATGTGTCATTTCTTCATCATATATCACATGTTCAAGACACATATAAACTGTGTCCATCTGTTATAGTATGTGTCATTTCTTCATTATATATCACATGTTCAAGACACATATAAACTGTATTCATCTGTTATAGTATGTGTCATTTCATCATAATATATCACATGTTCAAGACATATATAAACGGTGTCCATCTGTTATAGTATGTGTCATTTCATCATCATATATCACATGTTCAAGACATATATAAACTATTCATCTGTTATAGTATGTGCCATTTCATCATCATATATCACATGTTCAAGACACATATAAACTGTATTCATCTGTTATAGTATGTGTCATTTCTTCATCATATATCGCATGTTCAAGACATATATAAACTGTATTCATATGTTATAGTATGTGTCATTTCTTCATCATATATCATATGTTCAATACATATATAAACTGTATTAATCTGTTATAGTATGTGCCATTTCATCATCATATATCACATGTTCAAGACATATATAAACTGTGTCCATCTGTAATACTATGTGTCTTTTCGTCATCATATATCATATGTTTAAGACATATTTCAACTGTGTTCATCGGTTATATTATGTGTCCGTTGCCAAGTATAGTTTCGGTGTTTGAGTATTCTTCCTTATCATCATCGCCTTCTTCATAGTTTTCCTCATATTAAGGTTCTTCCCTCCTTTAAAATCTATGTCGCTTAGAATGTGTTCCTCCGTCTCTCAATGCAGTATCATACGCGTGTCGTACCCTCTTCGTTATGGCAGACAAGGTTCGCACAAGACCTCGCCAGATTCTGCTATCTTGGACTCTCCTTGCTGCTGTACCACGTGTCAGCCCAGCAATTTTCAGTTCTTCCATTCTTCGTGGCCATGTTATTGTTTGTCTGACTCTTGTTTTACTCCCCTCTGTCGTCCACGTTTAATAACTCTGCTATCACTGGAATGTTGCTGTTCTTTTTGAAGACATCAACGAGTCATTTCCATCTTATTTCCAGGAATAGGCAGATTTTATATAAATTATTGTGTTGTGTTGGATGTCGCATCTTCCTTAAGCAATTATATAGGTGTCTACCTGTGCGCAGGCATGCATTCCAAGCGGTAGTGTTATCTCGCTTGAAAATAAGCCCATGCATGTTCACAGGTAGTATCCACGAAGGTATGTTAAGGCGGTGCTGTTTACTGTTGTGATTGTCCATCGTTGGCAGGTATGACGAGTGAAGGTGGCGGGGCGGTGGCCTTCCCTGTCATGACCCTCCTCCTCCACATCCACCCGTCCGTCGCCAGAGACTTCTCCGTCATGGTGCAGGTAACGACGCTCTCTCGCAGCCATCGTCAGAAAAGATATCATTATCGTTAATATGTGATAAACTCTTGCTAGGTTAGGTAAGGAATTCTCTTAGATCGTAATAATTTTCAATTATCTTCCAAATTGTGTTTACATTACATTTCTGACATTCCCAAAATAGGCTATTTTGTTGTGCCCTGCACGGTTCAAGCAGGAGTCTCATAATATTATTTAAAGAATATTTACTGATAAAATATGCGTGGAACTGCAAGGTACAACTCCACGTGACACGTGGATAGGGAAAATGTGGGTCATCTACAGACCAACGTGTCTGTGTATCCCGAATGCCTTTGCGAAACATCTCTCAATTGTTTTGTATCAAAGTAAACTTCTAAGCAATCATTACAATATATGATGTGTTTCATTACTTTATTGACCTCTGGGGCGAAAACAATATTCTATTTATACCCCGTATACATTTATCTTATATTAATGTTACTGCATGCCCTCTAGCACATACAGGATGGGGCGAGCAATTGAGAGAATGGTACTGACCAAATGTTGTGGCATTACATGACGTGTTTTCGAATTTAGCCTTTGCAATAACAAACCTTTTTTTAGAAAACGACGACAGTGAATACCACATTATTGGCGTAGCTAAGACGTTGAGCGGATGGAATGTGACCGCTGGATGAGACAAAAATTGTGATCAGTTGATCCGGGTACATTTATGTTAGGATAATTTATTTGTTCAGGTACACGTTGTTAATATTACGTAGGGCCTACGTTGTGTCTATATTACGGATCCGCCACAGAACTCAACATACATTAATTCATGACGTACAATAGCCGTGGAACAATCCAAGTATTTTTTATAGCATTTATGGTTATTTCTGTCCGTGTCAACAGGCTTGCGGCATGACAGCGGCGTCGTTCTCCATCATCCTACAAGGGATCCACCTCGAGTGGTACGCCTTGTTCATAGGTTCTCTAGGTGGCGCTATCGGCGCTGTCGGTGGATTCTACACCGTCGATCGGTATTTCGACCCAAAACAGAAGAAGATGGGTTTCGTGAGCATCTGGTTCTCTTTTGCTTTCGCCCTCTTCTTGCTTAATCGCTACAACAAGCGTAAGACTTATTATAAGATCCACAACATGCGGCTGTGGAAGACGGCGGTGCTGCTCCTAGCGGGAATCGTCGGAGGATTGTTCACGTCGTTTGCTGGGAATGGCCTCGACATTTGCTGTTTCAGGTAAGTCTTGTCGACACCTGGTGTCAAATAATTACTTCAAATTCGTTAATCTCGTTAGAAGTACAAATGCAAATATTGGTGTTAAAAATAGAATGGCCCATATCTTACTTACTTACTGATTTATAATACGAATACAAATATTGGTGTTACGAAATAACATGTTGTACGCAGCCTATTAGATGCACGTATTATATTTTTATCTGGCATAAGTCGTATAACTTTGTCAGATTGTATTTTTAATACATGAATAAGCCTTCTTTAAGTATGCTGTTTCAACGTAAGTAGTGGTTTATGACAGTGCCTCCATGGTCCTCAATGATTCGTTGTGACATTCAGGTATATCATATCAATTGTCATTAGATTATAATATGTCGGATTATCAACATTTTATATCTACTATCTGGCTGAACATGTAAGTATAGCAAGTATATATTTTGTTTTGAAAACTACTTATAGCTGATAAGAACATCCGTTGTCTTGTGCCCTCTAGCGTTCTCACGCTGCTGTTCCGCATCACGGAGAAGGTGGCGACACCTACTTCCGTCGTACTCATGGCCTTCAACAGCTGCGTGTGCTTCTACTGGCGCGGTATGGTAATGAATGAGATCTCGCAAGCTGCCTTCGACTACCTCGGCGTGACGGTTCCAATCGTGACGATAATGGCGCCAGTCGGGGCGACACTGGGCAGCCACTTCCACCGTCACGTCCTCGCGTCGTTAATCTACATCCTCGACACAGTAGCCCTCGTCACCGCCTTCAGCATGCTTCATCTCGGCAACACGCTCATCATCGTCTCTGTCGCAATCATCTGCGGCGGTTTCATTTTCTTCGGCGTTCTCACGTACCTGGGCACGTTGACCATCGCCGAGTACGAACGAGCGGGGATCGCCGACACTTATGTGCAGAAACAGGAGATTGTATGCGCGACGGTGACCTGTGGGAGCGACAACCTCGGCGCCACTTTATAGTAATGAACAGAGATGTGCAAATTATACCCTCAGGGTCACAATAATATTTGTTCAGCTTATATTTGAACTGATTATTGACGGATCCATCATGTAGCCTGTTGTCTAGCAACAAGTTCCTAACCTGTCCAAATATAATTGACAATGTGAAATTGTGTTTGCGAACAAATAAAGTCATCAATAATATGACTGATGTGCACAATTTTTGCTTTGTGCACATACATGCAGTACACTGCTCGTGACAGTGACTCGAACGTGCTGCAGCCAATCGGCAGACACATGACAAAATAGAATTGTCCCTTAAACTTGAAACCTAGCAGGCGATAATCAAAGGGGGAAATGGGAATGTTTCTGAAAGCATCCCTGAGATCTGCTTTTGCAACTAAACACCCTTTTTTCAACTCCAACATAATGCGAATACAACCATCCAGCATCTCGAATGAAACAGCTGAACAATCTGGATCACTGTGAGAATTTACTAAATGTTCCTTTGGGTAGCTTAAATCATGAATGAGACGAAAATCCCCTGGATCCTTTTTGGGAACTAAACCTAAAGGTGAGTAAACCATGTCGGATAAAGGGGGATTCTGGCAGGGGCCAGCAATTCTACCATTGGCTGTCTCTTTGTCAAGCTTGGACTGAACAAAAGATGGATTGTCATCGACAGATTTGTGATTCTCATAAAGACCTTTCTGGGGATGGGTGGATGAATTTATCCTAAAATTTTCCTCCTCCTCATACTGGAAGTCATCCCATGCTACCCCCTCTGGAAGCCTCTGCAGGCGGAACTGACCATCATACTCAACAGCAACTACAGGCCCTTTACACTGTGAGATAGTTTTCACATGTTTTATGTAAGAGTTTAGTTGATGGCCTTCCGTAGGGAACCTGCGAGCCATAACCGCTGAATATATTATGAAGAAAGCCAGCCACTCATCAATCTCGATGACTGGAACCACCTCCTGCTTTGCTATATGGTCACGTAGCGCGCTAGAGTCAATGTTAATGTCCAGTATGTGCGACCTTCTCAGACAACGTAATGGTATGTAGTCAGCAGAACAAATCTCGTCTACTGTTGACTGAGGGAGACCATTCCTACTTCCCATGCGAACAGACATCTTACTATTCTTCCTGTCAATTTGGTCTCTGCGGGCGCGTCGATCGAACGTTGCCTCTCCGAGATCTGTGTTCCGGTCGCTATCGCTCGAGTCGTCCGATGGCGATGGTCCAGGTTTGCGGCGCTCTCCTTGTTCCGAGGAGGCTAACGTCGATGAAACCACTTGCAAAGCTCTGAAACCATGAGTAATGTGCGTCGAGATGGCCGACATCAATGTCGCGTACAAGGCCAGGTCGACACTAGGTGGCACCACAAATAGAGATTCATCCTCCATCGACGCATCAGTTGCAGCCGTAGCTTGTGTGGCACTCCGCATGCTGCAGGCCAAAGCCACGCATCAACTCACGCCAAAAACCGACCAGCATACATTGTTGACCGGACCCCACTCACCGCCTAAACCCACCATTGATTCAATGGCTGCTCAGTATTCCATCACTCAATCACCTGGCTCCCCTCAACAGGATTCGAGAGGAGACAGGGATGTATGCCTAGGCTTATAGCCACACCGGAAAACCGAATGTGAACAAAGGGGAAATCACATATATTCCAGGTATATCCACACTGGACCACCACATGTAGTCAACGGGATAGTCGCACATCTATTCAATGTATGTCCGCACCAGAGAACTAAATGTGAACAAAGCTACTGTCACACATAATTTGTGTATCTCCACACCGGATAACCGGCTGTGTCCAACGGGAAAGTCACAAATATATTAGGACAATCACATACAGCTACTTGTGGAAATTGCAACAAATTATATATGTGTGGCTGCCTTTGTGTCTCAATGCCAAGACACACTGTGAGACCAATCTATCCTGGTCATAATAATATAAAACTTGCCTGGCCCATTATCCATGACGCTGCATAGTCGGCTGTTCCGCAATCTACTGTGGTGGCTTATACCACACCGCAATCAAGTTCAAGATGTTACTCATACTACTATTACTAGCTTAATGTATACAGGTAAGTACAAAACATGTGTTCAACCCCGATGATCATTTAACTGTGAGTAAATAGTTTCGTTGCACACGTCGCCATAAATTGCTTATTTACCCTGTTTTTTATATGGTCGTAATCCAAAATAAACAATTTGAAAACCAAATTTAGCTACATCTAACTACTAAGCGAATTGTTATAATATTATTTTTGAATTTTTATTTTCAAAACCTGTGGCCCCCCGCGCGATCCATTTGCTAGGCTAGTTCTCGTTGACCCAATAAGAGTCGAGTTGTACTGGGTAATTTAAAGAACTTTGAACCGCACAGCCGTTGGAAATTCAAATTATCTCCAACGTAGAGTAACATATAAACCTTTATAACACATGTGGTGTGGAAAACTCTTACTTTATATCGACAATAATCTATTATGAAAGGTAAATACTTTAAAATAGGTCCTACGCCTTCAGCACTGAACTGTGACTGGACGGGAACTGCATTCCAAATCCGATTTCCGTTTTAAGAAAAAACAACTCACCCGTGTAATTCCTTCAAAGCTGCCACAATGCCTATTCTCAACGAGAAGTAATACCATTTCAGACCTTGGTCCGACAAATGCACGCCATCGCGCAACATGGTGAGTCAGCATGGACACGCGGGAATCCGAGGTGCATAGTGCAGCTAATGCCTCATTCAACGCCCAGGAGGCACTGCAAGTAGTAATGAGGGTAGGTGGAGCCTCGCCCCGCCCCTTTTTGACCTACTTTAGGCCTAACTCCATACATAAAAAACGTCCTTATCTTTTTCGGGAACCTACTTATAAAAAAAGATCAAAGGGTTTTTGTGACACTAAACGTTTTCGGGAACCTACTTATAAAAAACGTGATTGATGAACTGTCAGTTTTGATTGATTACCCTATCCTCTTGAGGTGCCACCTAGCGATTATTCCAGTGATTAGTTTAGCCCTAGCGATCAACGTTAGGATATAGCAGCTTCTCTAGTTACGTTCTTTTATATAACCATACGGTTATAGCTAAAACCACCGTGGTTATAAAGGCGCTAAACCCACTGTGTACGAGAATACCCCGCTGTACCCTATGCGGCGGTGATTGCAGCAGCAGCGGTGGCCTTTGATCTACGACCTAGTTACGGGCGGTTAAATTTAGCTCCACGGCTAGCAGCGGTCGCTGTGCGATTAACGGCGTAAATTTAGCTCAACGGCTTAGCTGTGCGTTTAACGGTTAGTTGGCACTGAGCGTTTAATAAAATGAAACGAAATGTACGGCTGCAGCAGGCGCTGTGCAAATAACGGCGTAAATTTAGCTCAACGGCTTAGCTGTGCGTTTAACGGTGAGTTGGCACTGCGCGTTTAATAAAATGAAACGAAATGTATTCAGCGTGTGTACTCAGCGGCCTGGTAAGGCGGGATGTTTGCGTGCGGTGGATATAATATAGGAAGCGACAACAACAACGGTGGTGTAAGTGATAGACTATATTTTATTATTCAATCACGAATGGCCAGGCCCTTGTCGTCATATCGGGTCGCTGCCGCCTACCGTCAGTGTCCCGTGGCGGCGCAAGAGGCGGGAGATGCGTTCCGCGGGACTCGAAGGCGTCGAGGCGCCTTTCTAGTATTATACCCCGGTGGGCGGGGATCAACGGCGCGTTGAAGCCACGCCGTTCGAATAATTCGTCCCGTGGTACCGGGGTGTACCATAGCCCGGTGGTGGTGTCCCGTCTTAGAAACGATGATATCAGCCCATCGGGCGCAACATCGTCATCGCTACTGTCGGGTGTAGGGGATCGGCTAGAGGTGTCGACGCCAGCGTCCCAGTCTTCGGTGGGCGGTGTGACAGCTGTCTGGCGTACTGTCGGGCGGACGACGCATATAGGCCGTTCGCGTGTAGACGGTCTGTGAAACATGAATAACGCCTGTGAATAATTAACAACATGAATAATTATTAATTAATAGGACTCCTGTAAAATGAGCCTCTGTAAAAAAAAAACCAACCGTTCTATTGGCTCCCAAATTAATGATACACAATATGAATAACGAGGTTCTTATTAATTACATGTAATTAATAAAGAATAGGGGACTCGTGTAAAAACCAACGTACCGCTCTAATAGAACGCCTGTAAAAGCCAACTTTTATTGCTAAATAATAATAGTAACTCACCGCTGCTTTGTCGTGGGAAACGTGAACGTGGTACCCGATGCCATACTCGTGTGAAAATGAACAACGACTGCTGGTTTTTTCTAAAGCAAACTAGTCAGTTATGCGTTAAGAGCGCATGCGCAAAAAACACTGAATGTGAATACCGTTTCAAGCTGGTTTTTTCTAAAGCAAACTAGTCAGTTATGCGTTAAGAGCGCATGCGCAAAAACACTGAATGTGAATACCGTTTCAAAAGTCTAACCGAAACGCTGAAAGTATGAAATTAAGTATTGTGTGGGATCAGGCGGTCGTAGGGAATTATGTGGTGTAGTAATATTATAGAAATTCGATGTAAAAGTCACATTTGACAACGAACGCACTAACGTGAACGCTAATTTTTTTCCTAAAGCAAATACCGCGGATCCGAGTGGCGACGCGAATCACTGATAAGCTTATCGTGATCGGAATGTGAAGAGAGAACAATGCTCTTTCCAAAACCTAACCGAATCGTTAAAAGTATGAAATTAAGTATTGTGTGGGATCAGTCAGTCGTAGGGAATTATGTGGTGTATTTATATTATATAAATTCGATGTAAATACACAGTTGACAGCGAACGCACTAACGTGACCGCTAATTTTTTTCCGAAAGCAAATACCTCGGAGACTAGTCAGTTATGCGTTAGTGCGCATGCGCGAAATGTTGTAATAGAACTATCGATTAGGGCGTTATGTGTTAAGTGCGCATGCGCCGTATGTTGCTTATATAAAACGGTTTAAAAATTGCTATGTGGTATAACGCAAGTGGTCTGACTTATTACAGCAGTAGCAGACGTCCTTCCACCGCGAGAATGGCCGACAATATCGAGATGACGACACCGGCGAAAAAGCTGAAGGCGATGCGTAAGCAGGCGTCTAAGGCGAGCGGAAGTCAGCAGCAGCAGCAACCGATAGCAGCAGCAACAGCAGGCGGAGCAGCTGCGGCGGAGACAACGCCTGCTGTTAAGAGACCCGTGTTGGTTATAGCGTCGCCGATCGGCCGTAAACGTGGGACCGAAACGGCTTTGGAGCAGCCGGCGCGACGCGCGTCGCTTGAGAGAGAGTGCAGCACCGCAACGTCGTCACAGGCTACATTGGTGAGTGTGAGGGAGCTGGCGTGCGCTGAGAACGGCGTATATAAACTTAAGACGCCCGCCTTTATCGAGGCTGTGTCTTACAAAGACCAGTGCACGTGTAGGGGATGTTCCCATTGTATCAGAAAGCCAAAGATGGCGTTATGCTATGTCGAACCCACGGTGAACAGGATGTGGTGAACAATTTCTTTGCGCTGCGTGTGATGATACGAGACGGCGATGACGAAGAAGATGAGCTTTGGCTTACGCTGTTTGACACGCAAATGGCTAAGCTCGTTGAGTACCGGGCTGAATACTTGGTGGAATTAAATGAGGAGGAGTTTCGTGATACTGTGCTTGAGTTAACAGGTACGAAAGTGGAGCTCAGTGTGCGTAAGACGACCTGGCAAGGAGAGGCGTCTTATACGGTGCGCACACTGAAGAAATACGTCGTCGACGACGACGACGACTACTAATGGGTTTCTTGTGTTGTTTGTGTATAGGAGTCCCCGCTGGTGGCAGCGTTGCTGACGCGTAAACCGACAAGTGACGAGGTTGCGCGCCTACTAGCCGAGATAGCCGAAAATTACATAATGGCCTGGTGTTCAGCTTACGAAGCGATGCGACTGAGCGCGTCTACTAGTCGAGATAGCCGAAAAAAATACATAATAGCATGGTGCTCAGCTTACGAACTTATTTAAAGCATGACACTTATTTTTATTTTTGTCTGTAGGAGGTGCGTCGCGTACTGCTGGACATGTTAGCGAATAACGAAAGGATGCGTGCAAGGTACGCGGAGGTTGCCTTGTTCGTACAAACACTGCTGGACCGGGCAGTGACGGATAGTAAGACGAAAGATGCTGCGCTGCTGGCCCGTGTTGCTGCTGAAAAAGAGGCGGACTAATAATAATGTGTGTTTGTAGAGAGCACAGCTGCTTGAACGTGAAAGCACCGCTGAGGATGCTGCGTTCGAGAGACTACTACTGAAGTACGACGATGAAGCACGTGCAAAGTATGCGCACGCGTTACGGTCGTTCGCACGATCGCCGTGGGACTGGGAAGACTAATTATAATGTATGTTTATAGGCGCCGTGTATATGCACCTTGCTGACGCTAGGACATGCTTTGTGCTGTAGGGGTGCGTTGGCGTCGTCGATAACGCGTTGGACGCTATCATCGAGGAGGCGCTTGGTGCACCGCCGGCTTACGAAAGTCTGTACCAGATCGCGCCGCCGTGTTGTTGGAATCCATCACCGCCGGAAGTGATACAAAGACATGTCGTCGAGACGGGCCGGGGTCAGTTGGCTTGTCGATATGAACGACACGCGATGTCCCTTCTCGCCGAACACCTCGGTGAGATGATACTGGAGATGGCGCGCAATCGATGCGGCGCGTGCGAGGTCAATGAAGGCTCTCCGTACGTTCATATGGTCGGCTATCGCGCGGGTCGGCCTACTCGTGTGTACGCACAGCGCTACGACAACGTATCCGGCCTCGTCACGCATCACTTCAACGCCGTGTTGGAAACGTGTCTACATCGATCGCTGATACCGACCTTCGTGCGTCTCGTGCAGCTACTACATGTTAAGGCGCACGGACAGCAACCGGGGCGTGCGGGGGAGTTGTATTTGGATTGGCACGGATTGGCGCGACTTCGTCAACCGCGCTCGACTGGAATCGGCCGTGCACGTGTACATCCAGTGCAGAAGCGGCCTCTAATCTGAATGAACATTACTGCTTATTTGCACTTCTGCTGATTTGTTTTTAATAAAAATCGCTTTACGTTGTACTACGACGATACGCTTAATAAAACGTTGAAAATGTACGTTCCGTTTCCGAGTTATTTAACAAAACACACACTAGGTTATTACTTAACACTAGGCGTTCGAAAGCACCCACCACCACCACCACTGGTAATACTAGGTGTTCGAAAGCACCCACCACCACCACCACAACACTGCGCATGTCCGTACCACCATCACCACCACCGCAACAAAACCGCGCATGTCCGTACCACCACCACGTTACTTAACAAAACCACCACCACCCCCACGTTACTTAACAAAACACTGCGCATGTCCGTACCACCACCACCACCACCACAGTACCTCTGTTATAAATAGGGGTGCTCGAAAAAGTAACAGGACAAAAAAGTATGCCACCGTCGCCTACTACTTGGTGGCAATGTCCGAAATGCGGTACTTATTTCGCGAAACAGTCGACGTTAGAGCGACATGCGAAGAGTTCGAAACGATGCGGCGATAACGCGCTATGCGTAAAGCGACGAGAGTGTCCGAAATGCGGCGCAACGTACAGTACGCGCGCCGCTATGCTACGACACCTGAGGGAACGGTGCGGTCGTCAGGTGTCGCCACCGCCCGATGATTCCAATCCACCACCACCATCAGCCGACGCTCTTCAACGCGTCGTGGACGAGCATCGACGTAGCATAGATACGTCGGTAGCGCTCGGTGTCGTGCAGTCCCGTTACAACTATCGCATGACCGCCTGTACGAGTACGCGGGTGCTCGAACCGCGTCTGATGGTTATGTTTCGCGAACAAAAGAATGCGTTTAAAATAAACGTAAGCTATGGTTTCGTGTTACGCCACAAGGTGTCGGGTCTTTACCGCTATTTTCACTCGTCCTGTAACTGCTGCGGTCGCCTTCTCGAAACGCCCGCCCTCGTTACCGATAGCCGTTCTTTCGAACGATTCCTCGACGTCGTGCGCACGACCGACGTACTACAGTACGTCATCGCGCAGCGTCCCGACTCGGGGTGGGTGGTCGAGCTCGTAACGAACGCCACCTACTTCGTGAACGCCATCCTAAACCATCCTATCGGGTGCGTTGGCGCCGCGCTCCCCGCCTACGTGCGCAACAACAGGCACGTCGTGACGTTGACGAACGATCGTCGAGGCACGCCCTACGACGATCATCTATGCCTCTTCCGGTGCATCGGCCTCCACCTTCTAGGCGGCGGTCGCGGAACGCGGAACGGGGGCAAACTAAATACGACCCGTTTAACGCGAGTCGCTAAACAACTGCGCGCGCGCTACGGCACGACGACGAACGGCGTGCGCCTGAACGAACTGGAACGCGTGGAGACGGTTTTCGGCATCAACATCGCCGTCTATCGACTGACGGCGGCTGGCGCCGCCGAACTAGTCCGTCGGTCGATCGAAACGCACCCCACGACCCTGAACGTCAACATAGTCGACCTGCGCGCGTACTCGAAAACGTACAAGTGCTCGAAATGCGGCAACTCCCTCTGGCGGTACCCGTCGCGTTTACGACGTCACGAAGCGACGTGCGAAGGCGGTGTTCGTCACGTGTTCCACGGCGGCGTCTACCGACCGACGCCGTCCGTATTTCAGCGGCTCGACGACGAAGGCATCGACGTCGGCAACGACGTCCTGCGCTACTATCAGTACCGCGCGACATTCGATTTTGAATGTTATTTTGCCGCCAACGAGCTGCCGCCGGATACCGACAAATGCCGGGGGCTAGCGCGACACGAACTGCTCAGCGTGAGCGTCGCGTCGAACGTGCCCGGACACGAAGCGGCGCGCTGTTACGTCACGACCGGTGATTCGGCCGAACTAGCGCGCCGCCTCATCGATGACCTGGAAACCGTGAGCGCGGCGGCGTGCGCGGCTCTACGCCCCCGCTATGACGCGGTCTTCGAGGCGCTCGAAGCGCTCGACGACGACTGGCGGCGACGACGCGACGACGACAACGATGCGTCACCGTACGCCGCACTCGCCGACCGCCTGTGGACGCACCTTCGTCAAATGCCCGTACTGGGCTTCAACAGCGGTAAGTACGATTTGAATTTCGTCAAAAAGTACTTGACCCCCCTGCTCATAACCGACGACGCGCAGCACACATCGTCGGCGTTCACCATTAAACGACAGAACAATTACATGTGCCTGATGACGTCGACTTTGAAATTTCTCGACATAACTAATTACCTCGCGCCCGGTGTCAGCTACGAGCGCTATCTGAAAGCGTACGGCTGCGCGGCGACGAAGGGGTACTTTCCGTACGAATATATCGACGCGTTGACGCGCCTGGACGAGACCGTCCTGCCGCCGCGCGAAACTTTCTACAGCCACCTGAAACGCGAGGGAATCTCCGCGGAGGCGTACGAAATGTGTGCGACGGCGTGGCGCGACGAGCGCATGACGACGATGCGCGATTTTCTAATCTGGTATAATAACCGAGATGTGGCGCCGTTTCTCGAGGCCCTCGAGCGGCAGTTCGCCTTCTATCGCCGTCAGCGCATCGACATGTTCAAGGACGCCATCAGCGTACCGGGGTTGACGTTGTTGTACCTATTCAACGACCTGCCGCTGTCAATCCATTTCTCGCTGTTCAACGAGTCCAACTGCAGTCGCAGATCGTCGGCGGTCCATCGATCATCTTCGCGCGTCATCACGAAGCCGGTGTGACGTCGATTCGAGGTACCAACCCGTGTCGTTCGATAGTCGGCTATGACGCGAACGGCCTCTATCTATCGGCGATGATGCGGGAGATGCCGACGGGTTGGTACACGCGCCGACGCGCGGAGACCGGCTTTCGAGCGGAACGCGTGCACCGCTACGGTCGTATGGCCGTTGAGTGGTTGACGTACGAAGCGGAACGAATCGGCACTCCTATACGGCACCAGTTGAACGGATGCGAGAAGCGCGTCGGCAAGTACCGAGTCGACGGTTGGTGCGCCGCCACGCGAACGGCGTATCAATTTCACGGCTGCTACTTTCACGGCTGCCCGATATGCCAGACGCACGTGACGAGGAACGCCGTCAACGGTCAACCGATGAAGACGCTGTACGCCGCGACGATCGCCGTGACGGCCTACCTGCGCCGCCAAGTCGACGCCGTCGTCGAAATGTGGGAGTGCCAGTGGCGAGCCGTGAGACCCCGACGCGGCACGATGGCAACCGGCGGGGGGCGGGTGTACGCACTCGACGATATTGGAGGGTGTACGCGACGGATCTCTATTCGGCCTCGTGCAGTGCGATATCGCCGTGCCGGAAGCGCTGCGCGCTAAGTTCGCCGAAATGCAGCCCGTGTTCAAGAACGTCGATATCACGCGCGACGATCTCAGCCCTTTCATGCGCCGCTACGCCGAGTCGCACGACCTACTCACCCGACCTCAACGGACGCTCGTCGGTAGCTACTTCGGCACGGCGATCGTGCTCGCCACGCCCCTCCTACGCTGGTATCTGGAGCATGGGCTCGTCGTCGCGCGCATCTACCAGGTGATCGAGTACACGCCGATCGCGTGCTTTCGCCGTTTCGGCGACACGGTGTTGACGGCGCGACGCGAGGGCGACGTCGACCCCGACAAAGCGATCATCGCCGACACCTTTAAACTACTCGGCAACAGTTCGTACGGGAAAACGATTACGCGCGTCGATCGGCACCGGGATATCAAGTACGCCACGCCGGTAGGCGCTTCGCAACTCGTCAACAACCGTCGCTTCCGGCAACTCGACGTCGTCGTCGACGACGAGCTGTACGAGGTGGCGCTGAATAAGCGCACCGTCGTCTACGGCCTGCCGATTCAAATCGGTTATTTCGTGTATCAATACGCGAAATTACGAATGCTCGAGTTTTATTACGACTTCGTCGACGCCTACATCCCACGCCCGCTCTTCCATTACTGCGCTATGGACACCGACTCGGCGTACATAGCCCTCGCGGGTCACGACATCGACGCGCTCGTACCGGAAGCGCTGCGCGAACACTACTTCCGGAATCGGTCGCTCTGGTGTTCGGCCGAATGTTGCGACGCGCACGTGGACGCGTACGTACGTCGCCGCGTCGCCGGACTGACGTGGGAGGGTGGGGACTGCTGCTGCGCGCGCCGTCTTCTGTTCGATCGTCGAACGCCGGGTCTCTTCAAAGAAGAGTGGCGCGGCGACGGAATCGTGGCGCTGTGCAGTAAGACGTACTACTGTTTCGGCGGCGACAACGGCGCGAAGTACAGCACGAAGGGATTGAGCAAGCGTCAGAACGATATCGACGAGCACACCTTCCTCGCCGTACTGCGCGACCGACGCAGCGGCGTCGGTTGGAACCGCGGCTTCCAGGTGAAAAACTCGTCCGTGTTGACGTACTTTCAAGAGCGCGCGGCGTTGAGCTATTTCTACGCTAAACGCCGCGTGCTCGACGACGGTGTCACCACGGCACCGATACTCGTCTAACTCGACTACTCGTCTAACTCGACTCGTCTAACTCGACTAGGTGGGTGGGGGCCGCCTAGAGGTAGGGTATGTATGTATGTATGTATGTATGTAGGTAGGGTAATAAAACACAATTGCGTACATTTGTTGTCATCGTTTTTTATTACTACACGTAAAAGCGAAGCGAAGCGTTAATGTGGTTTTAGCCAATCGGATACGATACGGTCATTGTTCACCCGATTAGCGCCGAATAGGTTCTGGAACGCCGTCAACGGCATACCGCGACATCGGAGGAGTAGGTAGGCGACGCAATATTGTCCGCACACGTTAGAGACGAAGCTCTGCAACCGCTTGTCGTTGTACGTCCACTCGTCGCCGCAGTGACGGTGCAGGAACGCGCGGAAGTCGGCGTGTAGCGGCGGTAGACCGTACGAATCGAAGTACTCGCCGACGCCTCCCCGGTCGACGTAGACGACCACCCAGTGCTCCCCCGGCTCACCGCCGTCGTCGGTGTTGCACACTAAGGCCGTCGGGTAAGTGGCTGCGATGGGGCTGGTAAGTAGCGCGTCTTTAGGCACGACGCCGACGACGATGTATTTAGCGTACGCATCGCGTTCCAGGCGACGCATCAGTTGGAACGTATCCATTACGATGTACAGTCGTACAGGACGTTCCGGCTCCTGTCGATCTCCAGCACCGTCTCGAATTCCGCGTACACGACGACGTTCGTCGGTCGGACTAACGGCGTCCCGAAGTGCATTTCAACGTCCACGGTCCCCTGACGCACGAGATTGAAATGGTCCCCGTCGCAACAGTCGGGGGTCAGGTCGAAAGCGAAGACGGTGTAGCCGGCGCCGAAGTCAGCGCGCGATATGTCGTTCCCCTCGTCCTCGCCCGCCTTTCCGGTGGCCTCGAAGAGATTCATGTAGCTTCGCAGGTACCGATGGCGCGGGAAGTCCGGCTGTAGCGGCTTGCTCGGCACCTGACGTCCGTCGACGACGAGCGTTAGAAAGTTTATGTCGTTGTGCTGCGCGTTGAACGGGTTTCTAGTGTAGTATCCGTTATAGCCGGCGTTATTGATCATCGTCAGGAATATGCGTTTCGGAATCAAGTTCTCGTGCGTGTGCGACAACGTACCCGCCGTTATCGAGAACGACTTGCATTCGACGCGGTGCATCGGGAATTTAGCCCTTCCCAATTCCCACGCTTTGATGTGACCCATCTGGACTTCCGGGTTCACCTTCACTTTTCGTACGTACAGGTGAATCGAGCGTATCACGATACGGCACCCTGGCGCGGCTGCCGGGGCCATGAGCGCGAAGGCGTCTTTCGAGCGCACCATGCGTAGTTTCGTGTCGACGCCGCTCGGTAGGAGGTGGCTTAGCATAAACGCGTCGACGTGCAGGCGTCCCATCTTCTCCACCTCGCCGCTGGCCGCCGTCAGGTCGCGCCGCGCTACGCACCCGGTGTTGTCGGCCCCGCGCGCGTTCATGTGTCCGGCGGTGTCTTTGTACCACAGCGACCCCGTGAGATGCGATCGTTTCGCGTCGCTACCGTAACTCAGCAGGGTCTCGAGGTAGGCCCGGTACGCGTACGTATTGGTGGAGGGCGTCACGAGCGTACCGTTCAGCGACACGTCGATTTGACTGAACATCGAATGCAGGAAATTGTTGACCGGCGCCCAGATCGGTACCGTCTCCCTGAATCACTTTGAAGCGGACGAACGTTTAAAGGCTCGCCAGGTCCGTATAGTCGTTACCCGATCCCGGGATGAGGAACTCGATAGGGCCGCCGGCGTCGAGAGCCGTCAGCGGTTGGTAGACGGTCCACTGACTGCTCTCGATGCTCTTCTGCATCACCGGCCCTGTGAACAGGTCCAGTTCGGCCTTCACGCCCTCGCACGCCGCGCAGCTATTCACGAACGCCATCATTACTCGTCGAATATATCCACCGGTCGACGCCGTTTCTTCCGTCTACTGACGGTCGTCGCCGTTCGACGCGGCGCCTTTATAGCGGCGCGGCGCTGCTGCACTTTTTTCTTCTTCTTCGGCGGCGCTTTCAATAGGCCGTCGAGAAGATCGACGACGGCCTCCTTCGCGCGTCGTTTTACCGACGCTTTCAGATTGTCGCCGGCGACGACGTCCCGCGCCACGCCGGTTTTGAGCGCTCGTTTTCCCAACGCCATGGCGCCTCTCTTAAAAAGCGGCATGACGCTTCGAAACAGGCTCCCGAAGATATTACCCAGACCGTGTCCTCGCTGACGCCGACCACCGACGAAGACCGGCAGGTGACCGCCGCCGACCTGTCGAACGTAGTAGTCCACGTACGGGTTCGTCGGCATCGTTAAAACAATTTCGATTTACAGCGTCTGATGTGAAGCGTCGCCACTAGTTTTCCCCGTTCGAATGGTATCGGTTGACCGTGATCGTCTCTTATATCGACCTCGATCGTGTCGAATTGATGCCGCAGCAGCTTCACGTATTGGACGCGGTCGAACGTTTCCGAAATAACGATGCCGTTCGTACCGAAGACGGCGATGTTTCGAAGGAGCGGCGCGTACATGTCACCGACGACGCGCGATTCCACGAGATCCGTGTACACGTACAGGGTGTCGACGCCCGCCTTCATATCCACCGTATCGCGACCTTCGTACGTGTACGCGACGGGGGTGGTCTCGATAATGACGACTTCCGGTTCGGGGCCCATCATCGGGGGACTCGTGATAACGTTGTTATGGAAACCTAGCACGCTCTTCAGACGACTCGTATCGGGTAGGGTAAAGGTGACACCCGACGACATACGCAGCGTCATTCGATTAGAGACGCCGCTGTACTCTAGCCGCGCCTTGACCTTATCGGTGCACAATTTCATTAGCGCCTCGTTGATCTGGCGCTGCAGCACGTAAACGTTGTTGTAGAAACCGTGAGTAATCGTACCCTGTCGGTATACCACGACACCGTCTATGGTCGTGAAAAGACCCGGGTCGCCCGTCGCGCAAGACAGGTAGAAGGTGGCGTCCGCCTCTCTCACGTTGTACCACGTGTGCGGGTACTGTAGCGTCACCATTCCGCATTCTCATTCTCCCCCCGACAGGTCGAAACGTCGCGGCAGCGTCGTGATGTAGTGCGTCAACGTATTTTCGGTGTGCCTCTTCATAGACGCGTTGCTCGGTAGCGTCAGGTAAAAGTCGGACGATACCGACGCCATCGTCGTTTTGTCGACGTCGTCGACCGCCGCCGCTCATAGACGGACTCGGGAGCAGGTAACCGAGACAGCTGCTCAACAGCGCCGTCCACAGGTTGGAGTCGCCTTGACCCCGCGTCAGATTGTATATACTAACGGCGATGACGAAGTACAGGACGACGACCTGACAGAGGAATACGATTTCGGACTTAGGGCATTCGTTACCGCAGAGCCGCCATGGAACGGGTTCGTGGCCGGTGTCGACGGCGTTCTCGGCGACGGCATCGACGGAGTCCTCGTTGGTAGTCTTCGTCGACTTCCCTGTAGAGGTAGCTGCGTCGACGGAGTCCTCGTTCGTAGTCTGCGTGTCGTCGCCGTGCCTCTTCGTCGCCGCCTCGTCGATCATCGTCGCGCCACTGTGGTCTGTCGATACAGCAGGGCCCCTTATACGGTAAGAACGAAGTTCCGCTGCATAAGCCCGCTTCGTGCAACCGCCAGCATCCCTCGTGGCGAGTCCAACGCGTCATGACCGGCTATCCGGAACCACCGTCGCCCCCGCGCTATTATAGGTCCACGAGCGACTCGGCGTCGATCCAGCTGTTGAAGGAGGCCGGATAACCGCGCTATTTTACGAACGCCTCCGACCCGCCGCCGCGCCGACGACGCTGTAGAACCGCCTCCACGCGATATAGTTTATCCTTCGGAACGACTACGCGTTGTAGTTCCGGTTCGTAGAAGGCCCCCTCTACCGGCGTCCCGGTGTCGTCCTTCAGGCGATAAACGGGCGGCTCGGACGGGTGCACCTCTACGACGGTGAAGAGCTCCTCGCTCCAGTTAGCCATGTATCCTTTTTTGAATTGACCCCTAGCCTTACTGACACGCACGCGATCTCCCTCGCGCAGTTTCGGTTTTTTTCGCCGACAACCGCCGCCGCCGTACAGGCGTTGCCATACGTCCTCCTGATTCGTCGCGTTGACGCTCGCCGGCGTCCTACCGATGCTTCGGTGGTAGGCGTTGTTGTACGAATGCACGAAATCCGGCAACGCTTCTACGTAGCGCAGCGTCTCGTGTTTCGTAAAATAACGCCACATGCGCGTCTTCAAAGTCCGATTGAATCGTTCCACGACGCTCGCTTTAGTCTCCTCGTTATGCGTCACGAAATGATGAACGCCGCAACTCCATAGGAACGTTTGCAGGGGTCGGTTCAGAAACTCGGTCCCCTTATCGGTCTGCAGCGCGTTCGGCGGTGGTTGCGCGCCACTCAGCAGACGCTCGAAGGCCGCGACGAGCGACGGGCCGGACTTCCTCTTCAACGGAACGCACCACGCCCGCTTCGAAAACACGTCGATGACCGTCAATAGGAATGTTATACCGTCGTTGTGTTTTTCAGCCTAGTCAAGTCGACCAGATCGGCTTGCCACTGCTGGTTTCGACCGCCCACGATGACGCAACGTCGTTTGAAATGTCGTTTAACCGGTTTGTGTAGGGTATAGGCGTCCTGCGCCGCTACCCATCTCTCGACGGTCGGTCGTCGTCGTCGTCGGATCGACGCCCGGTGCAACGCGTCGACACCGCCGTAACTTCCCGCCCGTTTCGGATCGAAGTAGAGTTCATTCAGTTCGTCGTCGTCGTCGTCGTTGTTTCGTTTTCGAAGCTTTCGTTTTGGACGACGACGACGACTCCACCCGGACACCATGACGACGACCAATGAACGCCGAATATTATACACATATAGAGAGCGATAACCGTGATGACGAAGCTGACGACGATGGCCGTTATCGTTCTTTGTGACGGCATCGTCACGCCGATTCCCAGATGTTCAACGCTGCTCGTTGTCTCTTTCTAGACACACGTCGTCTTCGCGCCGGCTTCCCCGCTGAACTGGCCGCCGACTCCTCCTCCGACGTTTCTCTTTGTCGCCACAGCCGCCGCCGCCGCTCCACGTACTCCCGATATTGCGGGTTGCCGACAAACTCCATAGGAATGTTCATATCCTTTATACGCAACCCGAACTCTTGCCATCCTAAGGGGTGTGTCGTCTTCGTTCTCGATCGCATGAGATCGTTGACTAGATCGACCATGTTACTCCCCGCGATCGTTTTACCGTCGTACACGAATTCGCCGCGGTCGTTCCATCGACACAACGGATCGGCTTTCATTTTCGCGATAAGCAGGCCCGCCTTCCCTTTCAGCGTTTTCGCCATGCTGGCTACGATTTCGCGCTCTACAGCATCCGACAATGGCGGTGGTGGCGCGGGCGGCTGTGGTATCTCGCCGCCGCCGTCGGCGTTGACCATCGACACGCGTACCGGTTGCGCCGCTCGAGCCGCCTCTATCGTGTTGTAGCGACTCCGCAGTTGATTGTACGACGCCACCTTATCGCGTTCGGATAAATCCGACCGCTCTAGATTGTCCTTCATGTCGCTGTCCAGGCTACTCAGCACACGTGATCGGAGCGTGCTCGACGGCGGTTACTGTGGCTGAAGGAGACTTTCCACCAATCGCGGGTCGACCAACGCCATCTTCTTTGCGTACTGCATCAAATACCCCCGATGACTTGTTTGAGTAGTGGCAGGAGAACGGTGCTCGCTAACGGCGCTAGCAGGGCCGTCAGAAATCCGCCCGCCCCCGTTTGCAAGATGGCTCGCTTCCGCTTCACCGGAATTCGTTTGTTGACCAGGTCACGCAGGTGATCTCTGTACTTCTTCAACACGCGTTTCTGCTTCGCCGACACCTTCACGTTCCCTCTCAGAATATTGTACGCGCAATCGCACAGACTACATATGAGACCGGTCTCCGAGTGGGCGAGTACGGCTTTTCGCAGATCGATGTTCCGCTTATGTCTATCCATCAACTGCAGGGCGAGAACGTGTCTCTTCAGGCGTTGCTCCGAAACCGTCGTCGCCGCCGCCTTTGGTCGTCGCTTCGCCGCTACCACCGCGCGTCTTCCCGTTATACCGACTAATGCGTACGCGGCGACGTCCCTCTCTACTTATAGTTGACCACCACCCTTCCGTACGTAGACGTACTGAAGGGGGTCGTCCGGAAATATACACGTACGCAGGCGCATGTACTCTTCCATTTCCTGTTTCAGATCGACGAAGAGATAGCCGTACGCCGCCGACGTCGCGTCTTTGAAAGCCTCTATCATGTACTTGACCTTTCACGGGTACATCTGTTTCGCTAGGTGACCTACTTGACCAGCGTCTCGGGGGTTCTTGAATAGCGCTAAGTATTGGGCGTTCAGGCTGATTGTGCGGTTTTCTTTCCCTTTCGGAAACATGTTCTGTCGGAGTTGTACGACCGACGTATTACAATGATGACTTTTTTTAGTAAATAGTTCCGTCACCCCGCTATCGACTTCCTCCATGAGGTCGTCGAGTACTAAAAGCGTCCTCTTTTTACCGTCTAAATGCGTCGTAGTCGGCAGGCCATCTACGAACTCTATTTCCGGAGATATAGACGCGTAGGCGGTCTGCCACTGCCCATAACACCACAGGATTTTTTCGGGCGGCGGATCGATCATAGCGTATCGTATCAGACGGTCGACGAACGTCGTCTTACCGCATCCCGTAGGCCCGGATACTATACATGTAAACGGATGCTTCAACAACGGTCCGCCCATTTTCACGACTGATACTGGCTGAGGCTTTTTACGCGTCTTTATAAGCGTCGCGCACCTCCATCAACAGTTTACCGAGCTTGTTCTCCCCCGCAACGTCCCCGATCCTGGTACCTCAGAAACCCTCCCTACTCGGTACCACTCCACCAATTCGGCGTCCCCGGTGGCCAACAGGTCGGCCTTCAACTTGTCCGTCCCGCCGAACTTACTCATCAACAGCCCCTTCATACAAGCGACCCTAACGACGTTCCATTCGGTTCCCGTTCTCTTTTTTCGTATTCCGTAACTGAGTCGTTTCGCTACGTAGGGCGATCGCGCTCTTTTGATACACGCGCGCATTCGAGGTCTTCGTTGAACATCGCTTTCCTATACTGATAGGCGTGCTCGACGGATCGGAAGGTCCGACCGTACGCCGTCAATCGGCACTTGTACATATTCGACAAGAACGAGCGCGTTCCGCCAAACTTTATAGGTTCCGACGACAACATGACTACTACCGATAACCCGCTACCGACACCGCTTATATAGAACCACCGCCGCCGCCGCCGCTAGACGGAGCATCTAAAAAGGTGCCGACGTACGGATTCGGACCCGGAATCTTTCGATCCCTAGTCGAACGCGCTCCCAGGAGAGCTAATCCGGCGCCGGCGTTTATGAGTGGTTTTATCGCGGTTATATACGCATTATTTCTTACGAGGTTGATCGCTAGGGGAATGCTAGGGACGCTACGTTGATCGCTAGGGCTGGGACGCCTACGTTGATCGCTAGGGCTAAACTAATCACTGGGATAATCGCTAGGTGGCACCTCAAGAGGACAGGGTAATCAATCAAAAGTGACAGGTCATCAATCACGTTTTTTATAAGTAGGTTCCCGAAAACGTTTAGTGTCACAAAAACCCTTTGATCTTTTTTTATAAGTAGGTTCCCGAAAAAGATAAGGACGTTTTTTATGCATGGAGTTAGGCCTAAAGTAGGTCAAAAAGGGGCGGGGCGAGGCTCCACCTACCCTCATTACTACTACTGCATGCACTAGCTGAACTGTGGTTGTGCCGACTTCAAGGGTCGTTTTTTATCGAGGCTCCCTAGATCAAGGGTCTGTTTTTCACATGTTCTCCCTAGAATAAGGACCATCATTATACAGAAGTTCCATAGACAATGGTATAAATTCGAGGAACTCTCCCTAGAGCAAGGATAGGTTTTCATAGCAGCATTCACGGTTATTTATCGCATATATTTCGGTATATATCAGCAACTACTTACTTAAAAATTGTGTCTTTCTTAAATTTGTCCCTAGATCAAGGGTATACATTTAGATATTGGATGCCCTTATCAAGGGTAGGGGTATGTTACCTTCGGCTGCACACCCCTACCGACATGTTAGGGTAGTGCCTCCCCCGGGATTCAACGCCACGCGGTCACTTTCAAAACAGACCGACCGGGCTTGGAAACGTCCAGGGCCACGAGGCAGGACGGAACAAAAGATCACTTTGCACACCGCGTGGTCGCTCATATACAACTTCGCAAATCGAAACACAGTTTTTGCCAGTTCATCCACGGCAACACACGAGGCATCAATATTATTTGTCCCGATCTCAATAAAAAAAGTCCAGGTCTGAATCTCGCAACTTTATCCACCATTCTTGGCAAAAACAAAACATCAATCCTCAGCTAATACCGACCAGTCTACAAGTCGTTCTACATTCATCGAACTCAAAATTCAAGCGATCAGTCGATTTCATAAATGTATCCAAACTGTGGACAAAAGTATGTCCTAAATAGGGGTGTCAACCGACGGCGCCGCTAATTCAGTCGGACGAGAATCCGTTAAGATTTTGCCGACTTTCAACTAGTTTCCAAGTAACAATGCATTGGTCATACATTTTGTTTCTTTTGAATAACATTACACTAACATCATTAGTATTTTTAGGATTATTGATTTCGCTGCAACAATTACATAATCGTGCTTTGAAGCTGCTACCCGTCGGGTGATTTGCGTCCGATCGTTTTGACGCGGCCTGCTTCGCGTTTAGGGGCACTCATTTCAACGAAAAATGGGCACATGAGCTCAATATCCGACATATTAATGTGATACATCAAATTAAAGGTAATATAATAAGCTGTTTATACCTAGGACGACATTGGAAGCTTAGTGTAACGTTGTGAATAAATACAACGAAAGCACCTGTTGTTTCGTTCCCATACTTGTGGAAATGTAAGTTTGATGTCGTTTTGTCAACATAATCTATTACATTTCTACTTTTAAAATACGTAAAGGAAAGCGCCATTTTTTTTCCAGCTCATGTGCCCGTAGAGCTTAGAAGACACCCACCCTCCAATTTCGAACGTTCGGATGTTTCCGTGAGCGGCTTGGGCAAGATCTGTCGACTACTGTTGTTAGTATTACATGATGATCAGCATAGGGCAGCACCACATCACGGTTTTTTTTATCACATTTCCCCCAAACAATTGTACGTGAGGCCAATATCCCACACACTTTTGTTACATACAAGTTAAAGCTAATTTAATATATTTTGTTACATCCTGAATTGCGTTGCTGACAGTTTCTTGTATCATTATAAAATAATGCAATAAATGTGTTCTGACATGTTCTGTTTTAGCAGAATCATTTATACAGGTATAGTAGACATGTACTACAATTTCTCGTCTTTAAATCATAATACATATTACTCAGTATTCTTGCCAGAGAATATGATTCTATTAATTTAAAATGTTACTGTTCAGCTTGGCATAATATATTAATGAAGGACGGAAGTTATATACTAATTATTTTTTAAATAAAAACACAAGAATCACTTCAAAATAACCCGATCCATTAACTATTTAATATTTTTGTATTACCTTATTGTTCAATCTACAAAACTGTAATACATATTTGATTACTGGGCTACTTAGCTTTCATTTGATCGATGATACACTGTGCTAAGTGCAAATTACCTGTGTAGTTCACCTTAGTTAATTAGTTATTTGATTATTTTTGTAATCAATTAATAAATAGTTGTATTGTCTACAAAAAGAACACATACTAATTTATGAATTCCTCAGCTTTCCATTGTTATACTACACACTATGATCGTTGTAAAATAATCCATATTGTTAGTAATTAATTACTCTTGTTATAGTAATTAATTGATTAATTAATTAATTAGTGTATTGTTCTGTCTACACAAATGATATACATACATTAAACTCTAATACAATATATAATTTTATGCAGGAGGTATCCTCATCAAATATTTACAGCAACCTTGACCGATCTGCCGATGCAAACCCTGACATAAGCTATGATATATTACATGATGTAATCAAATGAGCAAAAAATAAACATGTGCCTTATAAAACAGTTACATTTTTAAAAAAACCAAGCAATCCACCTGCATTACCTTAGGTTTGCTCAAATAAATTCGATACATGTATAAACTATATAAGACACTCACAATTATTCGAATGGCCAGAATACTTTGCAATTTAGACCAACCGACTACCTATAATACCATTCTTTAAAAAAATGCATACAACTAAACGAATGCATTACAAATCTTGTTTTAACAAATTCAAAGAAAAGTTTTAAAAACACGGGAAACAATCAATGATTTTTTTTTTAGAACACACAGAAAGAGAACTTTCCCCAATACCTTTGTTTATAATGACAATACCATAGCGGATACATTAAAGTCGTCAACAGATGGATCAATCGATAAGCCAGGAGCTAAGGTGGATACGCCAGGTTATAAAGGTAAGTTTTTAAATGGCGGCGAAATTGTATAATATTTTTAACTGATCTAACACCATAGGGGGCATATTCCAGAGAGTTGGTGCAGCAACAGAACATTTCATAGTTCCAATATTAGTACTGACTCTAGAAACAAAAAGTAAATCAGAACTAGATGATCGAAGCTGGATAGGCTTTTACAGGAGTAAGCAACGAATATAAATATGCTGGTTGCTTACATGAAAAGGCCTGTTAGATAATGGTACAGATCATAACAATAATACGATATCGGACAGCAAGCCAGTGCAAAGACTTCAGTAGAGGCACTGAGTGAGAAAACCGCGGAGACCGAGTCACAACCTTAATTAAGCAATTCTGTACACGTTGTAACCTAGTGATATCTTTAAAGGCAATATTGTAAAAAAGGGAATAAATTGCCAAGCCTAACAGTAACAAGATTTAACAAGATGTAACAAGATTGCTGCCTAGAGCTATAAGCTCCAGACGGCATGTGGACAAGGAAGTCTTTGGTTTATCTAGAGCCCAACAATTTTCCACCTCCGTATAACCCGCCCTCGCAAGATAGCTGTCAATTTTATTTTTGGACACATTTACACTGCTAGCATTTACACAATCATCAGATAATTTGTTCCAGTCGTTTATTGTACTCTGAGAGAATGAATACTTTCTCACATCCACTACCCTGTTCCTTGACTAATGGTGCACTGTGTTCTCTGGTTCTACTGCCTTCTTTCAGTTTGAAGAAAATATTTCTATCAATATCCTCATAACCATTCACTATCTTAAAACTTCTATTTGGTCTTCTCTTAGTCTTCTAGTCTTTAGTGTTGTCAACCCACATTCTAAAAGGCGTCTTTCATAACCAACATCTTTCAGTTCAAGAATCAACTTAGTTCTCTTCGTTGCACTCTTTCTATCTTATCAATGTCCTTCTTACGACATGGCCTCCGTGCTTGAATACAATATTCCAAATGTGGCCTAACTATTGCTTTGTACAGTGGTACAATTAGCTGTTTATCCATATATGTGACATTTCTCCTAATTAGCCCTAGTATTTGGTTACCCTTTGAAGCACCAATTCAACATTGCTCCGAACCTGTTACTCCTAAGTCAATTTCTTTTATAATATAGTATCCCCCATTATTTATTCTTTGTTCACATTTCCATGTCTTATGTGAATGCTTCCCAAAATTCAATAAGTTTTGCCATTTTTCAGGCCATTTGACCATTTTGGCTAGATCATCCTGTAAAGTATGTTTATCTGCATCTGTTTTAACTGTTCTGAACACTTTTGTATCGTCTGTGAATTTCAGTACTTTGTTTGATACGTCATCATCCAAATCATATATATATATATATATATAATATAAAGACCAAAATAGGTCCCAACACCGACTCCTGTGGCACATCACTCAAAACTGATTTCCAGTTTGAAATCTCCCCCTCTAATATTACTCTCTGTCTTCTGTCTGTCAACCATTTTAGTATCCAACTTATCACCAATCCCCTATGCCATGGGCTTTTAGTTTAAGTAACAATCTTTGATGTGGCACTTTATCAAATGCTTTCAGAAAAACTATGTAGACAACATCCACTGGTGACCCATCATTTACCCACTTGTAATGTCGTCTAAAAACATAAGAGATTGGTTAGACAAGACCTAGTTTTTAGGAACCCATGTTGAGAATCATTTATTTATTTGTGTTTTATAAGGAATTCCACCACGTGTTCTCTGATAATTTGCATAAAACTTTTTAAATAATGGTGTAATGTTTGCTACTTTCCATTCTAGTGGAACGATTCCCTCTTTAAGTGACAAATTAACGAATATAGCAAGTGGTGTACTGATTTGGTCTACAAGTTCCTTGATTAGTTTTGGTGGTATCCCGTCAACTCCAGGAAGGATGACATTGTTTGCATCTTAGGGCTACATGCAATGTTCAACACTCTGATCAACGGTGGCTGTCTGTTATAATACTCGGATCAACGGTGGCTGTCTGTTATAATACTCGGATCAACGGTGGCTATAAGGTCCCGAAATTACAACACATTACACAATTCGATATGTTGAAAAATGTTTTGACAGCTATTTATAAAAGATGGCAGCCTAGCCTGGCAGGCAACTTTTCTTGGGGGTTCCACTTAATAATAATATCAATAATAATGCTTGTGTGTGTATGTGTAATTATTGTATGTATCTATCTATGTATGCACACATGTGTATGTGTGTATATGCATATGGAACTGGAATTAGAACTCGAACTTTGACACATAATAACACATACAACACATGTAACAGCATTTTCATAAAAGAAGAAATATTTACCAGACAAACCTGCGACTTGTTTACGGGAGTTACTTAGACAGATTCTCAAGGTTGACGCACTGGCCATGTATTGAATGGTCCAGTGTGTTAATGGTATTACTAGTTGGTACTAACAGGGAGTTGAAAAAAATCTTGATGTACCGTTAGTAAATAATTACGTCATCGTCAGTAAACATTATATAATTGTGACGTCTCCAGGAATAGCCCTGCTGCACCTTGTTGTGAATCTCGACGTAACATTATTATGGTAGTCTCACCATATTTTGAACAAATAAAAGGTCAAAAACTGGTTGGAAGCCGCGTACACACACCGGATGAGTTTGCAAGCAGCACCATTGTGACGTCTTCACTGCGGGCAATTTATAAGTCGTCGGCGGCGATTTATTGTGCAATTGCGCGTTATATTGTGATCTCGTCGCCACAAATAGACTTGGGAGATCGTTGCCTGTTGCGGCTAAACACAACACAACGACCGCACGCCGACCATGCCGCTTTGTGACATTCGTTCGCTTCCAGACGTATGATAGTCTCAATTACTCAAACATGAGGCGAAACTGTTGGTCGCTTCGACAGAGCATGGGAAAAGTTATGGTGGTTACGGTGACGAAAAAGATTGGTTACACTGAATCAGGGTAACGAATTAAATTGACTCTCATGGTAAATTACTAAATACGAGCACATTTATTTAAGTTTGTACGAAGCATTCGAAGCAACTTTTTAACTCCGAAAATATCGACCCGCACAGACATTAAACCGAATTGCAAACAATAACGTTTAGATCGCAGGTTCATATTCTTACTTACAATAATAGTACGTTTTTCAAACACCTTTATTTGTGGGTACCTTTTGCTTCCTACAAAAGTAATAGAAACGTAATTGCTTAATAATATCGCACTAATTATGTTTGCATTCTACACGTAATGTAAGCTCAATCGCCGAAAGTGATATATCTGTCACCAGATTCTATTTCCAGCGAAGTCACGCATCCAAGAGCGAGTCGTGACTGTGGGTATGTCCCATAAATACATGAAAACACCATTTTAGACATAATCAATAAGGCATCAAAATAGTTATTGCTCTCTCAATTTTAAATACAAGGAATACGGCACCAAATATGTTGCAGTGGTTCTCTCCGATTTTAGTACACCGCTGTGAACATTTATGGATATAAATTGTTTACTGTTATTAGGGGAAACCAGGGCACAACGATCTCTGGGCCGTCATGCACCCAGTTTACGTAACGGCCAAGATATTGTCATAGTGTGTCTATCAAGGACCTCGAAGGCCACTGTAGGTGTACTTGGTTTTGGTTGGAGCAACGAACATTCACGGAATGGAGGTTATTCTGTCTTGCCCATGAGTCCACTTTTTCACCCGAATGCAAGGGCAAAAAAGGATAGTGGGTAAGAGAAAATGGGACGCAAATTCAACAGTGTGATGACACCAAACAATCCATAACCATGTGGGATCATATCTATTACAATTAAAATAAAAAAATTTCTCGTACTTACTGTATGCCTAACCTTTTTGTATCTGCATCTATGAACCAATCTATCAACTAGGCTCTACAGATACTGTACTAATTTTGCTAGATCTATAAATTATGTAATGCATGTATATAATTTTACTGAATAAATTCAGTCAGTCAGTCAGTCAGTCACTCACTCACTCACTCACTCACTCACTCACTCACTCACTCACTCACTCACTCACTCACTCACTCACTCACTCACTCACTCACTCACTCACTCACTCACTCACTCACTCACTCACTCACTCACTCACTCACTCACTCACTCACTCACATACTCACTCACTCACTCGAGACGTCTGATAGGCTTACAATCGGCACATGTTTAGTTATTTTTACCCATTTTGTCTGCATGCTTCTATCCCGTATTACCTGTAATAAACAATGGAAATAAGTGTGTATCCATACACACGCACACGCACACGCACGCATGCACACACAGACGCAAGCACACGCGCACGCACGTGCACACAAACGCTCACATTCACAATTGTATGTCATCTGCCTCGGTTTTCATATCTATTGAACGCTGCCTTTTGATGAGGTGAACAAATGCAACTAAAAAAGTCACACCTCGCTCGACATCATTACAAAAAAAGTGGACCAGAGTACAGTATTTCAGCTGTTACACAAACACACGTATGAATTCACAACTGTAAATTAAAACGTTCCTCTCAGATCGCAGATGCTTAAAAACTATAACATTCGTAATAACATAGATGTGTAGAATACCCTGGATTAACCGCTCCCCTATTTCGACACTACATGTCCCACTGCGCATGTCTTTTCGCCGTAGTGCATCGAATACATCCGGTTAGACGTGGACACACGTAAACAATAGCACATCTGCATACTAATTCATTTGTGAGCCGTGCCAAATGAAAAATAATGGTCAGCTATTTCGCAGTTATCGAGCAATGTGAAGAATAAGGAACAAGAAGGGCACACGATGAGTGGAAAACATTGATTTTCGTCGTTGTCCATGTTTCGCATCCGTAGAGTAGCATAAACACTACTGTTGCAATAAATACTCGCTGCTTGATTTTGCGTGGGAGTGTAGATTTCCATATTAGGTTTAGTTAGTTGAGTGCTCTCCACGTCATTGCCTTCTTGATTGTTGTGTCTTTGTATGTTGTGCAGACCCAGGAGCCAAGGTATTTGTAATCTTCAACCTTCTCTAAAACTGCACCTTCCCTGGCAACGATGCTGGTGTTTCCTAATTGGTTGAATGCGATATATTCGTTTACACCAATCCTTGCACACGCCGTTTCCACTCGTGTTAGAATCTCCTGTGCCTGATTGATCACTTCTGGTGGTAGCGCAATATCATCGGCAAATTCGAAATCGGTGATCACCTCAGGTTTAACACGTTTACTTTTAACATAACAAGATTTAACAAGATTGCCATCAAAAAAAATTAACTCTAGATGGCAAGTGGACAAGGAAGCCTTTTGGCTGATCGAGAGTCCAATACTTTTTTTATCTACGTGTATCCCGCCCTTTTAAGGTATGTGTCGATTTTATTCTGAAACATATCCACGCTACTAGTACCAACACAATCAGGAGACAATCTGTTCCATTCATTTATATTCCTTTGTGAGAATGAGAACTTTCTTATATCTAATCTACACTGCTCCTTTACTAATGTAGCATCATGTCAACTGGTCCTTCGATCTTTCTTAACAGAGAAAAAATATGTTTATCAATATTTTCATAACCATTCAATATTTGAAACACTTCCATCTGATCTCCTCCCAATCTGCTGATCACTAGTGTTGTTAAACCACATTCTTTTAGGCGTATTTCGTAACTAAGATCCGTCAGCTTTTGTGTCATTTTAGTTGCTCTCCTCTGTACTCTTTCTAGCATATCTATGTCCTTCCTGCGATATGGCCTACACGTTTGAATACAATATTCTAAATGAGGCCTAACTATTGTTTTGTACAGTGGTATTATTAGCTCTTTTTCCTTATACGTTATATTTCGCCTAATTAATTCAAGGATTTTATTTCCCTTTGAAACGGCAATACCGCACTGCTCTGAAATCTTCATATCAGCACTAATGGTTAACCCTAAGTCCTTTTCTTTTACAGTAGTACTTAATACAGAACCCCCCCATTTTATATTGTACATATTCGTTCCTATGTCCTGTGTGGAGGCATTTACATTTCCAAAAATTTAACAACATTTGCCACTTTTCTGACCATTTTATTAAGCTGTCAAGATCATCTTGTAAATGCTGTCTATCTCCACCATGTTTAATCCTTCTAAATAATTTGACATCATCCGCAAATTTCAACACCTTGCTTGTTATATCATCCTTCAAATTGTTTATATATATTAAGAATAATATAGGTCCCAGGACTAGTACCTGTGGTACCTCACTCAAAACTGATGTCCTGTTTGAAGCCTCCCCATCAACTACTATCCACTGTCTTCTGTCAATTAGCCATTTTTCTATCCAGATAATTAAACCATGTCCTACGCCATGTGCCTTTTAAGCAGTAATCTTTGATGTGGCACTTTGGCGAAAGCTTTCTGAAAATCTAAGTAGATGGTATGTACTGGTGATCCCTAAGTGCACCTTTTTTGTAATGGCTTCTTTCGATAAGTATTTCTTTCTGGATCGTTTCCCTTGTTTTTAAAGGAACAGATTTATCGACGATGCAATCAATTTCACTCTTTAAGGCATTCCAACATTTTGTTGCTGTCTTATTCTTAAGTGTGTTGTTCCAAACTATCTTTGCTAAATATTTCCTCATTCCCTTATATCTTCCTTTGTGGAAATTTCACCTGAACTGCTTTTTATTATTTCTTTCTGATTTTAGTTTGATGGTAAACTGTATCTTGTTGTGATCACTACTTCCCAGTGGCTCGCATAATTTGACATTGTCAACTAATTGTCAGAATAAAACTATGTCTAACACATTTTCACCCCTGGTTGGCTCTAGCACATGTTGAGAAAAGAAATTGTCTTGTATTAAAACTAAACACTTTTTGTCTTCACTCCCCGTACTCTGTAGAGATTTCCATTGTATATGGCCATGATTAACATTTCCCATAATAATAAAGTCCCGTTTGCTAACTTCCCTTATAGCGTTTTGTACTTTCTCATTCTCGTGTATGCTTATTTTTGGACTTTTCCTTCTTGTTATCTAGAATCCAAGTTCCTCTTCTCTTCCGTCGATAGCTCGACGCAGTGCATAGTCAAGGACTATCACGAAAAAGTATGGCGTTAGCGTGTCACCCTGGAGTGATATCAAAAACCTCAGTTTCTCCATCCGGTGATTGTACTTTGGCACGTATGTTCCTGTACATGTTGGAAATAGCTGTTACTAGCTGTTTGTGGACACAATAGGCCTCAAGAATCTTTAATATCTTGCCACGATGAACAGTATCAAATGGTTTTCGGAAGTCTACGAATGTCATAATTGCAGAAAGATGCTTCGCTCTAATTCCTTCTATTAACCTTCCTACGGTTAATATATGACCTACTGTTGTCCTCACTGTTCGGAATCCATTCTGATTGTCTCTTAAGTGGTGGCCAATTTCAGGACGTATTCTTTTCAATATTATGTTGTTGAATGTCTTTGCCACAATGGAGCTAAGGTCATTGCCCCCGTAATTCCCGGCTATGCTTAAGTCGCCATTCTGAGGTATTGGAATAATGATCAGAACTGTCCACTGTAGCGGTATTTTCCCTTCAATCAAAGCTTTGTTGCAAAACTCTAGTATGATACTGTCCATATCGCAGTGTTTTAGTACTTCAGGTGGTATGCCATCATCCCCGCAGCTCTTTCCATTATTCAGGCATTTCTTGGCCTTCTCATATTCGTCTCTTTCAAAATGTCCTTCCTTGATGTTGACATTTGTGATTACAAGTTGGATCTCTTCACCCTAATCTTCTATGTTTGATGGACTGCCTAGTAGTTTATGGAAGTGATCGTGCCAGTTTTCCACCCTTTGTCTGCAGTTGTGCTGTGTAGGCTTCCGCCTCTGTCCGTGTCTTCCATCAATGTGTGCACTTTCGACTTTAGCGATGTTGCTGTAATGTCTTTCCTCCTGCACAATGTTATAGGCTGTGTCCATGTTCTTCTCGGCCTGCTCATATCTCACTACAGGCCTCTTCAACTTTCTCTCTGGCTGACGTTACTCGTGGATCATCTGAGTATATTTTCTTTTTCTGTTTCTTACTGACAGGAATACTTTTCTCTGTCGCAGCGCTAATCGCTAAAATGAAACGCTCATATCGCTCTATTTCTGTTTCTTTTCTCAATTCCAGAATCTGAAATCTGTTCCGAACTTCACATGTGAACTGTTTATGCAAGTCACAGTCCTCGCTTAGCGCACTTGAATCATAGTTCACTTTGCTTGGTGACGACTTTTTCTTACGTAGACTGATTCGTATTGTACCTGTGACACTGGGATGATGAGGTTCGACACTAGCAAAAGTTCTGTACTGTTCACAGTTCACCAGGCTATTTCTCCATTTTTTGTTGGACCAGGATATAATCAAGCTGTTGGTTTCCTCCATGTTGGTCCATAAACGTCTAGCGCTTTCCATTTCTCGTGCGGTATCTGGTGTTTGTGACCTCAATATGTTTCTCAGTGATTAGATCGATAAGGAATTCCCATTACTTTTTGTATTGTTATCGTAAGGGTCTGTATGCATGGGTAAATTTGGCATCCCCCGGTCCAAGTTGTGGGTTAAAGTCTCCTACAACCAGCAACGATTCGATCGCCCTTCTTAAGTCGTTGTAGTGGTCCTCTACGCTATCTACTTCAACAGAGTTGGTCGGACATTACGTGACGATAACTGTTGTAGCAGGATTGCCGCTGAAGTTGGCAATCAATATTCGTTTACTGGGGGTCGTAATGTTCTCTAGGGCTCCCATGTCCCTTGTGTTGAGCAGAATGCCTACTCCTCCCTCTGCTGTGTGTTGTAATGTTCTCTAGGGCTCCCATGCCCCTTGTGTTGAGTAGAATGCCTATTCCTCCCTCTGCTGTGTGTTGTAATGTTCTCTAGGGCTCCCATGCCCCTTGTGTTGAGTAGAGTGCCTACTCCTCCCTCTGCTGTGTGTTGTAATGTTCTCTAGGGCTCTCATGCCCCTTGTGTTGAGTAGAGTGCCTACTCCTCCCTCTGCTGTGTGTTGTAATGTTCTCTAGGGCTCCCATGCCCCTTGTGTTGAGTAGAATGCCTACTCCTCCCTCTGCCTGTGTGTTGTAATGTTCTCTAGGGCTCCCATGCCCCTTGTGTTGAGTAGAATGCCTACTCCTCCCTCTGCTGTGTGTTATAATGTTCTCTAGGGCTCCCATGCCCCTTGTGTTGAGTAGAATGCCTACTCCCTCCTCTGCTGTGTGTTGTAATGTTCTCTAGGGCTCCCATGCCCCTTGCGTTGAGTAGAATGCCTACTCCTCCCTCTGCTGTGTGTTGTAATGTTCTCTAGGGCTCCCATGTCCCTTGTGTTGAGTAGAATGCCTACTCCTCCCTCTGCTGTGTGTTGTAATGTTCTCTAGGGCTCCCATGCACCTTGTGTTGAGCAGAATGCCTACTCCTCCCTCTGCTGTGTGTTGTAATGTTCTCTACGGCTCCCATGCCCCTTGTGTTGAGCAGAATGTCTACTCCTCCCTCTGCTGTGTGTTGTAATGTTCTCTAGGGCTCCCATGCCCCTTGTGTTGAGCAGAATGCCTATTCCTTCCTCCTCCTTACTTCTTGCTCCAGTAGTCCTATTTCTCCAGGCTGTGGTAGTGATCAAAGTTTTAACTTGGATCTGCTCGTATTGTACTGGTTCGTCATGTACTATACGGTGCTCTTGAATACCAATTACTTAAATAAAATTCCTGTTTCTTCATGGTCTTCACTTATGCTGAACCTGGGTGATCGTTTTATTTGCATTTTATAAGTTTCTCAACTTTACATCCACTGTTGTCAAACTTGCAATGTCCTAATGTCTTTAGTCGAAAATCATTATGTGACCCTCTTCGAGAATCAGTGATCGTACCAGAAGACTTGTCGGCAGGAACTTTAACCCTGGTGTCGTACGTTGTAGCCATAATGTTTTTTTCTTTCGCTCTAGCTGGTGTGGGCGCCACTCCTGTCACCACGGTGTTACTTCGGAGTATCCTTTTCCTAGACCATTCGCCTACCAATGACCGTGGTCGACTCAATGCTATTTGTCCATAGCTGGAAGCTCGATTAGTGAGCGTCGAGACGTGTCCACAAACAGCTAGGCTCAGCTCACTGCACCTAAGGGATCCCGCGTTATCCCAGATCCTTAGCCTGTAGTGTGGTGCGAAAAAGTACGGTGGGGTGGTCACAGGTTCCTCTTGGTGACCTTGTGGCGGAATGGCCCCACCTTTTTTGTAATTGCATGTGTCTATTGGTGGTGGAATGTTTGTATTGTTTGCTTAGGTTTATATTCGTAGTGGTTTTATACCTCTATAGCGACAAATTATGTATGTAATATTGTCGTCATGTTGTAGGAATGTGTGCCTGAGAAACTTTGATGGGGCTGTACAAGGGTTCAGTTTCCCATCTGGGTTGCATGTTAGACATCACATTCCTACTATATTTATGCCCAAAAGTGGCTGCATTAGAAGCAATCCACTTTCCAATAAAAAACGTCATCCTTTGGCCAATTTCAATTCTCAAACTACATCGGACTTGTGTTGGTTATTGCATAAATGAAGGTATGAACGGAGCGCATACTGTAATTTATGCAGTGGCCAGGACAAGCCTAGCGTGCGTATCGAGCTAACTGGCTGAGGCGATAATTACTTCCAACTACGCGGGGTATTTGGCCTAGTGAAACCGCCCAGTGCCTTCAGCCAGTCACGCCTTCAGCCAATCACGACATGGCAGGATTAGGCTCCAGCCTTTGAATTGGATTAACGGTTAAGCCGCCACTTCTGCGTTGGGTAGCTGTGCGTCATGTCGTGTATTTCCTGATACTTCTAAATCCGCCCTCCTCCCCACCTTTCTGCCTATGCACGTTTAGTTAAACAACTATTGTGCACCGTTGGTAGAACAAGAAGTTGGAAAATGTTGCAACGCTTTCCCAAATTTCGGTTTGAACACAGGGGCATATCCCCAATTGTTGAATGTGTTGGGTTTTGGTGCGTCGACAGGCTTTTTGTTTTACAAAGGATATATTTCTCCTTATGTTTATACAGGATAGGCGGAATGGCCCCACCTTTT